>OV788327.1:30424689-30530194 GCA_928718305.1 Tetramorium bicarinatum
CCCCGCACCCCGCTCGTTGCCCCATGGGTTAGAACCCGCCTATCTATACTACTCAGATCCTTTGCTAGGATTATTATCTTTATAAATTGCATTAGTTTGAATTAGTTTGAATGCATTATGAATTATGTTCTTATATTTTTTAATAACATCTTTACTAAAAACATCTTTAAAATTAGGCGGCACTTTTTTTCTGTTAATAATTGTAATAAAGGATTGGTAAGTTGAGTTACTATTTTTAAATCATTATTATCATAAAAAACAAGATTATCGTGTTGTGTTACACTTACAGGTTTATTACCAATCATTAACATATCATCATTATTTCTATCACGCCAGAATTCAAAATTATTATCATAAAGATGATTTTTATATTTATTCCATAAAAGACCTCCCTCTCTTTTAATTGTTGGTGACATTAAAAAAGATGGTTTGAGTTTGACACTTCGATCGCTTAGTCTTTCAAATGATTTGTGTTTGACACCACGATCGCGCCCTTCAGACGCGTCCTTCGACTGTCTTTCAGACGCAAAGTCCTTCGGACGCATGGAAGGAATGTCCGAAGGATATTCCAAGGGTACTTCAAATACTTCATCAGTGTCCGAAGGGCTTTCAGTCTCTGCATAACCTTTCAGAATTTTTAATATTTCTTCAAATTTAGTATCTTGATCAACCTTGGGTGATTGCAAGTAATCCAATTTATTAATCAATTCATCCAGTCTAGAAATTATTGGTTTATTTTTTCTTCTAAATTTAAACTTTTTTTAGTATTTAAATTTCTTGCATTTTGAAATGTTTTTCTTAATTCATCTCGCTTCTTTTTTATTTCACACAGTTCTTGTGGAGTTGTGCCCATTATTTCATATGTGCTTTTAAATGATCTATTTCCAAAATTAAATCCAGTTTTCATGTTATAAGTTTTGTTTGTCGGTTCTGTGTTTAACGATTCTGTATTTGACGTTTCTATGTTTAACAGTTTAGTCTTTCTGACGCGTCCTTCGACTGTCCTTCGAACGCTAAGTCCTTTGTTTGTATATCACACTTTGTGTCTAGTCCTTTGAACGTATTACGTAAATTTCTACCCATTTATTTAAAAAAAAATACAAGTTCAAAAGACGCGCCCTTCAGGCTCAATCTTTCAAACACTAAGTCCAAAGGACGCGTCCGAAGGGGCGTGTTTTTATGTTATTAATTAAATATAATTTATCATCATATGGTGATAATGTTATTTTATTTGTATTAATAGTGTAAAGTTTTAAATCTTTCGATGTAATATTGTATACAGTTTCAGTTGTGTTTTTACGAATCAAACAAGCAATTTTTATATATATCAAATTTAATTTTCTTTATGTTTGATCTTTTAATTCCTTTACATACTTTCTTCTCTTTCCTTCCTGTTATAAATTTTTTCGTTTCTTTACAAAACTTTGTTTCAGTTTCATCGTATCTGAAAGCATACATTTTAGATCTTAATCCAACCCATTCTCTTAAAGGTATTCCAAGATATTCATCTTTGAATAAGCCAATTACTTTTTTATGCATTTGCAGCATCCAGTCTATTTTGTGATCACTTGTATCAAAATATTCTGTTATTTTTTATATTCTCATAAAGATCATCTGTTTCTACATAAATAATAAATGAATCGGTATCAGTACCTAATAATTTAACTTTATCACCATATTTTTTCTTTAAGAAATTATAATAAAACTTGTACATCAATAGCTTTGATAATTCTAAAACAACAAAGCCACCACATATGGGTTTATTTAATGTAATATTTTTCTTCTTTCGATATACAAGTACTGTATTATCATTTATTATTTGTCTATATTCATAGTCTTTAAATCTTTTAAATTGATCATACGTATAGAATAAATCTACATCACATCTGTTCCTTACATTTTCCATTTGTTTTCCATATACCAAATTATTCATGAGTTTAAAAAAGTCCTTTTCAAATTCATTTTTAGCGTCCTGTCTAAGTTTTGTATTTAAATCAATGTAAGGCTTTAACCACGCTTTTTGTTTGAATGATATTATTTTTTTTTATGTTCTTTAAGATTATTCCTTGATTAAGACATTCTTGCAACATTCGATAATCGATTAAATAATTTATCTTTGATTTTAAGGTGCACATAAGCTTATCTCCACTTGGTTTTTTACCAATTTCTTTCGATATGAATTCTTTTTGATATTCAGATAATTCATCATAACTAGGTGTGTAATGTTCAGGTAACATTGGATAATCTTTAAACTTCTCATGCAATTCTAATGGAATGTCTAAATCAACGAGAAATGTATAACCCGTTTCACCATCAAACGGTAAACTCATAATTCTTTCGATATTAAAATTATTTACATTTTCGTATTTAAATTCACCTATAAGAAGAGGCTGACTAAGAGCATGTCCATATAAATTATTTGCATCTAAATATAAAATAAAACTAATATGTTTTTTACTATTATAAATACTTTTTTCTATAGCTTTTTCTTTAGATAATTTAACAGTTTTTCCAGTTTTATTATCATAAAAGTAACAATTATTAGCTTGTGCGTATCTATGAGGAATCATGGATATTCCACCTCTTTTTCCAGCTTCGTATGTTTCATACATTTCTCTATCCGATAATAATTCTAATCTTTGTTTAGTATATTTCAATGATGCAGCATCAGCAAAATTTGGAGCAGATATAAAATACACAGGATCAAGTCCATATTCTTTATAACATTTTTCTCTAAAGTTGTTAAAAACCTCATGCAATAAAACAGTATCTACTTTTAAGATATAGATTATGATAATCTTTAAAAACTTTACATTTAAAATGTTTATATACTTTTTGTGCAAATTTAAGTTTAGAAGGGGTCACATTTTCACCATTTAAAATTGAATACCAATCTTCTTTAGTGTCTGGTAAATATAATTCGTACATTTTACCATAACTATCCATCCATTCATATGGGTAAATACCTTTTTGTAAAACTAAATGTAAATCTTCTTTCTTAAATCTTTTTAGAGTAGTTTTAAATTTAGAATAATCAACTGTTTTAAATACTCTTTTATTACATTTTTTACATCTCGTAATCATCTCGTAATCATTTTACATCGTGTTCGTTTATAGGAAGTAATTCTATTTGTTATTTGTTGTAGTAATTTGTTATTTCTTGATTAGATTTACACTGTGAACAAAAACAATTGTTTATATCAAGTAGGTCTTTAACTAATGAGACTTTTACTCATAAATCTAAATGTATCAATGAATCTCATCTCCATAAGTATATCATAAGTATTTACTTTTTTTTTAACGTTTGTTTTCGAATTACATGTTATTTGTCAAGAATTTCATCCTTATAACTCTCTCCACATTCATTACACTTGGATACAACATACTGTTGTTTATACTGGTCAACAACTACTTTAATAAACATTGTAATGTAATTTTCTTTTGTATTTAAAATTATATTTATGGTTTTTTTATTTCCAAGTTTCAGAATCCATTTTAGGAACATATTTAGAATCATATTTAAGATTATGAAATAATATTGGTAATATGAAATTTGGTAATCGTAATCCTAAGTTGCACCTGATATGGGCTGCTCCGCGATAATGTCCTGTATAATGATCATGATCTCTCACTTTATTCTCATCAATAATAAATTCACCATTACAAATATGACATTTACTAGCTTTTCTGAAATTATCAATTCTCTTTTGTCATTGCTATTGGTTTGTTTCCTTTTCTGAGTTTATAATATTTTTTGCATATTCGATAATACAATTATTAAATTTATTCATTAACTTTTCTACATTCCCATTATTTATTAATTCTAGTCCTTCAGGCATATCAAAACAGAAACTATTTGGATGATGCTCATGAATGACATCCTTCATAACTAATTTGTGTAATATTGCTTCAAAATCGGAACTAATTGTATATGGATGATATTGCTCTGCACCTATGGAATTATAACATCGAACCAAATTCCTCCAAAAAGGCATTTTTATATTTTGTTTTTCATTTATACATATATTAACATTAAACTTTTCTTCTTTCTCAAACGAATCATCGTATTTTTCACATATGTAGCGTTTTCTATGTTTCTTTGTTATTTGTCTTTTTAATAAAGCGCATATTTTTTATTCCAACTACATGTTCCTTGTACATTAAAAGATTTATAGTTTTTCTATTTTGATAATTTTTATTTTTACTTTTTCTAACTTGACTAATAGTAAACTTTCCATTATCCTCATTTACTCTATAAATTATATTATAGCTATATTTAATAAATTTTCATATTTTTCCATATTTTCTTTTATAATTTGTACTGGGTACTTCATATCTAAAATTTCATACCTTGATATATTATATTTAGAAGGTCTATCAACGTGATCATTAGCAGGATTAAGTATATTTTTTAACGCATACTCAAAGCATCTGAGATTTTCTTGCTTTTCACATTTAAAATTCTTAATTTTAGTATTATTAACATTAATACAACATTTTTTTACTATAATATATTTAGGTAATTTATTATAAGCTTCACCTCGAAGAGGAGTATATTTATCAGACTGTAAATCAAGTTGAATAACTCTACTAAACACATACTTGGTATTTTTTGAATTTAAGTTAGCAAATTTATTTAAAATGTTCTGATGCATAGATTCTATTGTATCTGAAATTAAATCTTCTGATAAAATATGTTCATTATTACTATTAATATGATGTTTCATTAATCCAATTACATTATCACATAAATCCAATTCTTCATATTGTACCAATGCTACCAAGTTTACAGTTACAGCTTTATGATTTCTAAATCCGGTTCGTATTTTATCTTCTATGTATGGTTTGGTTTTGGTAAGAAATACATATAAATCGGAATTATTTTTATCAGAATAAAACGCATAATCAACAATCATGTCGTTCCAATTACCCTTTGCTCTCACAACATTTACTTCTTCTTCTTCGTCATCAAGCATAGAGGGTGCTGGTAATTCCTTAAATTTATTCCTTAAATTAATTCCTTTGATTTATTTATAATTCCATCTTTTTTTTTCTTGATTGATAAAAAACATTATCATTAAAAGAAAAAAATTTGTTAATGCTTCTTATTAATATGAAATTAATAAGATCTGACTTTTTTCTATATTTACTATATCCATCAAAAGCGTTATCTTTTGCATATTTTTGTAAATCAGATAATTTTATTTGACTGAAGTGTTGTTCAATTGAAGACTCCATTTATTAGAGAAAAAATTTATCAATATAATTTTTATCGTTATTTTTTTTATTTTTTTTTAGTTCAAAGTTGTGAATGCAGTTTATCATTTTCTTGTAATATTTTATTAATAAATTTATCTAATTTTATATGCCATTGTAGGTTCAAATGTTTAGTCATGTATCGTTTTGGAACTTCTTTATAACATACATTACAAATAATTTTTTTATTTTGAAGTTTTTTACATTCATAACATGTATAACTAATTCCATGTTTTAAATTTGTTGCTTTAACAAAGTCAGAATGTGGTTTAATAATTTGACATGAAGTACATTCTCTCTCCATTTTATTAAGAAAAATTTTATTAACTTAATAAAATAATTAATTGTGTACAAAGAATAAATAATTATTGAACTGGAATCTCAAATTTAATATATTTTTTTATTAATTAGAGGATTAGATCCTTCTTATTTATCCATTGATTATGTGTATTATCAAAGCCTAGCCATTTAACATAAACTTTATTTCCTTTTCTTTTTAATATTTTTTCTAAATAGATGTTAGATGGAATTTTAGTTTTTTGTAATTCTTGTTCATAAAATGTTCCTTTAATCTCTTCACCTTTCATATCTTTAATATGATAATATAGAGATATATTTTTAAAAATTTTATCTATTACAAATATTTCTGTTGACCAATTAGGTGTATATCCTTTTTCAAACATATTTTTTATTAATTCTTACGTGATCACCAATTTTAAATTTCATATTGGGAGATTTTTTGAATTACTAACCCTTTCAGACGTGCTAATATTAATTAAGTTCGATAATATATCAACCCACTTATAATTACCTTGTACACTGAAATGTTTCCACATTAATTCTTTCAGTGATCTATTAAATCTTTCAACAATTGCAGCTTTTTTATCACTATATGTGGAATAATGATTAATTTCATTTTCTTTCATGAGTTTTTGAAAATCTTTATTATAAAATTCTTTTCTATTATCAGTTTCTAAATTTTTTGGTAGTTTATATTTAAGAGAGGTTTTTGAAACAAACACTCATTGCTTCGGATACATTTTTCCAGTTTTATTTTTAACAGGAATTACTCAAGCAAATTTGGAAAAAGTATCAATAATTGTTAATAAATATTTATGTCCCTTATTAATTTTTGATATTCCTTTTAAGTTACCTGAATCCATTTCAATCAGATCAGCCTGCCAAAGATCATCAATTCCTAATGTAACAGTAGGTCTTCTTGGATAATTTCTTCTTGCTGGTTTGTATAATTCATTAATAATATCAGTTTTACTAACTTTTTCAGACTCTGAACATTTTTTAGGTTTTATTTATGAAGGAATAACCATTTAGTTTCATTTGTTTTAAATACTTTTCACGTGGAAAGTATTTCAAATTTTTAATAAAATCTTTTTCACGTAAATGAATTTCTTTTTCAGATATTTGTTTAACCTCAAATAAATGTAATAACTCACAATAAAAATTAAACAATAATTTATATTCTTCAATTCTATCTATTAATTTTAATGATGTTTTAAATTCATTATCTAATATTTCAATTAAAATAGATATGGTACTTATTGCAAATAATGGTGTAACTGCAATACCTGATAAACTTGATGCCGCAAATATTGATTTACTAAGTGATATAGCAATTCTATTTTAAACAATACTTATAGCTTTTTTGGAAAACATACAATCGTTTTTTTAAGTATTCTTCCATTTATTATTATTATTAAATGACTAAACAGCATCCAAAAATTAAATTTTAATTTTATAAATAAATATAAAAGAGGTGGTGGATTCTTTCCAGATGTAGTACGTGGTATAATTCTAGGTGAATCGGGTTGTGGAAAAACATTTTTAACTACTAACTTTGTTTTAAATAAATGGATACCTAGTCCAACTAATAACTATTAATTTAACTATAAACTAATAACTATTAATTTAAAAATAACTATTAATTTAGGTCAAGATATTAATTCAGATGAAGATATTCAAAAGAGTGTCATATATAAATTGAAAAATATTCTAGAAACAGAAGAAAGAAGCTATAAGCCAGAATATAGATTTGAAGTGAATAATGAAGGACATAATGAAGAGCATGTTAGTTTTATATTTAACGAGAATCATAAATTAATGAAAAAAATAGTTGATACAATAAAATCAGACGTGTTTAACCCTGATAAAAATAAAAAGATTTATTTTTTTGGAGAAGCACCAGGTAAAATTAATGTCTATTTAGACGATTTTGATAGCTCTTTTAAAAAATATAAAAATGATGTAAAAAAAGCAATAGAAGTAGAAACAAATTATCACCAGTTATTGATATAAACAAATTTAAATTTGAGAAGAATAATAATAAAACAAGTGTGTATAGTCCTGTAAAATTAATAATAACCCATTCAGATACAAAAATATTTGGTATTCCAAATAATACTGTTATAGAGCCAAATAAAGAAACTGTATTTGAAGAACTAAACATCCAAAGAGGTGTTAAACTTAATATGTGCGTATATTCAAATTTTGTGGAAGGACCAATATTTAGATTCGTTACAGATAAATTACCTGCTTATATTAAACCTGAGAATGTAATGTATTTTTATTTTGATAATGTTGTAGGTCTATTTGATAAATTAAAACTTACTTTTGAAGGAGAGCGGAATGACCTGAATTTAAAAAATGTGAATGTAATGGTTGATTTACATAAAGAAAAAGAAAGACATAAAATCACGTTAAACGATTTTTAAAGAGTCTGGAGATAATCTCAAAAAAATACATGAAGAATTAGCGTCTGAATTAATTAATGAAGAGTTTTGTAAGTTGTGTAAAAAGGCATCAGAATCGTATGGATTTTTGGGAATTGATAAAACAAAAAAAGATAAGTATTTCTTTCAAAAAAATAATGAAATTCAATGTGTGGAGACTAAGATATAAAATCGGGTGATTATTGTATGACCTGGGTCTAAATTGATAATAAAATAACTTAAATATTATTTTTAGAAGGGTGCTCCAAAATGGAGCAGCCTTTAAATACGCAACCACATACTATATTTTAGGAAAAATCGTTGAATTTTAGGTAAAATTGTTAAATTTTTTAGAAAAAATCGATAAATTTTAGGTAAAAAACGATATTTTTTAAAAATGTTGAAAATCATAAAAAATTGATGATAAAATAACTTAAATATTATTTTTGGAAGGGTGCTCCAAAATGGAGCAGTCTTTAAATACGCAACCACATACTATATTTTAGGTAAAATTTTTGAAATTTTTATGAAAAATTGTTGAATTTTAGGTAAAAACCGATATTTTTTAAAAAATGTTGAAAATCATAAAAAATTGATGATAAAATAACATTCGACAATTCCGCCGTTTTGGCGGGGATACTGAACACGTGTTAAAAGACATATGTGATAGTTGAATTTTAGGAAAAAATCGTTGAATTTTAGGAAAAATCGTTGAATTTTGGAAATGCATTTATTGCTGATTTTGCTGATTTTTGTGTTGTTTTACAAAAAAAAAATAAGTATTTCTTTCAAAAAAATAATGAAGTTCAATGTGTGGAGACTGAGATATAAAATCTGGTGATCATTGTATGACCTGTGACTATCCAATTTGTGTTTTTTTCTTTTTCGGTTTTTAATCTGTTTTTAGCATCATTTTGTGTGAATTTTATGATTTTGGGAGATTTTTATGTTTCGACATTTTTTGAAGTTGTATTTTTTCCTCTAAAAAAAAGGGTTAAGATTCGCCTTTTTTTTGCTTTTTTAAATATAATTTTGATGTAATTTTTATATTATTAGAGGACTTCTATGTTTTTTGATGTAATTTTTGGAAATTTTTGGGATTAATTTTGGAGCAGATTTTAACTTGGTCCAGGACGTACCTTTTTACATACTACTAATTAGGCTTTTAATATACACAAGAATAATTTGTATTATTATATTCTCATGATCATTTAATTTTATATATTCTGTTATAATTTTTTAATAATAATAATTAGAGGATTATTAATTATTTTTATATTTTATATTTTTATACTTTTCTAGATTAATCGCAAACGAAAAAACTAAATTCACAATAAATATTTATATTATATTATCTTTAATCATAAATTATTTTTCTATTAGGAAATACTTTTTAACAGATCTTAATAAATACCCATCTATTCCTTATAAGGATCAGGAGAAGAAATATGTGAAAAAAATATTATATAAAATATATTTTATTTTATATTCAAACTTTATTTTTTTCTATTTTATTTGTATTTTATATAACATAATGAAATTATATAATAATGTTACAATATTTAAATTATATACTATTTATATTTATTTAAAGAACAGAATTTTTCAGTATAATTAGAAGCATAAGTATACAAATATCACGATGTCTTAAAATAATTAGAGCCAATCCGTGCTACTGTTGGTTGAAATTATCATAAAATACACCTTGAGCTGTGCATCATTCTGGCTGTAACTAAAATAGAATTATTATTAGTGTTAGTATTATTAATTTTTTATTCGATATTTAAAATTAAAACAAACTTACGCGATTACAGTCCCATTCATATCCGTAACGGAACCTTGTTGAATACTTGTTCGTTTAAAATGAAAATGGATATGCACGGGCGGCATTCATCAGTAGACCCCGTCGTCGGAAGTGTCATACCGCATTCGGTGCACTTTACGATTTCCTCCAGGGTCCTCCCCGCGATTGTTGTCACCGAATGCCACACGTTATATAATCGGAACATGTATTGAGCTCCGAAGTCTTTCGTAACAGGGCGCGCACAGCTTCTTCTTCTGCGCACCCGGCTGTGCGTATAGCAGATGCTCCGACTTAATATTTGACACATGATACTAACAGCCCATGATATGTGTCAGGGTAATCAGCCGGCAGCACTCCGTCAAATAATTTTAAATCTGCTTCCATCTAAGAAACGAAAAACATGATTTAGTATCCATAAAAGTATGAAATATAAAAAAGATTTAGTATCCATGATAAAAGTACTAAATATATAAAAAGATTTAGAAATACTTACTTTTTGTTAATCGTCGAGATATCTTTCACGAGATTCCTATCACGATGTACCTCGTTGAAAGCTCACGAAAATTTTACGCGACAGATCTGTGACAGTTTCTTATATAGTACAATGTACGTGACTCTACCTCGATTTCGAAAAAAGGTACTGCGAAAAATTTTGTGAATTCAAAGAATGATACTAATCATTTTCATATCTTATTGTTAGATTCACACGTGTTATCATCTTCATGCTCTCGCGCTTTGACTCATTCGCATTCTCTCTATCTCTCTTCCGCTCCTTCATTCACCCGCCTTTGCATCTCACATTCATGCTCTCAACCATTCAAATTTACATCTCATGTTCTATGTCTCTCTTTTCCCCACCAGCCCGCTCTCTCTCACAATCGCATTCTTTTTTATAGTTTTATTATTCATAATTTAAAATTACTTTTGAAGTGTGGGAGAGGATTGAGATATGAAAAGACAGATTAAAAAATTGTTCTTGAACAAATATATTTTTTTGTAATATGTACATTATGTTGTAAAATACATAATATTATTCATCGCAAGAGCTGATAATTCGCTATGGATTAAAATGTTTTTTTCATTATGTTAACGCATCATATAAAATATTATTTAAGCATATACTAATAATTCACAATCAATGAGCGAAGTTTTGTCTGAAACTTTATGCAAGATTTCAGTTGCATCGCATTTATCAGTAATACAATTAGATTTATAATATTTACGAAATTTTTATATTTGTCACTAACACCTTGCGTATTCTGACATAACTGGAAATATACATGCTCTACACATGTTTCAATTTTAAATAAAAACAATAAAGTTTGTGGTTGTATATACAGTCGATGCCTTAAAGGTTGCAACACTTTTTTTGTGATGATTTTTGGAACGCGAAAAAAATTTTGAGAATGCGGATCGCTATCTCTGGATACATGTAGTAAGCGGTTATAATAGCTGTCAAAGTAATACACACGTGAGTTATACAAGGTGAAATCAAGAAATGTATTCACACGTGAGTTATACAAGGTGAAATCAAGAAATGTATTTGCGTTATACGACAAATTCTCAAGATACGTTTTGAATATTATAAAATAATGGTAAGTATAATGTAAGTTTTCTAAATTTATTTGTATTTTTAAAATATCTCTTACATTACACAAAAGAATATTATTATTGATCAAGTAATATAACATATAATGAAATTATATAATAATGTTGCAACATTTAAATTATATAATATTTATATTTATTTAAAAAACAGAATTTATAATTTATTTATATACACAGTATTTATAACTACAATATATTATAATTGTAATTACAGTATATATATATATATATATATATATATATATACATATGTATAATAACATAATTATACTTATAACACTATATTAAATACAAATACATATGCAATATTAAATATACTAATAAACTTCATCGATTTAACATAATTATGTATGTAACAATTATTATATTAATATTATATTATATTTGTTTAAAATTTTTAAATTTTAATTTACATTTTTAAATTTTTAAATTACATTCAAACTTTTTTCATTTTCAGGATCTTTCACGTTGAGCCAAGTAAAACCGATGGTCCGACAAAAGCAAAAAGGGCTAGAAAAAACAAGGACATAATTATTCAAAGAAAAATGATTGCAGACAATTATGTAACGCAGAATATATTACATGAAAATATTTTTGATAATATATAATCGTACTTTATTTTAACAATTTATGATAAAAGAGAGTTTATAAGAAAAACAGGGATATTAGTTACTAAGTATATAAAAGATAAAAATACTATTGTTTTTAAATATTACATTTTATTTCACAATAAAAATGCGTTTATATCTGTGAAATGGTATTAAAATCTTGTATAACATTTTAAAACAAAACATTTTGATATTGTCCGTATTATATTATTTTATCGCTATCAATTTTGAACTTTGAATTTTAAATTTAAATATAGACACTTTATGAAGGCGTTGATTCGCGATTAACACACAATATAATTTACAAGATGATAATATTTTGACTATTTAAATGCATATAAAAGGAGATATCAGTATGATATGCCCTTTTATATATTTTGTATATAAAAATACATTGTTCTATTGAAATATATTTTCCGCTATTACAGCGATTCTGATTAGGCCGCAAAAGATAAGGTATGCGCAGATTCTTGCACAACTCACACAACAAGTATCGGCTTTGAAAATCTTATAAATTCCATGCAAAATGTTTATGTAACTACTTTTAACAATAAACATTAAGGTAGAAAATTTTGTTTTCTCGCACACAGAAATGATATTGTCGTCGAAATGATTTGTCCCTCCTTCGTCATGTCTCTTCATTTTAAACAGGTGAGTTTAAAGTACGACACAGGTGCTTTTCTCACGAAAGGGATTGGATCTCTTCGTCGAGAAGCCAACCAGCAGGCAATTCTCCTGCTCGTGCTCGGTGATGTATGTATTTCATGATATCCTCGACGGCCTTACTCACTGTGATCCGCTTCAGGGCGGCCTCGCGGCGCAGCTGCTTGATGTTGCTGTTACAAATTCGTGATCATGTCCATAACAGCTGTATGCGTGAGAAACAAATCAAAGAGTGTTAAACTGAACTCCTCACATGGGTAAAACGAAAAGGCGAAAAGAAAGATATTCACAAATTTAAAGACTAACCTGGGCCTGGACGTACAATGCTCGAACTTCGTACAGATCACGAAAAACTCTCTCAAATTGTTTGTCGACAACAAGGTGAATAGAACTAATAAGGTCTGCTCACTTGGCGAAATAAAGCATGGCGTGCTGCACAATGTAAAAATACAGTAACATTAAACAAAGTTTGCAATATCAATTATCGACAGCAGATGAAAAGCAGAAATCGAGCACGATCTGCTATCACGATATATTGTGCCAGCATATAATGCTTGAAATTTATTCTATTTAAGCTGATAAGCTGTACCCAATTTTTGCCTCATTTCTGCCATCATATCATAGTGCAGATTTTTTACAATATCTTACTAAAGGCAAGAGATTCTTAAATGCCGGACAGAAGACCAGTAGTAACTACGAAATGGCGGTTAAATTTTTGTTTAAAAAAGAACGAAACAAGAATAAAAAAGAACAAAAAAAGAATTTAAAAGAAACGAAAAAAGAATGAAAAAGAATAAAAAGCAAACAAAGAACGAAAAAAGAATCAGTAGGCCCAAAGATATTTCGAATGGATTTTTCCTGTTACATTCATTCAAAATTCATTCTTTCCATTCATTCCATGGAAGCTCACATTCCGTACAGCACAGAACATTTCAGCATATTGCAGCAACATTTGCAACGTTTCTGCAATATTACTGAAATATTATGTGGAATAGTATTAATACATTAATACCGTGTGACACTTCCATGGTTATCTATCACTGCATTCAATCTTTGAGGCATTGATGCAACCAAATTTTGGAATAATGCTGGTCGTTCACGGAGACCCTCCCATGCATTAAAGACATGTTCCTCTAATGCCTCGCGTGTACGCCGCAATTGTGGATTCCACTCCTGTACAATGCCCCAAAGATTTTCAATTACATTCATATCTGAAGATTTGGCTGGCCATTCCAACGTCCTAAGGTTGGGTTGTGCGGCCAACCAATTCTGAACCATTCTCGCACGATGCACACCTGAATTATCTTGAACGAAAGGAACTGATGATATATCATGAAACGTCTCTCGAACATAGGGCATCATCACATCAGACAAAATGTGGATGTATTCCTCGCTGTTCATGCGTGGTGTGGTACGCACTAACGGCCCAGGGCCATGCGAGGACATACATCCCCAAAATGCCAATGTGATGTGACTTCGTTCGCGGAAACGAATATTCTTTTCTGAATACCTTGTTCCTTTCGTTCTCCATAATGTCACTCGCCCAGATTCATCCGTCGAAAATATCTTCTCATCAGAAAAAATGGTATTCATCCACTCATGCTCCCATGCTAAATACTCCAAGGCAAAACCCATTCGTTGCTCTTTATGGCATTCTAACAATTTTTCATTTTGAGCCGGTATGCGATGCTGGTATCCTTGTTCTCGCCATCGTCGCCGCACAGTTGTCTGGCCACAATTTAAGTTAACTTCAGCTATCGCTTGTCGTGCTGAGCGAAATCCAGTATCTTGTATAAAATTTAATATTTATTCGTCTTGTTCTGCCGTCGTGCATCTTGGACGTCCTGGTATTTGCCGAGGATTTATATGGCCTTCAATTTGTAATTGCTGAACTAATCTATATATTGTACTCCTCTGCAATGTATTAAATGTATATGCTTTAAAGTTTAAGTTTATACATTCACATACAATCTATTTTTACATTACATTAATATCTTACATGAACATGACACATTCTTGAAATTTGTGTGTATGTAAATCCTGCATTTATATAAGCCAGTATTTCGTCTCTAATATACTGCGGAATAGGTCCAGGCATTTTTATATATTAATATTTTTAACTACCTTATAATAATTATTTTATTTGCCACGATATAACGGAAATAACAGTTAAATAACTGAATGTATTATAAGTAATTGAATGTGAAAAAAAAAACATAAACATAAACATAATACTTCACAACATATCAGAATTTAAATACTGGCGTACATAATATGCAGGATTACACATACAAAAGTTTCGAGAATATGTTATTAAATTGCATATTTTTCATAACATTACATTTATTTTTACATTATACAAATATCTTATATTAACATAAGGATATACACACACACAGAAATTTCAAGAATGTGTCATATTAATGTAAAATATTAATATAATGTAAAAATAGATGTGTGGATGTATATAATTTAAAAAAACTTTAAAACATACATTCCATACATTGTAGAGAATATACAGATTAGTACAACAGTTTCAAGTGGAAGGCCATATAAATCCTAGGCCAATAACACGACGTGCAAAATGCACGACGGATGAGCAAAATCAACAAATATTACATTTGCTACAAGATATCGGATTTCACTCAGCGTAATTTAAATTGTTGCCCGACAACTGTGCGGCGACGATGACGGGAACAAGGATATCATCATCGTATACCAGCTCAACACGAAAAACTATTAGAACGGCATAAAAAGCAATCCAAATAGGAAACTTTTGCAATAAATGCACAATTATTGCATCTTTCTATTCACCGCATTTCGCAATAATTATGCTAAAAAGATTCTGCAAAATGCATATCTTTTGCTGAAATAGAATTTTACAATTATAAGCTCTAAGATACTGTAAAAAAATAATATATGAATATATGAATATATAAATATATAAATATATTGTGCAGCATGCCATGCTTTATTTATGCTACGTTTCTGCTGTTATGTTGTGGCATTTCTTCGATCAGAACGTCCAAGATGCACTATTATCGAGCAAGATCAATAATTTAATAGAAGATACCAGCTTCTGTTCAACGCAATAGGCAGTAGTGTAAGTCAATTTAAATTGTGCAGCAACTTGTATGGCGCAAGTAGCAGAAACAAAGTTATCGCCATCATACCATATACAGGCTTCACTTAATGTTTATTGTTAAAAGTAGTTACATAAACATTTTGCATGGAATTTATAAGATTTTCAAAGCCGATACTTGTTGTGTGAGTTCTGCAGGAATCTGCGCATGTCTTACCTTTTGCGGCCTAATCAGAATCGCTGTAATAGCGGAAAATATATTTCAATAGAACAATGTATTTTTATATACAAAATATATAAAAGGGCATATCACACTGATATCTTCTTTTATGTGCATTTAAATAGTCAAAAAATTATCATCTTGGTGCAAAGAATAATTTCAAAATTAGTTCTTTATTTATATTCGATGTAAATTCCCATATATTGTGTGTTAATCGCGAATCAACGCCTTCATAGTGCCTATATTTAAGTTCAAAATTCAAAGTTCAAAATTGATAGCGATGAAATAATATAATACGGACAATATCAAAATGTTTTGTTTTAAAATGTTATACAAGATTTTAATACTATTTCACAGATATAAACGCATTTTTTATTGTGGAATAAAATGTAATATTTAAAAACAATAGTATTTTTATCTTTTATATACTTAGTAACTAATATCCCTGTTTTTCTTATAAACTCTCTTTTATCATAAATTGTTAAAATAAAGTACGATTATATATTATCAAAAATATTTTCATGTAATATATTCTGCGTTACATAATTGTCTGCAATCATTTTTCTTTGAATAATTATGTCCTTGTTTTTTCTAGCCCTTTTTGCTTTTGTCGGACCATCGGTTTTACTTGGCTCAACGTGAAAGATCCTGAAAATGAAAAAAGTTTGAATGTAATTTAAAAATTTAAAAATGTAAATTAAAATTTAAAAATTTTAAACAAATATAATATAATATTAATATAATAATTGTTATATACATAATTATGTTAAATCGATGAAGTTATTAGTATATTTAATATTGCATATGTATTTGTATTTAATATAGTGTTATAAGTATAATTATGTTATTATACATATGTGTATATATATATATATATATATATATATATATATATTACAATTATAATTACAATTATAATATATTGTAGTTATAAATACTGTGTATATAAATAAATTATAAATTCTGTTTTTTAAATAAATATAAATATTATATAATTTAAATGTTGCAACATTTATATAATTTCATTATATGTTATATTACTTGATCAATAATAATATTCTTTTGTGTAATGTAAGAGATATTTTAAAAATACAAATAAATTTAGAAAACTTACATCATACTTACCATTATTTTATAATATTCAAAACGTATCTTGAGAATTTGTCGTATAACGCAAATACATTTCTTGATTTCACCTTGTATAACTCACGTGTGAATACATTTCTTGATTTCACCTTGTATAACTCACGTATGTATTACTTTGACAGCTATTATAACCGCTTACTACATGTATCCAGAGATAGCGATCCGCATTCTCAAAATTTTTACGCGTTCCAAAAATCATCACAAAAAAAGTGTTGCAACCTTTAAGGCACCGACTGTACATACATGTATCGTGTAATATTAATTTTACAATGTCAGCGTCATACATCTTAACACGCTCAATCACAAATCGACAGCGATGAGGCGATACTCGACTGTAGAAATCGTTTGACAACATCGCGTTTTTCGATGAACGCTGTCCACGTTGCATGAGGCAATATTACTTGGTTTCCTCGGTTATCGCCAAGAATAATTTCCACATGAGATATCAATCCCACGCTGATTCCAATATCCAAATATTTATAGGCTGTTGCAGTCAGCTCAAATCTCCGTTCCAGGATATGGGGTGTATAATGAGGTTTAGCAAAACTAGAAAAATACAAGCAACTATAGAAAAAATTAAATATAAAACATATAAAAGATTTATTAATACTTACTCATTACACTGCTTCTTGCATGCTTCATTTTGATCATTACACTGCTTCTTGCATGCTTCATTTTGATCATTAGCAACATAGTAATTCATCTTGCAAGTACCAACAGTGCTTATAATTAATGGACAGCGACTAATACATTTTATATGTCGGATCTCGTTTAAATACAGATACCTCCCACTTTTTTTCTATGATGAAATCATTGAACACGCGTAAAAAATGCAAATCTTACATTTTTAATAGCTGCGGTGGCAAAGTTTATTATGTATAAGTCCATTTATATTATATTTCTTGAAGACAATCGGGATAACATTGTAACAGAAATGTAATCTCACTCTCAACGTCGAAGTGCTCCGACTTGTCGACAGACCAATTGGTCCCTAGTTATAAGAATCTTGATTGTAATCTGTAATATCGATAATGCGCAAACGTCGAGGAGCTGACCCCACTCTAGGTCCCCGGAGCTCTAGGAGCAAAGGAGTAGGAGACCACTCTTCGGGATGCTCTCGACACGAAAACATACACGAATCCACGGCATCTTTGTAAATCCCGGAGAGGAAGTTGAGAAGTCGGAGCACATAAGGACTGCTAGTGGATCGCAATAACCAAGGAATAACAAAATTGATTTATAAAGTGCATATTCCGCCGAATTAAAGTGAGTTTTGATTTCTTATACTTGTTTGGGTCATTCCATCTCCCCGACCCTGGATGAACTCCCTCGTTGATTGCATTTGCGATAAGTTTATACATTTACTAATCCATGATTAGTTGGCGCCCAACCATTCAAATTTATTACTATAACTAGAGCCCTGACGGCTATGACCCGGCTACGTCAGGTGAGGCAGAATTATAACCGTTAAAGAAAAGCCTGTCTCATTTGGCGCCCAACGTGGGGCCCGATGGAAATTTGTGCATTATAAATAAAGAATTAAAGTAATTCAATTGAAAATTTATTGAATTGTGATGATTATTGAATTCGAATAGAAAATATCAGCTAACGACTTGGTACATGAGCAGGTGTAATAGTAACGTCGTGCTAATTGGTATGTGACCTTGTTATGATGTCGCAAATGCAAATAACGGCCGACCAAATAAACTTGTCCTGTTCGCCTGCCCACTGCCTTATGTTTCGCCTTATCGAATGTATTATGTGTATTAAAGTTGAAGCTCCGTTAAAGTAATTTATAAGGAAAATTATTCCGCGTGTTCCTATTATTAATTATCATTCGCGGTAAATCGAGTGAAATGCTCATGAGTGTTTGATTAGCGGATATTTGACTAGCGGAGAGCAAGGAGTTAAACGTTGAATCGTCCGATTACTCTTTTATACTAATAATAATGATAATTTTTCAATTATATTTATGATTGGCTTGAATTGCCATGTGATAGAATTGTAAATAGTTAATGAATGATCCTGTTAAGCAATCTGAATCTTGTTTCGGTTGTTCGGGAATTAATGAATAAACTCTTATGCGAATGCGGATTGTTGGGGCGAAGCTGTGATTGAAGCTCGATGCTGATGATCGCCAGACTCCTCCAACAATAGTAAACGCTGGCGTTGTATGAGTCGAGTTACTTGATCGGATCTTGCTCTGATATCGTGACTATATTCAATTTCTTGTAATGAAACTTTATCTATAATCATTGCGTATGCGACAATTGTCGCGATATTATTCCTTGATATAGCTCCGTACTGATTGCTGTATGGTTTACTAATTACTAGTTATTTTACTAATTACTCACTAATTGCGTTGTATATTTATAATTGTATATTGCTAATCGTATATTTATGATTACTATTGTTCATATATTTTACTATACTCTGTATACGATCTCCGCGTCACCATAACGTCAGAAATGACGTCGATGTTCTTTTCGCCAACCAAAAGGAGGCCTAACAAAAATCAAACGCGCCAAAAAGAAAACGCTGACAGTGTTTCGGCCATAGACGCGGTGAGTCAAGCTGTGGATCGCGCAAGCTTGACGGGGGCGGAGGGTGGTCAGTCGTATGCGGGCGGATCATTAACGGAAATCGAAGAGGGCCCGAGTGCGAGCGCGTTAATTGATGTAAGCGTAGCAAGCGTTCCTCCCGCGATGGGCAGGGGCAGAGGTATTAGAACGCCTACGCCTCCTACAACAGGTTCACGGCGTGCCACACCGATCGACAACGCGTTGGGGGTCGTAGAGTCGCGATTAAATACGTTCGACAAACGTATATCAGCTATCGAATCTATGAAGGGCGCGATCGATACCATGGTCTCGAGGTTTGAAGAACTGTTGAAAATGCAGACTGAATTGGTAGGGTCCCAGAGCACCGTCCTAACCAACGCAAACCCAACAGAACGAGGATTAAGAACTCTTCCTCAAAATCGTATCACGGTCGAAAGAAAAATTAATTTGAGGGGTCACATAACGGGAAATTATTCGAGCGATGACGAGGTTGACGGAACGGATGGCCATCCGACGCAGCCGTTAAGGCGCAGCGATATTTCTCTGCTTCGAAAGAAGGCTATCGATCAACCGGGAGCATTCGTACCGTATAAAAATCCGCAGCCTCAAATAAATTCTATCCCAGTCATCCCGAGTAGCGGAGCAATTCGGAAGCAGGATATCATGCCAAATAGAGAAGAGTCGCGACAGGTACACTTCTTGACCGGCCGTCGCCCAACTATCCCGAAAACGATGGAAATCAACGATCGATGGATGCCTTGGGCGGAGAGGAACTACTCAGACAGGCGAGCAATCCTAACGCTTCAGTCTCGGAGGAACGATGGGAAAATAAGTCGTCTAAACGGATAATCAGATTGACGGTGGGTCGTTCCCTACCCAGTGGTCAGATCGTCGAGGAGGACATGCTGTTGTCTGAAGAACAATATAGGCAGTTAATGAAGCAAAATATCAATCCGTCAGAATCACAGAATGCCACACAACCAGATATCACCGGCCAACCCCGACAACTTGGCCACACTTCTCGCATGCCACGCGAAAAAGGAAGTTATTGTGGTCAACGGGGGTCGCCTACGACAAGAAGAGGCACCCTATCGTGGAGGACTAGTGATTCCAGCGACGACGACGAGCTTAGTCGATCACACCGCGGGTTTAACCCATACTTGCGAACTGAAGCTTTCCCCTCAAATGGCCGATACGGTGTGGATAATTATTCACCTGCGAGCTTTAGCAATTGTGAAAATTCGGTTGCGTTCAAAATAGGTCGCATCGTAAGTACGTGGAAAATTACTTTCCCTAAAACGGAAAAAGATCCCGAGCAGTTTCTGCTAATATTGAAGGATTATTTGAGCACGAGTGGCGTTCATAAGGACTTGTTTGTGCCCTGCTTATCGAAGATCTTCGAAGGACCCTATCGATCGTGGTACCTTGTCAACAAAAAATCACGGCGGACGTGGAAAGATTTTTCGAGGGCCTTTCGCTACCAGTGGGGAGTTAGGAAAGCGGACGGTGATCTCTTCGTTGAGATTCGTGACATGAAGCTCGAAAGGGGCGAAAGCCTAGCAGAATTCGCCTGTAGAGTACGTCTTATTTTTGAGCGTATGCAACAGCCCCCCGATTTTAGGGAGCAATTAAAGCAGATCATGGCAAAATTTAATCCGCGGCTTACGTTCGAAATTCTAAACTTGCCATTAAATAACTATGACGAATTTCTCCACTATGTCAATGAACGTAATTATTTATATAAGAGATCGGTCGAGTCACAACCTCTACGTTCTAAAACTAAACAAATCGAACTAAATTACGTTCAAGATCAACTCGATTCTGCGGAGGAGGAAGGCGATTTTCAGTCGACCATCAACGACAGTATTAATAGCGATGGGGAACGCACTACCGACCTTAAGTTTTTTGAACGAGGGGCCTCGAATAAGCCAAAGAAAATGCAAAAGCCCCAAAATCCTAAAACCATGACGCGACAAAGGCTTGAACGGAATCTAGAAAATTTCGATAAAACCGACAAACAAAATAACACCGCAACTCCTCAAACCGAACAATCGAAAAATAGTTACTCAGGCATCACCTATGATCAAAGCAAGATGTTTTGCTATAATTGCGGTCAAATGGGACATGCAACACGCCTATGCACGTCCAGCCGACAGAAAGTATGCTTAACTTGTAGGAAAACCGGCCACGATAATGTGACTTGCCCAAGGACGCAGGGAAACGCGTGAAGCCCACAATAACTCCACCTCAAGTTGTTGATACTAAGGGCCCGAATGAGGAAATGGAAAACGCAGACCCGTCAGCCAATGCCAAACCCGACTCGCACGGGATCAATATAGAGCAAATTAAGAACTTAGACAAGTCAAGACATAAAGATGCCTGTTTAATGTCAAATAAAGTTGAATTAATACCTGCCACTCCCATTAAGTTAAATGTTTTTTTCGATTCGGAGGATGAGTCGGAACTGTCGGATCGCGAGGTGAAGAAACTGCTTGGACAAATCGAAGCGGAGGAGCCTACAATTGGATCCTTGAATTTGTCAACTTTATCAACCCAAATCATTGACGCCACAGAGAGTGCTTGTACTACTCAGACCGAGAATTGCGACTTGCCTGGGAACGGGGGACCTCCTAATCCATCACTGCATGTTGCTCCGCGACTGATTCAGCGACGAATTTATTGCGGGGGCAGAATTGAGGAGCCGAGGGAAGTATTGAGAATGCCCGTCGAGATTTCTATTGCTGAGGAGAAAATATGCGGAATCATAGATAGCGGCAGCGAGCGCTCCTACTTGAGTGAATCGGCTTATCGGCGGGTAAAGAAATACCAAATTAGGGAACTAGCGCCGGACGCCTCGTCCACGGCAGGTGTGCGTCTTGGCGATCGATCTATAGTTAAAACCTTGGGGGGCACAGGCTTCGTGATCGATATAGGCGATGTATACGGTCCTCAATGGTTCAGTATTTTACCGGGATTATCGGGGGATCTGATCCTTGGTATGGATTTTTGGTTGACTTTTAAAGTAGCAATTAATCCATTCTTACGCACATGGAATTTGGCCGGTAGTAATTATACGTTCCCGCTATCTCATCGCCTCGTCGCCCCTGTCGAACTACAGAATCTCACCGTAAATCAAACCCAGAAGCTTAAAGAATTCTTGGATACAGAATTTGAAAAATTTGACCGAGACTCTACGGGTGAGACCGATCTTATTACACATGTAATCGATTTAGACAGTCCAACACCGCATCGACAAAAACCGTATCGTCGAAGCGAATTAATCCGTAAATTTATTAATGAAGAAACAGATAGGTTACTGAAGAAAGGCTATATCACCTGGAGCAACAGTGAGTGGGCTTGCTCCCCAGTTATTGCCCCAAAAGCAAATGGCGGGCTTAGATTTTGTATAAATTATCAACCAGTTAATCGTCAAACAAAAAAACCAGCGTATCCTTTACATAACATGAGATCAATTTTGTCACAATTACACCAAGCAAAGATAATTTCGACTCTGGATATGAGCGAGGCCTTTCATCAAGTCCCTATGGATAAGAATAGTCGGAAGTACACTGCATTCGTTGTCGAAGGTAAGGGACTGTTGGAGTGGGTCAGAATGCCGTATGGTCTCACTGGCGCGCCGGCAACGTTCCAGCGTTTAATGGATATCCTGAAAAGACGCGTTAAAGAATTAATTGTTGAACGGAAGCTACCAAATAAATGGATCGACCAGGTATTTACCTACCTGGATGACTGGATAGTTGTCAGCCAGGACCTTGACGAACATATTGCCCTACTATCTCTAGTTTTTGAGGTGCTTCGCGGTGCCAAGCTGTTAATTAACAGAGAGAAGAGTAGTTTCGCTTGTAAGGAAGTAAAGTTTTTGGGCTACATTATCGATGAATTCGGCATGAGACCAAATCCCGAGAAAATTCGACCTATATTAGACTTTCCGGTCCCCAAGGGTAGAACACATTTGCGCCAATTTATCGGCATGGTAAATTGGTACCATAGACATCTGAGGAATATCGCGAAAATTCAGGGACCTCTCAGTAAACTAACGAGCCCAAAATATCCCTGGAAATGGACTGATGTCGAACAGAAGTCCTTTGAAGAAATAAAAACCGCTCTTGTTGACGCACCGCGATTGTACGTCCCTATACCGGGGCAACCGTTTGTCTTGTATACGGATGCTAGTGATTTCGGTCTGGGGGCAATACTCGTCCAGCTGGACCCCGAAAATAGCAAAGAAAACCTTATAGAAGTTTTAAGCAGACCGTTACGAGGCGCAGAACTACACTATACCACGACCGAAAAAGAATGTTTGGCCGTCGTCTGGTCCGTCGAAAAGTTACGATGCTATCTGGAGGGTATGCCATTCAAAGTCGTTACTGACCACCAAGCATTGCAATGGCTTCACGGTTTAAAAAACCCTACGGGTCGTCTTGCCAGATGGGCTATTTACCTATACCAACACAACATGACAGTTGAACATAGACGTGGCACCACGAACGAAGCGCCGGATGCCTTGTCACGCATGTACGACATCGACGTCGACCCTCTCGGCTGGGAAAAGGTGATCGAAGAAACGATCCAAGGCAGGCTCCAATTGAACTCTATCTGCGACCAAAATTGGTATGAGGCGAAATTCAATTTAGTGCGGAAACAACCAGCCAGGTTTACGGAATGGAAAATTGAAAACGATGAATTGTTTTATTATCGCCCGGATTACGAAAAAGCGTTATTAGATGACGAAAATCCGTGGAAAAAGGTCGTAAAATCCGACGAAGTATTGACGATTATCCGGGAAAATCACGACACGCCGCAAGCGGGCCACCTGGGGAAGGACAAAACGTACGATAGAATCAGGCAACACTACTATTGGCCCGGGATGTCACAGGATGTCAAGTCATATGTGCAAGATTGTGAAACCTGTATCAGAGTAAAATATAATCAAAACCCGCTAAAAGGTCCACTCAGGACGAGACCGATGCAACAGCCCTGGACACAATTATCGATAGACACTGTCGTGACACAAACAAGGAGTAAAAAAGGAAACTCTAACGTCGTCGTGGTACAAGATTTATATACTAAATACATTGAACTTTTCCCGTTACGACATAGAAATGGCAAAGCAATCGTTAGAACCCTAGACACAGTTTTTGATCGGTGGGGTACGCCAAAATCAATTATTACCGACAATGGATTAGAATTTATAAACAAAGATGTCAAGGCTTTTTTGTCAGCGAGAGGGGTCGAACATATTACTACACCGTTGAGTCATCCCCAAGCCAATCCAGTCGAACGCGTAAATAGGACGATAAAACCTATGATTTCAGCATTTATTAACGATAAGCACAGCGAATGGGACGAATATCTACCGAAAATCCAGTTTGCCTACAACACTGTACCGCACGCGGGCAGTAGAATCTCGCCGTTTTATCTAAATCACGGCAGAGAAGCCGTAGCTAAAAACGTAATTACGTCTTCGGGAAATGATAACGGCCAGATTCTATCCGATTCGATCGACAGTTGGGCGAAGCGAATAGGCAAAATCGATGAATTCCGACACAAGATCGAGTATCAGTTAAAGAAATATACCGATAAGCGCATAGCTAAAGCTAATTCCGATAAAATAAAATCCGTAGACGTGAGTGTAGGGACAGAGGTTTACTATCCAAATAAAAAGTTAAGCAACAAAGCCGAAGGATACTCCTCGAAATTGGCTCATCGTTATTCGGGGCCAGCGCTTGTAAAAAGAATAATCGGACCGATGGTTGTTGAGCTCGCAGATAGGTCAGGCAAAAACGTCGGGAAATATTATGTTACCGACCTCAAAATACCACGACGTAGTATACGGATAAAGTAAACTAATATAACCATTGGTTGCTATGCCTTAATAAAAATTAGCCCTTTTCCCGTCCTTGTGAAACGTGAAACTCAACCTGCTTCACCATACGAACCTTGTCCCCGCATATCACTCTGGATTGACCCTAGAGCATGGGTAATCTAATAAATTGTAGTGGCTAAAGCATAATTGTAATTCGAAGTGATGAAATGTCCCCGGCGGGATTGTGAATTTTATGATCTTAATGAATTAGAAAGACTAACCAAGTCAGTTACAAATAGATCCGTCTGCGAACCATAATGAAATTTCGCTTACGACGTTGAGATTTGAAGGGGGAGAGTGTAACAGAAATGTAATCTCACTCTCAACGTCGAAGTGCTCCGACTTGTCGACAGACCAATTGGTCCCTAATTATAAGAATCTTGATTGTAATCTGTAATATCGATAATGCGCAAACGCCGAGGAGCTGACCCCACTCTAGGTCCCCGGAGCTCTAGGAGCAAAGGAGTAGGAGACCACTCTTCGGGATGCTCTCGACACGAAAACATACACGAATCCACGGCATCTTTGTAAATCCCGGAGAGGAAGTTGAGAAGTCGGAGCACATAAGGACTGCTAGTGGATCGCAATAACCAAGGAATAACAAAATTGATTTATAAAGTGCATATTCCGCCGAATTAAAGTGAGTTTTGATTTCTTATACTTGTTTGGGTCATTCCATCTCCCCGACCCTGGATGAACTCCCTCGTTGATTGCATTTGCGATAAGTTTATACATTTACTAATCCATGATTAGTTGGCGCCCAACCATTCAAATTTATTACTATAACTAGAGCCCTGACGGCTATGACCCGGCTACGTCAGGTGAGGCAGAATTATAACCGTTAAAGAAAAGCCTGTCTCAACATTATGTCATCGAACACGTGTCAAAAATCTAAATCTTGCAATTTTCGTGTAACGTCGATGTATGATTGTTGCTGTGCAAAATTCATTATGTATAAGTCAATGACATTTTGAAGAATCGCGATGAAATCATCCGGCACATGTCAAAAATGCAAACCTTGCATAGCGTCGATGTACGGCTGCTATATTACTGTTTCTCATAATCGTGAAATCATCTTATTGAATACGTGTAAAATAGGGAGGGGCATTATATCGTTCAGGATGATGAACGTTATTGTAAATCATGCAAATGAATCACGTGCAAGTGTATCATAGAAGAGTGTGACATAGTATAAAAAAAGACATGGAACAAATCGAACGCGACCTGCTGGAGCAATCCAGGCGAGTCGCTACCTTGGGCGAATATTTCGCGTGGGCGAAGCGATGCGATGAGTGCGTGCAACGACTCGAAGAGCGCAGTCGAATCAAGCGTCCGCGGCTCTCGATCGGACATAGACAATCTGTGGTGTCGAGCATCGCGCGACTTGAGTGCAAAGACTCTATTGGAAAGACGTTTTATACATATCGGAGGCGACTATGCGAGCTGTGGCGTGGAGAGACTCGTTTGGCGAGAAATCGATATCGCGTTCGATAATCGTATTTTGACCGATGTAGTGATTAACACAAACTATATCGAGCCGCGGCAATTTTTGGAAGACGCTTGCAATGTAGTGGTCGAGCAAGTGCAAGACGTTCTAAGAAGACGCAACAGCGTGAAAGTAAACACCGTATTCAATGACGAATTTGTGACGGGTGAAAAACGTGCGAACAAAAGTATCAACACACGAAACTGCGAACTTTTTCGTACGTCAGATTTGCACGAGTGGTACGAGTAATGTGTCATCGAGCCTAACCTTACATCCCTCGAAGAGTTTCAGGAACGCGACAGTGGGTGGGCGTTGTCGCGTATGCTCAATTTGATCGTCAACGTAAACAAATATAATCCACTGCACGCGGGATGTTACATCGAGTTACCGCAGGAGATAAAAATTAAGAGAGCGATTATCAATATTCAATCTACGGACAATGCATGTTTCGCATGGTCTGTGGTGGCTGATCTGCATCCGGTTGAAAGACACGCAGAACGAGAATCGTCGTATCCACACTATACGACGGTACTAAATGTGCAAAACATTGAGTTTCCTGTGACACTTAATCAGATTAAAAAGTTTGAATCTTCAAACGATATCTCAATCAATGTATATTGCATTGAAAATATGGAAATCCTGCCGATACAACTTACCGCCCGGAAGAGGGAAAAGCATGTCTTGTTATACATGCAAGATGACAACGACATAGGGCATTTCATGTGGATTAAAAATATGTCCCATCTCGTGAGCTCGCAACTGAGCAAGAAGAAGAACAAAAAATATTTTTGCGATCGGTATGTATAAATTTTTTAAAATGAAATTACGCAACAATTTATGCTTATGAATGATTGTCATAAAAATTGTTTTTTCAGATGCTTGCACTACTTCAGTTCCAGCGAAAAATTGGAGGCTCACAGTATCGACTGCCAGCAGACAAATGACTGTGCGATCCGATTACCGAGGGAGAACTACAAGTGGCTGAATTTCAAAAATTATCCCAGGAAGGAACGAGTACCGTTTGTCGTTTATGCTGATCTGGAGTGCACACTGGAGAAGATGGACAAGGATTCGATAACGTCCACATACGCGTACCAACGTCACGAAGTATTTAGCATAGGAAAATATGTGCGTTGTTCCTACGACGACTCGTTATCGATGTATCAGTTTCGTTGCGATAAGGACTGCATTGCATGGTTCGCCGAGGAAATGAAAAGTTTGGCGCATAGCGTAAAGTCTATTTTATCCACTAATATACCCATGACAGATTTAGCACGGGACGAGTGGAAAAGATTTAATAGCGCCAAGAATTGCCACATATTCGAAAAACCGTTCGCGTTGGACGATACTCGGGTACGCGATCATTGCCATTTGACTGGTCGGTATAGGGGTCCTGCGCATTCAAATTGCAATTTAAATTACAAAGATTCGCATTTTATTCCTGTGGTCTTTCAAAATTTATCCGGTTACGATTCGCATTTTATCATTAAGGAAATAGCTACAGCATGTGAAGGAACCGCAGAATTGCTTCCTATAACGAAGGAAAAGTATATCTCGTTTACAAAAAATGTTGACGTAAATGATCAGAAATCTTATATGAAATTACGGTTCATCGATTCGTTAAAATTTCTCAATACCAGTCTCGACAAATTGACGTCTTTTCTCACTAAAGATAAACTTCAAATCTTACGACGGGAATTTTGTAAACCTTCTACAGAAAATTTCGATTTATTGACGCGAAAGAGTGTCTTTCCGTACGAGTACGTTGACTGTGTCGAAAAATTGGAGGACTTATGTTTACCACCGCGCGAATTATTTCACAGTTCCTTGACAAACGACACCGTATCCGAGAGCGATTACGCGCACGCGGTCAACGTCTGGCAGCGATCCAAAACCTACCACTCGTAAAACTACTGCTTTTTTCCGTGCTTCGCGAATCAAGACACTTGTTTGACCAGCTCAATCGCCAGATCTGAATACTATTGAAAATTTATGGTCCATATTGGCCCAGAAAATTGACAAGAGTGAAGTAACTAATAAAATTAAGTTGTTTGAAGCGTTGAAAGAAGCATGGAAAAATATCGACCAACAGCATATTCGAAACCTTGTGGAAAGTATGCCTCGACGCTTGCAAGCCGTTATACAAGTAAAAGATGGCCATACAAAGTATTAATTATAAATCTTATTGTTTATTAACTTTTTTTATCACTTGCGTACTTTATTTTGTCCAACGTAAATGTGATCAAAAACGCCCAAAAAATTACGCCTCAAAAAAGAATCCTTCTACAAAACTACGCCTAAAAAAGAACTTTTGTATTAATTACCTTTGTACAAAAAAAGGTTTTTCCTACAAAAAATGTGATATTAAGAAAGTGCGCCAACTATACAATTGGATAGTTTCATAATATTCTGCACGCACGCACGCAGTGAGAGAGAGAGAGAAAGAGAGTTAGGCAATTAAGATATTTATTCGGTATGAAAGATAATAATTTTAACACATAATTATTTGAATACAAATAAATTTTTTTTCAAAATACTTGGCGCCGCCAAACCGAATAAATATCTTAATTGCTTTAATATGATAACAATAATTTCTTATAAACTAAATTATATAATAACTTATCAACTATGATAACAATAATTTACATATATACGCAGGAGGAAGAAAATACGAAAGACACACACACACACACACACGCACACGCACACGCACACGCATACGCACACGCACACGCATACGCACACACACACACGCACACACACACGCACCCACACATCCATCTGCGCACGCATAAACACATTAAGAGAAAAGGTTAGACAATTAATTTATTCGGTTTGGCAGCGCCAAGTATTTTGAAAAAAAATTTATTTGTATTTAAATAATTATGTGTTAAAATTATTATCTTTCATACCGAATAAATATCTTAATTGTCTAACTCTCTTTCTCTCTCTCTCTCTCTCTCTCTCTCTCTCACTGCGTGCGTGCGTGCAGAGTATTATGAAACTATCCAATTGTATAGTTGGCGCTCTTTCTTGATATCACATTTTTTGTAGAAAAAACCTTTTTTTGTACAAAAGTAATTAATACAAAAGTTCTTTTTTAGGCGTAGTTTTGTAGAAGGATTCTTTTTTGAGGCGTAATTTTTTGGGCGTTTTTGAGCGCGTATACTTGGCGCATTTTTTTACCTTTTTTTGAAAAGGTAATTTTGTTAGGATTTCACACATTTTGTAGTAATTACTACCTTTTTTGAGGCGTAATTTTATAAAATTTATTGCTACTATACAATCATCTAAAATATTATTTATTAAACATATTAAACAAATATATATACTTGATTCTTTTAATAAAATAAGATTAATATATCTGAAATAAATCTAAAATAAGCACAATTAATATTATATCAGTTTGATTATAAAAAATTTAATAGAATATTTAATGACCTTTGATATGACACTTCCAATTTAATTCATCTCTCTTGTATAATTATAAAATTGACATTTTTTATTATAATCTTCTCTTGGAGAAAAAGGAAACTGTTTCTATTAATAAACTTTCGTTATATAACTTAAATCCAAGCTATTCATTGAGCCTATTTAAAATTTTGTCGGTTCAGTCGTTTTTGAGATCCGATAATCGAAGGATCCGTTAATACGACGTCTCGCGTAAAAGAGATTCGTCAGTCTCGGACACAGAGGACACTCGACTCCCTACGCTGCGCATACACTTGGCGCGCGTGATCTTCGCGACCCGGACATTCCGGTTGACGGGAGTCGCCTGGCACGATCTCTACGCGTATCCCAGTACCGTAGAACCCACTGGTTCTCGTGGCGCATCTCTGTGTTGCGATCTTCGCGACGCGGACATCCCGGTTGACGGGAGTCGCCTGACACGGTCCCTACGCGTACTCCGGTGTCGCCGAACCCGTCAATTCTCGTGGCGCACCTCTGTGTCGTGATCTTCGCAACCCGGACATCCCGGTTGACGGGAATCGTCTGGCACGATCCCTACGCGTACCCCGTTGCCGCCGAACCCATTGGTTCTCGTGGCGCATCTCTGTGTCGTGATCTTTGCGACCCGGACATCCCGGTTGACGGGAATCGCCTGGCATGGTCCCTACGCGTACCCCGGTGCCGCCGAACCCATTGGTTCTCGTGGCGCATCTCTGTGTTGCGATTTTCACGACCTAGACATCCCGGTTGACGTCTGGCACGGTCCCTACGCGTACCCCGGTGCCGCCAAACCCGTCGGTTCTCGTGGCGCACCTCTGTGTCGTGATCTTCGCGACCCGGACATCCCGGTTGACGGGAATCGCCTGGCACGGTCCCTACGCGTACCCCGGTGCCGCCGAACCCATTGGTTCTCGTGGCGCATCTCTGTGTTGCGATCTTCGCGACCCGGACATCCTGGTTGACGGGAGTCGTCTGGCACGGTCCCTACGCGTGCCCCGGTGCCGTCGAACCCGTCGGTTCTCGTGGCGCACCTCTGTGTCGTGATCTTCGCGAAACGGACATCCCGGTTGGCGGGACTCGCCTGGCACCGTCCCTACGCGTGCCCCGGTGCCGCCAAATCCGTTGGATAACACATTGAGATTATGGGTCGATTCTCGTTATAACTGCACTGAGTTGCACTAGATCAGCAATGCAGTTCAGTCAGTGCAGACGCCGCGTAACAGTGGCGCTCTTGCGGTAAAAAAGCGAACCTGGACATTTTCCCACCACTAGCCGGGGCGGAGGAGACGACGTTTCTTAAATGAAAATTACCCATTTTCAACTTTTTTAAACTTTACATCACGATATCTCCGCTCGTAGTTCACGTAAAATAAAAATAAAAACACTTTCATTATATAATTCGATCCTAAGCTTTCGATTAAGCCTACTTAGAATTCGATCGGTTCAGTCGTTAATGAGATCCGATAATCGAAGGATTTCTCAATACGACGTTTCGCGTAAAAGAGGCACGGCCGTGTTTCGGCGCCTCGCTGCGCGTAACTTGGCGCGCGGGACACTACCGTGCCTCTTGATAATAAATGTAACGAACTTGACTATTGAATCATGAAGGCTTTTGGAATTTTTGAAGTCAAAACTGTAAGTAGGCGAAGAAACTTTCTTTTTGTCTGAATATATTATTATTGTATCTGCTAAAACTGACGAGTTATTTATATAAATGTGGAAAAATTCAAAGTGCGTACTTTATTTTTGTCCAGTACTATGTATATATATATATATATATATATATATATACATGTATAGTATATATAATTTGTGTATTTTTTAAATTACTTAGCTTGTGTAATTAAATTTGTGAGGACACATTAGAGTGTCGACACTAAGCCCACGGCCGAACATCCGCCGAACACGGGGCCGCGGTGTGCGCGAGATCTGCGAATAACCGCGACCCCACCACGGACCAACGTGGGGAGGGGGTCGCCGAATCCGGTATATAAGCCGGCTCGCACGGAGAGCCGACACGAGTTTCTGACCCGAAATCCTCCCCGATACTGGCCTCAGGGGCTCCCGAGGACTTCCTAATAAATCCTACACCAGCTTTCGATAACCCGTAGTCGACGGAGACGGTGCGACCTCTCCGCAGCTTGGGCACGACCAGCGTACGACTTCCTTACTCTCGTAGTCGACGGAGACGGTGCGACCTTGCGACCGACAGGTGGCATCGCCCCGAGCAAGTGGGACCAGCCAGCGACGCAGGAGTTATCCAAGTCGCGAATAATCGGGATGAAGATTATGGTCCGGGTACCTAGGGCCGACGGCAGCACTGGTCACTGCGTTCCGGAGTGCGGAAAAGCAACGGAAAGGCCCGCGTGCGGGACGGTGCGACGGGCCGACAATCGTCTAAGCGGGGCAGCTCTGACGGACGGGAGCGGCACGGAGGACGTTCCAGGGACGTCCCGAATGCAGCCCAGGTCCAGTTCCGAGGGTCTGACCAGTGGGGCCCAGGATGTGGGGACCACCGCAACATAGGTCGTGGTACGGTGCGGCGGGCCAGGCCAGGATGGACTTGAGTGGTGCGAACGGTCCGAGCAGAGAGCGCCGGGACTTGCTGCGGCAAGTAATAAGCGTATCGGTGTCATCGGTATGGACATGCGAGTCCAACCGAGTGTTATTTGTTTATATGTATAATAGTGGCATACCGGATTGGGGCGCCAAGTAGTATTAATAGCGTTTGCGTAGCACACCAGAGTGCCTTCTTTCCTTTTTCTTTTGTACTCTCTGGTTTTTTGCATTATGTCGTCTAACATGAATTTGCGTTTTCTTTGATGCGCGTCGTAGCGTTATATGAGTTTCATTTCGATTAATGTGAATTTACGTTTTCTTTGATTCGTGTCGTAGCGGTATATGATTTTCGTTTAGTAATTTTGTTCCCGCGGTAAGCGGTACGTTATTTCATTTTCGGAGATGCGCAACGAGCGGCGTTCAGTGTTAATGTTAGCGTTTCACGACGAGCGGCGCATGCGACCCGTTATCTCTCGTTCTGTTCTTTCGATTTTGGTTTTGTGACAGGCGGCGCGTAATATCATTCTTTTGTTCCCGCGACGAGCAATACGCAATTGCGCTACACCAATGTGAGTTCGTAAGCAGCGATCAAAGTTTGACCGCTGAATCAATAATGGGAGTATTGGAATATCAATAAAGGAATCCCATTCTCGGAGAGATCGGTGCGCGCATTCAATAGGATTATCCTGCCCTTCGCCGGGAAAACACCCGAACCATAGTCGCGGAGAGTGGAGGTGCGTCGATAGCGCGACGCACGGCAAGAAGTCGCGCCCACGGAACCATACCGGTGGGGCGTGGTTAGACGCCATTGCGAGTGCGTCACAAGGAGGGGATTAGCCCCCTCGGTCGGGCGGACGCGACTGTCGAGACAACGCGCCGGCGCGAGTGCAATGGTGGGGAGAACCAACGGCTCAAGCCGGAGAGAAAGGCAGCAACGAGGTCTTTCGTCGGGTAGCACTTGGGGTGAGCAGTCGCACCTCGGGATAGCTGTAGAACAATTTCGCGGTATCCGCGTAACGAGGCGATACTCAATAATTCACCGGGAATTGAAACCGAAGTAATCGTTCGGCATTGATAAGACTCTGCGGGCAATATGCGTTCGCGATTACGCCGAGAGCGTGGGGAACGTGCGCGAGGACATACGAGCTAGTGATCCCAATGGACGAGGGATCACGGTCGAGTTGCGTGTGTCGGCGACGTGACCGGCGGCCATCTTGGCGTGGGCGGAAATTTCCGCACGATCGGGGTCGTGACGAACGTGGCGAGCGAATCGGAACGCGGAAGCGAGTCCGTGTCGAACGAACTGTTGTAGAAACGTGAAACAAAAGAAAATCGAATAAAGAACAATTGAGTACAAGCAATAACTAGTGAATACTTACCTATACCTACCTGCGAGCGAGTCCACTATCCCAGCGAGGCTGCAGTCAGCGGTGGTACCTAAATCGAGGCGTCAAGAGGACCCAGTACGTCGACGGGGGGCTCTTCAACCGGGGTCCATTTCAACCGGTCGGCGACGGAAGAGACGTTCATTCGGACACCTGGAGGCTGAGGAGCAAAGGGGAATCAGTGCCGGCGCGGCAAGGTGGATCGTATATTGCGGACCTTCTTAGTGATAAACGGTGAAACCAAGTGGCGACCTAAGACCTCGGAGAGTGAGTCGTGGCCACGGGACGTCGTATCCGGTCACAACCTCTCCGCAGCTTGGGCACGACCAGCGTTCGACTTCCTTACTCCCATAGTCGATGGAGACGGTGCGACCTCTCTGCAGCTTGGGCACGACCAGCGTTCGACTTCCTTACTCCCATAGTCGACGGAGACGGTGCGACCTCTCCGCAGCTTGGGCACGACCACCGTTCGACTTCCTTACTCCCGTAGTCGACGGAGACGGGCACGACCTCTCCGCAGCCTGGGTCCGCCCGGCGTTTGACTTCTAGCCGCCGGCCTGACCAGCTTAAACCTCACACCGCGTCGCGACGCGACCGCGAGAATCACGCCCCACGTACGTTGCCTGGGGCTCGTTTAGCAGGCTGACCCGCCGCGTTCCCGAACCCTGGGTTCCGACGAGCCTATTCGCGGCAAAGAGAGAACGCACCGTTACAAATTGGTTTTTTAGATATTAAAATAAACTTTATTGTTCATTTTTTCCCGTTATTCTATTTTTTATTTTTTTGTATTATTTTTTAAAGCGTGCAAATAGTTTTTTTTTGCTTTATTTGTCGATTTTATTTTATTTTTTCATAAAAGATAGTAGAAGTTTTTTTTTAATAAAAGATATCTTTATTAACATCAAATATTAAATAGAAATTTTCAACATAATAAGAATATTAATAATAAAATATATACAGTGGCGTTCAAATGTTTCGGGCCAAATATTTTTTTTGCAGTATTCAAAAAATAATAGCTATAGAGTAAATAGTGCTTGACTGTCATAAAAGTATTTAATTTTAACGATAATTATTGTAATTAAAGTTAGAGAATGTATATATTTACTTCATTATTCCTAGAATTTGGAATAAACTTGTTCAAAAATATCGGGCCAAGTTATGACCAGGTACTCTGGTCATGTATTTGTTTACATTGAGAGTGTTGCGGTATTGAAATGTTTCGCAATTAGTTCGCAATAAGTCGTCTAGCGAGCATCATGTCACCACACACGACGATACAGCTACGCAAAGTTATTGTGAAACTTTCAAAAGAAGGCAAGTCATCGCGAGAAATTTCAGCGTCGTTAACAATAGGTAAAAAAACGGTGAATAATATCCTCAACAAATTTAAGACTACAGGAAGTATAGCCGATCGTCCACGAAGTAGCTGACCCTGAAAAACAACAACGCGTGTCGACAAGTTAATTAGAAGAAAATCTGTCGTTGACGTTTGGAAAACTGCCGGCATGATTGCCCAGGAATTACGCGACGAAAAGCTTGCTGATGTGAGTCGTTTTACAGTATCCAGACGTCTGAGAGATGTTGGACTTTTCGGATGAGTGGGTATGAAGAAACCTCTCATCTCCACAAAAAATCAGAGAGCCCGATTGCAATTTGCCGAGAATCATCGACATTGGACTGTGGAGGATTGGAAAAAAGTGTTCTTCTCTGATGAATCAAAGTTTAAATTATTTGGAAGTAATGGAAAACAGTATGTTCGACGCCCTGTTGGCACCAGATACAATTCTAAATACCAAATACCAACAGTGAAACACGGTGGTGGTAGAGTCATGGTCTGGGGAGGCTTTTCGTATACAGGAGTTGGTCCATTGGTAGAAATTGAAGGTGTGATGGATCGCTTCGTGTATAAGACATACTGGACAAACAAATGTTTCTTTTTGTCAAGGATAATATGCCTGATGGATGGATTTTTCAACATGATAGAGATCCAAAACACGCTTCAAAGATTGTATCACAGTATTTGTCTGCCAAAAAAGTGCGAGTTTTAGAATGGCCTGCTCAATCTCCAGATTTAAATCCTATTGAGCATCTTTGAGATGAACTTGGTCGCCGAGTAGCTAACAAGAGACATTCGAATAAACGGGATTTATTCAAGACTTTAAGTGAAGAATGGAATAAAATCCCTCGAGACACAATCATTCATTTAATCGAATCAATGCCACGTCGTTGCGCAGCAGTCATTATTTCTAAGGGCTACCAAATATTAAATATTACTGTTGTTTTTTAAAATATTTTCTAGTGATTCAATTGATTTCTGTGATTTGAAGAGACTTGAAGTACCTGGCCCGATATTTATGATCAGGCATCTTTTGCTTTTTGTTAAATAAAAAATGTAATATTATGTTTTTTTAAATCATTATCAACGATTATTTACAGTAAAATATATTATTTTATTTGAAGTTAAATTCTTTTTTTGTTCATTTTTCCTAAAATCAAAATATGAAAAAAAATCTGCCCAGCCCGAAACTTTTGATTGCCACTGTATAAATATAATTTAAAAAATATAATATCGAAATATTAATAATATAAATATATTAATAAAGAATCTTAAATAAAGATAAATAATCAGTGTCCTTCAAAAAGTGTTTACGATAAATGTGCGTATAGAAATTGTCGCAATGGTCGATTTTCCACGGGAGCGCATTTATTTCGATTTCCATTAAGCACGGACGAAAGATATAAAATATGGATACGCAATAGTGGTTCGTTTCTTACATTTTCTTATATTTATTTTTATATTTTATGGATGTGTATTGTTTTTATGGGTGTCAATCTCATTTTAATTAACGCATTTTAATATCTGTTCTGCAACTCGTTATAGACAAAAATGTTTCAGACAAAAGTTCAGTTTAAAAAGGGATTTAAAAAAGTTTTAAAGGGGATTTAAAAGGTTTAAAGAAGAATACATGCTGATAATATGAACTTGATTTAAAATCGCTTTTTAAATCAAGGCAAGATCATCTTTAATTTTTACAATTTTTAAAATGTTCTGTTTCATTATATACTCATATAGTTGAAGTTGAGACGTGTTCAAAACACTAAAAAATCTTTTTTAGGAATTTTCTTTGATATTGCACATTTGTTATATTTTTTATTATTAAAAATGAAATATCTCTTGTTAAGTACTAACTTTTCGATGATTTTATCTTCATACTTTTGTACGTAGAATGATGGAAGAAATCGATAAAAAACAATAAAATTTATTGTAAAAAATTCTATTGTAATCTATATTGATAAATTTTTCAAAGTTGTATATATAAAAATTTTAACAGTTATTATTAATAATAATTATAATTTAATTAATTTAACATGAGTTTACTGGAATAACAACTGCAAATCTTTATTTGAAATAAAAATGAAAAATTTTTCTTAATTTACATACCAAAAAATAGACGACTAAAAAAAAAATATGGAACACTCTTCACATGCTAAGAATTTTGGTTATTTTCAAACCGCTGTAACTCGGCGTAGAATCATCGCAGAGACAAAATTTGAAAAGCATTTTGAAGCTTGAAACTTCTTTCAAATTCTTTTCACGGATTCCAGTTATCTTTTTCCTTTACAAAACGGCACAATAATGATTCTTGAACCGTCGAAATACAAATTTTGAATGTGACTTTGCTGCGTTACATCTGATATAAAAAAAATCGTAGAGAATTTCTGTTACCTTTGTTTTGTAGCGAGATTTCTTCCTTTTAATTTGAGTAGACATTGATTGCTGTACGATTTTCTTTGATCGAGTTATCGAAGTTTGAAGACGAAATGATCATTTTGACTTTGATTGTTTATTACTCGTGAACAAATCAACATACAGTGCTCTGTAAAAAAGCATTGAAAAGTTGAAAATTAGTCCTTTTAAATGTTCATATTGTTTTTTTTTCGGGACTTGGTTAGAGGCGTGTGAGTGGTATGGACGTGTGAGTGAAATAGCGAAGCGTTTAGAAGTATAAAAAAGAAGAAAAGAAGAATAGAGGAGGAAGGAGGAATAGAGGAGGAATAGAGGAGGAAGGAGGAGCGGTAAGGAGTAGGAGTTGAGGGTAAAGAAAGGATAGGGATAAAGATTGGAATAAGAAATCTAGAATTAAAATAATAAAGTAAGTTAAAAACAAGTTGATAATTGAAGAGGTTAGGAAAAAGTAAAGTACAACACGGTTAGGGAGTTTGGGGAGTAAAGGTTGGAAAAAGGAAGGTAGGAAGTGACGCGTAGCGGGAGAAACAATAGGGAGAGGAATAGTTGGTAGTAGCAAATAACTAACAAGGGGAGGTCGCAGCTGACCTCCCACCGATTTGGATCTCCTTTCACGTGATGAATCTGTATGGTGAGTATATACGTCTCGTAAAAGGGTTTTATTGAATGCGCCTTATAAATAGTATTTTTTATATTTGAAATTTCGGTGATTTGGCCGCGATCGATAGTGTAGGTTATGAGACCAAAAGTTAGCCTTATTATCGATCAGTGCCGTGTGGCGTAGCGAGCTGGCGCAAAGACTAGTATAGCGAGGACGCTGGATCGAGACCACTAGTATCAATCTTTTTTTTTTATGTGCGTGTAACATCTTGTTTACGATGGTTACGATTCGCATATATTTAGGTACGTATACATGTTCTTTAATATGTTTATCTACCATAAAATGATAGGAATTATAAAGTCAGTTATAAAATAATAGAAGTACTTACAAATAAAATATTTTTTTGGATAAAGAATTTTTATTTTTATTTTTAAATTTTTATTTATTTCTTGAATCTTTCTTACAAAGCAATCACACACAGATGAAATAAAATAGATATAGATACATGTTTTGCAAAGACGGTTATTCTAACGGGCAGTAGAGGAGGACATGCATATAGTAAAATTCTTTTTGAGAGATAAAGGTCAAATTCTTTCTATTAGGGAGAAGAAACTTTCCCTCGCGCTATATCGTTATTAAAAATTTAGCGTAATAACCAGAGTATATTAATTAACATTTTATTATTTATAGTTCATATTGACTGTAAGAAAGATTCAAGAAATGTATAAAAATTTAAAAATAAAAATAAAAATTCTTTATCCGAAAAAATATTTTATTTGTAAGTATTTCTATTATTTTATAACTGATTTTATAATTCCTATCATTTTATGGTAGATAAACATATTAAAGAACATGTATACGTATCTAAATATCTGCGAATCGTAACCATCGTAAACAAGATGTTACACGCACATAAAAAAAAAGTTTGACACTAGTGGTCTCGATCCAGCGTCCTCGCTATTACTAGTCCTTGCGCCAGCTCGTTACGCCACACGGCACTGATCGATAATAAGGCTAACTTTTAGTCTCATAATCTACCCTATCGATCCCGGCCAAATCGCCGAAATTTCAAATATAAAAAAATACTTATAAGGCGCATTCAATAAAACCCTTTTACGTGACGTATATACTCACCATACAGATTCACCACGTGAAAGGAGATCCAAATCGGTGGGAGTCAGCTGCGACCTCCCCTTGTAAGAGAAGAAAGGCTCTAGACAGGAATATGGATGAGGACAGCGAGAGAAGTATCGACAAGGTAGAGGCAGCAGGAGCGAAAGAGATAGAGGAAACAGAAGAGACGGCGGAGAGAACAGCAGAGGATAGGACAGATATAATGACAGAGAAAAAAAGGAGTGAAGGCAGTACACTTAGATAAAGAAGAAAAGAAGAGAGGAAGAAAGGGAGGAAAAGAGAGTGGAGGAAATAAAGAGAAGAGAGAGATCTAACTCAACGAGTATTTTAGAATATGTAAGAGGAAATTCGGCGGAAAATGATGCTAATATAAGTAAAAAAAAAGCGAGAGGAGTGGGAGAAAGAGATAGAGACAGCATTTAAGAAAAGTAATAGACTAGAGAGAACACCTCCAAATGTAAGGAGGCAGGAAGAGGAAGAGAAGAAGGAAGAGGGGCCAGACGGAATGAAGGAGAAGAATAAAGAAGGGACATGTGTTTTAATTACAATATTAAAGGAAATAAAAGCTGAAATGTTAGAGATGAGGAAAGAAATGAAAGAGATGAAAGAGAAAATGAGTAACCTTGGAAAGGGAAGGGAATCGAGAGTAAAAAGATTGGAGGAGAGGATTGATAAAATGGAAAGAAAGAGCAAGGAACTTGAAGAGAAAAAAAAAGAAGAAAAGAAAGAAAGTAGAAGAGACATGGAAGAGATGGTAATGAGAATGATGGAATCGTGGAAAAGGAAGGAAATTACTGCAGAGTTACGAGAAAAAGAGATAGCGGAGAGGACAAAAAATGAAGTAAAAAAACTGAAAAGAATAATAGAAGACAAAGAAAAGAAGGAAAAAAACGAACAACATAGTGATCAGAGGATTGAGGAATGAGAAAAAAGATGCAAAGGAAATAGGCACAGATTTCTTGGAAATAGAGTTCGGAGAAGGAGGTAAAATAAAAAATATTAAGACGGAGGGGCAAGAAGGAAGGCAGGTGATAATCGTAGAATTGGAGGATTGACAGACAAAAGAGAAAATAATGAGGGAGAAGAGTAAGCTGAGCGGTAGAAATATTTTTATAGACCACGATATGACAAAAGAGGAAAGAGAGATGCAGAGAAAACTGAGAGAGAGGGCAAGAAGAGAGAGGGAAGAAGGCCGAAGGGTTAGAATAGATTACAGGAAGATCACCGTCGAAGGAAAAGTTTATACAGTTTGTTGAAAAGTTTGTTAACAAATCATCGCATTGGCTATATACCGTTGGGTAGCGCGTGAAAATCTAAGAAAAATGCCGTTTGTTTCAAGTCGATCCGATTCCTAGGTCCCGAGTAATTAATTATTGGAAATAGCGCGCGAGGGTCAATAAGCGCGTGAGTCCAACGGAAAGTAAGAGAGGCGCGCGCGGTGGACACGCGTAGGTGTCCGCACGCGCTAGCGTCTACGGCCTCCCACGCGTGCCCACCCCGCGCGCCTCTCTTACTTTCCGTTGGACTCGCGCGCTTATTGACCCTCGCGCGCTATTTTCAATAATTAATTACTCGGGACCTAATAATCGGATCGACTTGAAACAAACGGCATTTTTCTTAGATTTTTACGCGCTATCCGACGGTATATAGCCAATGCGATGATTTGTTAACACCCTGTATATGGAATAAAGAGGAAGAAGAGTTAAGAGAGAAAGAAAATCTTGGGAGAGAGGAGGCAGGAGGAAGATACATAAGAAAGGGAGAAGAGGAGAGAAGGATGGGAAAAAGATTAGGAGAGAATAGGCAGGATTTCCGGTAAGTCAAGAAGGGGGAGGAATGTAAGAAGGAGAAAAGGAGAGGAAGGAAGGAATTTAGTTTTTTTAATGTAGCGGGAATACAGAGGCAGGATAAAGATTTCTGAAACTGGGTAAAAGGTAATGATTTTATTAGCCTCTGTGAGACATGGTTAGAAGAAAAAGGGTGGGAAGGGCTTAAAGATAGATTACCTAGCACGCACTGCTGGGCATATAAGCCAGCGAAGAGACAGAAAAAGAAGGGAAGAGCAAAGAGGGGGTTTCCTGATAGGCAGGAAGAAAAATTGGGGGAGGAAAATAGCATGTTGGGAGAGGAAAAAGAGGAAGGGTTACTTGTGTCTAAAATAGAAGGCAAAGGCAAGGAGAAGGATACGGTAATTATTTCAGTATATAATACGGAAAGATATAGGAAAAACGACTAAAGAAGTAATGGGGGAAGAAAGAGAGAGTAATGTAATAATAGGTGATTTTAATATCAGAATTAGAGAAGAGGGAGGATTGGAGGAGGAAGGAGGGGCAGGGAGAAAGAACAAGAATAAGGATAGTAAGGATATGTTGGAAGTAATTGGAGAGATATGAGGATATATACTGAATGGAACTGCGGAAGGAGACAAGAAAGGGGAATTTACATATGTAGAAGCGAGAGATAGTTCAGTTATAGATTATGTCAGCGTCCGGAATTAGTTGCCCTTTTCGGTCAGATTTCTGAGGCGACGCCTACTGTCTCCCCACTACTGCTCGAAGTTCGGCGGCCGAGTCGCCGATCGCACGCGTGATGCTGTGCCTGAGTAGCGTTCGTACATGACAAATATACTAGGTCCGTATCTTCCGTCTAATTATCACAAATTATTACGTAACTTTTTTGCTAATAATTGTAATTATTATGAGTAATTTAACATAAAAAAGTTTGATTATTAAAATATTAAATTCTATATAATTTGAATATTTGTCATGTACGAACGCTCCTGAGGCACAGCGTCATGAGTGTGATCGGCGGCTCGGCCGCCGAACTTCGAAGGGTAGTGGGGAGACAGGAGGCGTCGCTTCAGAAATCTGACCGAAAAAGGCAACTAATTCCGGACGCTGGATTATGTATTAGTAAATGAAAATTGTAACGAAATAGTTAAAGAATTTAAGGTCGGAAAAAGAGCGGACTCGGACCACATGCCCTTGCTATTGGATATAAGAGGAAACGGTGACAGCAGGGAAGAGGAAGAAGAGGATGAAGAAGAGAGAACAAGGATAAGATGGGATAAGAAAGCTATCGAACAATACAAGAAGGAGACAGAGAAGATGCCAAAGAAAACAGGAGAGGAAGATGGATCGGTAGAGTGGAAATGGGCAATATTGAAAAAGATTATAGGAGATGCATTAGTTAAAGAGGAGTAGAAACGGAAATGGAGAGGAATAGGACACAAGAAATAGTGGGATAGGAGTTGCACGAAAATGAAAAGGATGGTACATAGAGAATATATATAGGAATTGGAGGAGAGACAGAATAAATGAGTAAAAATACATGAAGAAAAAGAAAACACTAAAAGAACATTTAGATAATAGGAGAAGAAAGAAGAAAGAAGAAGAAGAGTTAAGGAATCTGAGGAATGAAAGAGATGTTTGGGAATTTATAAATAGGAGAAGAGGTAAGAGAAAACAGATCAGGAACAAAATAGGCAAGGATAGCTGGAAAGGATATTTTATGAACTTACTAGAAGGAAAAGAAGAAAATGTGGAAGAGGAAGGAGAGCTGACACAAAAAGGGGAGAAAGAGGATAAGAGAAATCAAATAGAAGAAGAGGAAGAGGAAGAGGAGCTGAAGGAGAAAGAAATAATAAAGGCAATAGATAAACTCAAAAGAAAGAAAGCCGCAGGGATAGAAATACCAACGAAAGCATGGAGATACAGAGGACAGGCAGTGAAGAAAGGAATTATTGAATTACTGCTACAGATATGGAGGGAAGGACATATACTGAAGGATTGGACAAGAAGTGTGATATGCCCCATTTACAAGAAAGGTGATCAAGAATACGTGGAGAATTATAGAGGGATATCACTCTTGTGTACAGGATACAAGGTATATGCAGAGATGTTGAGAAGGAGATTGGAGGAGGAAGTGGAAAGGAAGAAATTATTACCGGAAAGCCAGGGAGGTTTCAGAAAAGGAAGAGGAACACTAGATAACATCTTTGTATTGAATCATTTAATGCAAAGAGAGAAGGGTAACAAAAAGGAAGGGAAAGTATATGCAATGTTCGTGGACTTCAAAGCGGCTTTCGACAACATAGATAGGAAGAAGTTATGGGAGACCCTGAAGGAGAAGAAAATAAATGGGAAGATTATAGGAAGATTGGAGAAGATATATGAAGAAACGAAGGTTAATATAAAAACGAGAGAAGATCTCACTGGCTCTTTCAAAACCACTAAAGGAGTAAGGCAGGGATGTGTGATCCATTATTGTTTAATTTGTATATTGTGGATTTGGATGAATATATGAGGAGGAGAGGAATAGGAGGAATAAAGTTAGGAAAAGAGAGAATTTGGTCTCTGGCGTATACGGATGATTTAGTTTTAGTAGCGAAGAATAGGGAAGCGTTATTAGACATGATAGACACGTTAAGAAGATTTACAAAGGAAAAGAAACTAATTTTGAACATGGAGAAGACGAAAATGATGGTTTTTAACAAGGGAGGAAAGGAAAAGAAAGAGAGTTGGAAATGGGAAGGTAAAGTGATAGAAGAGGTGCGGGAGTTTAAATATTTAAGATTTAATTTTAATAAGAATGGGGACTACAGGGAGCACTTGAAAGAACTAAAGAAAAAAGGAGGCTGGCGGTTAATAAGATTTGGGGGCTAAGTGAAAGGATTTGCAGAGATGATTTTGGGAGGAGAGAAAAATTATTTAGGTATCTAGTACAAAATGTGATGTCTTACGGGGTAGAAATATGGGGATGGGAGGAGCAGAGGGATCTAGAGAGTGTTGATGGATTACGTGAGATGGGTCTTTAGGTTAGATTTTTGTATGCCAAGATATATTATTAGGAGGGAACTAGGTATAGAACAGTTAAAAATTAACCCTCTAACGCCCAGACCTCTTAAACGTTAGAAAAAAATTCTACTCTTTTAATATGTTATAGAAAATGATAAATGTGACTTTTTTGTTTGAAACTTTTTTTTATTTGAGAACTAAAAATGATTTTTTTAATGTAGCATAATTGCTACATTTGGCGTTTAGGGTAAAAATTATTTAACAATACTTTTTCTATTTAAAAAAATAAATTCTTTATTTCTTAATTTGCAAATTTACAAAATATATCTTATTCCAAATACGTAGAATAATCGAATGATTATTTACTATGAAATTTGTAGAAACAATTATTGTTTTGATTAAGGCATATATGTAATTGGCATTTGCTGCATTTAATTTTTGAAAACCCTGTTTTACAAAATTTACAACGCTGTCTCTGAGTGTCTCTGAGTGTCAAAAATGGGAAAATGATCTACCTTGCCATAACGAATTGATTCTTCTGGACGTATGATTTGATGTGGTCTTACATTTTTTGTGGGATTTCTAACTTGAGTTTTAGAAGGTCTTCCACGTTTTTGCTTTCCACTCAAAATAAGAGCGTTCGCAATAAGATAACGAAATTGTTTCAGTCTTATTGGTTTTTCTTTAGAAATTAATTCTCTTTTGTATAAAATCCACGCATTTACAACGCATCAAGTACATATCAAGAAGATAATAAAAAATTGGTATGTACCAACGTCGGGTTTTTACCGGAGATCTATACAAAAAAACTAAACAATTATTTTTGTCTACGCCACCCATATTCTTATTATATTGAGTTATTATATTGGGACATAAAACTTGTACTTTTTTCTTATCGATTTTACTCCAACGTAACAAAGTACCTTCCGGACGAGTTCCATATATCGTACTTGCAAGAAGAATACATTTATTGTCTCCGTATTTTAAAACAATTAACTGATTGTCAAAAGTTTTAAAATCAAAACTTCCCCTACCTTTTCGGAACAACTCTTTTATCGCTTTTGAGAGGACAATGGTGTATTCGATTAGATCTAATAGTTCCAACAAGAGAAATGGACTTTCGATTTTTAAGATACATGTACATTGCTAAGCTACTGAAATAATTATCGCAAAAAATAATATTTTCTGTAGGATTTTTTATCGATTTGACTAGAGAGATAACAACAGATGCGTCAAATCCAAATCCTTTTTCTCCATCAGTTAATTCCAGAGCCTTCAAGTTCATCAAAAGTTTGTTTTCCTTGATAAAAAATAAATGAATGTACCATGCCATCAGTCGCTGCAAGAGAAAACAATTTAAAACCTTACTTTATAGGTTTGCTTGGTATATATTGACGCAAATTTCCAGCGCGAGTTCCCTTGTATGGAATCATTGTCTCATCTACGCAATACTTTTTATTTCTAGATGAATACTTAGAGCAACATCGTTGTATACAATCAATTATCGGTCTAATTTTAAAATATCTATCTTTCATATTCTCACGTAACGTATTATTATCAACAAAATGAAGCATTCGGCGGAGAGTTTCGAAACGATTTCGTGGCATAACGGTTGCAATCACATCAATATAAGTTTTTGTGGCCCAGTAATCTCTAAGCGAAGGTAGTTGAATTATGCCCATTAATAAATTCATACCCAAGAAGTCTTTCATTTCATTAACATTTGTTTTTTGAAAATTTTTTCTATAGCGAGACCGTACAAATTAGTTTGATTAACAATAATATTAATGCAGTCAATCGAAAAAAAAACTTGTAAAAATATTCTAATAGATCTCGCAGATAAATTTCCCACTACATCATACGTCACAGAGTCATCGAATTCAATCAAATCGGAAGTATTCCACGTAATATTTGGCCAATTTTTATTTTTAGTGTTTGATGTTTTACACATCTTGTTCTTTTCTTGAGTGTAGCTGGATAATTTACTTTTCTTTGGTTTATTTGGACCGAGAGTAAGCACAGGAGCAACAATAGATTTTTCATATTCATCAGTTTCATTTTTAATAATCCAATTTGTCTTACTTCAAAACGTTTCATCACCATCATCATCTATTAGATCAAATGTCGGATCCTCATCATCATCCGACGTCTCAGACAAGTCTGATATATGGTTGATATATGATTCGGATTAGGAGCTGCGATTGCCCGTAGTTTTGCTCTTATTTTTCTTGTGTACATTATTCTGTACATTTATGAAAAAAAATGATGCGTCAAATCAATATAAAATCTACTATTTAAATGAATATCAGCACTAAACAATGTATGACAGTACTTACTCTCAAGATATTTTGTTGTCAAGTATACTGGAGAATACGCAAATGCGACTGACCAAGAGAACGTTAGCTCCCGAATGAAGCGTATTTATATACAAAAAGTGAACCTTGGCGCTCGAACTTTTCTTGTTCTTACATAGTGCTGTTTGTTTACATTTATCATTACGTATAGTCACTAAGTACAAAACTACAAGAAACGAATAAAGTAGGATTTACTTATCATTATTTTGACGATTTTATAATTATACAATAAATGCCCATTGTAGCAAATTTGCTACATAAGAATTTAAAAAATCCTACAAATCATAATTTTAACTGTAATAAACATATCACATAAGTTTTACATAATTTCAACTCTACTTTTTAAGAATTCATTATAAAATATTATTAAAAAAAGTTTTACCTATCTTTTTATAATGAGCTTTTTATGCTGTTTTACGATCCTGAAATTTTGTGATATGTACTTGTGATGTGTACTTGAAAAAACATGATTTTTAATAATAATAACAGTAAGAACTGAATGAAAAAACAGTACACCTAGGTTCAATTGATACATATCTAAGAGGCTAATATAAAATATTTATATTTTATACTTTTATTACTCTTAAATTCACTTTAAAGTTAATGTAGCAAATTTGCTACTGTGGGAGCTTAAGGATTAAATGGGATATAAGAGCTAGAAGGTATGAATTAAAGGTAAAGAAAATGGAAGACAAAAGGTGGATGAAGGAACGTTGGAAAGAGAAAGCCAAGGATGGATGGAAGGAAAGATGTAGAAGGGAAAGAGAAAGATATTGTAATAGAAATGGATGGGGAATAGCAGTAATAGATAGTCTAGAGGGAGAAGAAGAAGATATAGGAAAGAAATTGTTGGGAAGGGAAAGGGATGTTCAAAGACAAATAGTGGATGGACAAATAAGAGAGGCAAGGTATAACAAGAAATATAAGGAATTAAGGGAAACAGGGAATAGACCCAAATATCTGGAGGAGGAAACAGAGGAAAATGGGATAAACAGGAAAGACGGAATGGCAATCAGAGCAATGATGAGGTTAAGGTGTGAAAATATGGAGGAGGAAAACAAATATTGGATAAATGAAGAGGAGAGGATTTGTGTCTTCTGTGAAGAAGGTAGAAACAATATTGAACATTACATAGAAGAATGTGAAATTACGAAAGATTGGTTCAAAGAGTTAGAAAGTAATAAGAAGGAAAGAGTGAAAAGAATTTGGGAGGATGATTTAGGTAAGGTGAAAGCAGAAGTGTTAAAAAAATTGTGGAAGGAAAAAGAGGAAAGGAAAAGGGAAAGAAAGAAAGAAAGCACAGGTGGTTATGAGGTAGGAGCTAGTTAATAAATATTTAAGATAGTTGAGTAAAGTAGATTAACGTGTATGTTGGAATGAGTGTGTAGAGGAATGAGTGAGTTAAGGAAATTATTGTAAACCAAGTCCCGCTTCTTGGAAATGTAAACTGAAGTGAATAGACATTATTATATTGTTTTCTGTTTAGCCTTACTTTTTCTAACAACAAATCAAGTTAATAAAATTCGTACAAAATCGCATATTTTATGGTTTTTTTTTTATTTCAGTACATTGTCTCGAAAACAGATTCAATCAAATCACTAAAGAAAAGTTTTGTAGTTCAAGTATACCACAGTAAGAAACAACAATGTTTATCAGCTGAAACTTTTTTATTCCATGTATCCATCTTTTTTGAAGTTGTCTAAATTGCTAAAAATTAAAAAATTCTAAAAACTAAGATAAAAGCTAAAAACTAAGAAACTAAAAAAATGATCGATATTGCGTTTAAGTAAAAACTTTAAGCTTGAAAATTGCATGTTTAATGTCTTGAAACGGTTTTTATTCATTTATTACGGTAAAGCAGATCGATTTTCTTAGTTTTCAGTAATTTTGATTAGATCAGCGGTCAAAGACAGAAAGACCATTTCATTTTTAAACCTCGATAACTCTGTCAAAAAAAATCGTACCGCGATCGGCAAACACTCAAATTAAAGGGAAGAAATCTCGCTACAAGACAAAAGTAACAGAAATTCTTTACAATTTTTTTTATATCAGTGTATATAAGGTGTATATCAGGGTATATAAGGCGGGTTCTAAGCCGGGAGTTCCGAGGAGGGCGCGGGTCGCGGGGGGCTCCCGCGGCGCGGGGTCGCCAAGCTCGATGGATGCGGGGTCTGCGGAGAGAGGGGGACGCATGCGGAATCAGCAGATAACGCGTGCGAGATCCGCGTTACCATCTTCGCTCTCGTCCCCATCTTCGTTCTCTCTCTCTCTCTCTCTCTCTCTCTCTCTCTCTCTCTCTCTCTCTCTCTCTCTCTCTCTCTCTCTCTCTCTCTCTCTCGCATCATCATCATCGCTCGCGTTTTCTCTCTTGCGCTCACGTCACCATATTGGCTCACGCTTCCCGCTCGCGCGCTCGTTGGTATTTATCAATACCAATCGATTTTTTTATTATAATAAGAGCTAATGGTTACGTTCTAAATTATGAACTATCTCGAAAAAAAAACCATTTCACAACATAAAAAGGCATCTTAGCATTTTTTATCTCTTACAGCGGCTAAACTGCTAGGGAAAGATAACGCATTCTATTTTTAATGAAATATTAAGACAAACGTGAAACAAAGTTAAGAAACGTAAATGTTATATGTGTAATGGGGAGGGAGGAATTAAAAAAATCGACGATATATATTTATAGATAATATACGTTTATTTTTTATGTACGTGCCACCAATTGAACAGCTTGAATACATTTTGCATGGCACAATTGGATACATGTTTATGGCAACGTAAAGTATGTGTAGCGTCCATCTTTTTCAGCGATTCCGCGTCTTCGTAGTGCTCGTCAAAGCTCTCGATGTAGACATCATCTCTCGCATCGTCCAGGAGCAAATCCCGCAGCCATTCTCGTTTCTCGAGATCCCTTTACGTATACGATGGGTGAGTTTTCGCTCTCCGTCATATCCCGCAACGCCTTTGTAATCATGTCTCTAACCGTGAAGTACGGAATCGTTCCGTGATCATCGCGCCAATGTAATCCGTGATGTTTTACCTCCAACCAGGATACGTGTTTTCTATCCGCTTTGCTGAGAAAAAGCCATGGCTCGGAGCTTCCAAATATATAATGAGTGAGAATAAATCCCTCTCTGAGAGCGGCAAATTTCTTTACGACGAAAGAGTTTCTGCCGATGACGAAACCTTGCAGATCCACGAACGTTGGCGTTGACATGGTTGCAGACATGACTGATTTATGTCGAGGATCGCGGAAAGTTGTACTTTTTATATCACTCCCCTTCTCCAACGTTGCATGATTTTGGTCTACGGATGATTCGACGTGGTCTGAATTATCAATCAAATCTTCGTTGACGACTGGATCTGCCCCGGTGCGAATTAGAGGCCCATCAATTACGTCTCCCCCGGGATGAAAAATTGGATGGTATATTTTGCCGACGGTGGAACCATGTAGATCCACGACGTAACCTTTCAGATCCACGTACGTTGGCGTGGACATGGTTGATGCTGGTGCGGACATGTCGAGAAGTGGACTGCACGAGAGGATCACGATACATGAATCTTATATTGGAATATTGCTAACATTGCAATTTACATAATCTTGCGCACTACATTGGACAATGGGGTGTATTCGATGACACGATCGTGCAAGATAAGACAGTAGGCAGTAGTATTTGCCGGTACATTCTCTTTGCAATCAAATTCTATGCGCACATCTACAGTGGCACTCTTGACAGACTCGTTTTGTCGCGCGCAATCGATGACTACAAAAGGCCCATTCGCCAAAAATGTGCTTACGTTGCAAAGCGTTTCATAGCAGTCGTATCCATAATAAGCTTTACGAAAACGCGCATACATGTCAAAAAGTATAGCGTATCTATTTTTGTTAAAGTCTAAATTCAGGTCGTCATATGGATAAAATTCAGAGTTTAGATAAAGTTTCACGTTAGATAAAGTTTTACGTCAGATTACAATCATCGAATATGCTCGCATCTTGAGACATAATATTCTTTCGATCAGTCTGCAGAGCAAAGATAACGTATCGCCGTTTCTCCAACTGAGTCGCAGTTTTGATAGCCCACGAATGCTTGGTCGTGTTCTGCAATAGGGGGTACTCGTACAGTTCCCATGATCGGAAACTCATACTCAGATATCGTCCGCTTTCCAAAGCTCGTAACAGGAATAGTTTATTGACTTCATTCAACATAACGTGAGGCATTCGCCACTGTACTTTGAATAGTTCGATTTCTGGTTCCGTCTTCGAATCACCATTGATGCAATTGTTGTCGTTGCGCGCTCGTATCAAAATCAGTTCATGGCGGGCGTTAACAACCACATGTTTGTAATCCTCGCAAAAGTCCAAAAGCATATTGAGAGGTACGCAAAAATTAAAGTATCCTTCCGGTATGGTAGATGTAGTGTCCCATCCGGTATTCCGCAAGATCAGCGCTTTGTCATACGATAGCGATACATAGTTCTTGATAGTGCTGGTTATTCCAGCGTTTCTGATGCGGTCAATCTCCACGCCGTTGAGTTCGTATCGAATTTCGTTAAACATGAATGCCACGCAATTATTTGCAAGAAAAATCTCCGCATCATCCTTCTTCTCCGCATCATTGTTCTTCTTCTTTTTCTTCAATTTTCCTTCGATGTAGAGTAAGCTTTCACACGGCAACGTATACAAATCCTGCTGTTGTATGGGTATTTTTATCTCATCGCTATGTCCAAACGTCGTATTGGCATACGGATTGTATGTATGAGTTTCAATTTTGACAATGCTATTGTCAAAGATCGGCTCGCGTCCAATATTCAAGATATCAGCCATTTCGTACAATGAAACTCAATGATCTCAAGAATTCAATGTTCGACGCAGTGAGTTTCTTTTTATCGGGCGATGAGATTTGTCTTCCTTTGATAAAACTTTTCACCTGTTCCACTTCGTTCAACACTAGCATCTCCCGTTATCGTTGTCTCCTCCGAACATGCAATCTAACGGTGACCTCTTCTCCGCGAAAATCGAGCAGTTGGCCGTCCTGATCCACGATACGAATTGTCAGATCCGTAATGCTCCGTACGATGATCGGGAGATAAATGATCTGCGCGGATATTTCCGATATTTTATATCCTGGTGGAACGCTTGGTGAAAACTCGTGTATCGTATGCACGCACTTGTCGTTGCTGTATGCACCTGCGGTCACATTGCACTCTATGCGAATAATGTTTACGTTAATGATATTTATCGATACATCCGATTCGTGCCACTGTCGCGGCTCTAGCACACGATTCGCCGAAAATTCCAACAGCGATCCAATATTGTTAGGTTTTGTAAAATTTATTCTGTGAGCACACTTGATTTCACTTTTCATCATATTGTTGTTAGCTCGAATCGTCAGTGGGTACTCGTCATCATCTTCCCCGATATCGTTTTTCTCACATCTTTGAAAAGAGATTATAAAAGCGTGCGTTTCAAATACGTGTCAATGTCACGCAATTTGTACGATCCTTCGGGAATGACAATCTCCTTGTCATCACCAAAGTAGAATTTATTATTCGAGGAATTTACATTGTGGACCGTGTAATAGGTTTCAAAGTCTGTCAGGCCGAGTTCGTAATCTCCATCGCTCAAATCCACAGCAGGAAAATAGCTTACCGAGAGAATGCTACTCTTACCGGTGAGTGTAAATGTCAGTGACATGTTTGATACTGCGAGTTCAAATGACGCAACGTCAGTCTTTAAACTGATCATCGGCCTTTTGGAGAAACTGTAGACAAAGTTGCCCACAATTGCTCTGATCGTAACGCTGATAAGGCGTGCGATTGTACTCGATTCGTGTCACATCGTTTATTAGATATCGCACCAATTCACTCGGCGGTCAAAGATTACCAAAACTATCGAAATATATGACGCGATCTCCTCTCTTCGCATACGCCACCCAGTGAGTACCCTCGGCATTGTCCAAATTTACGATACCGCTTTCGTTTTGACACACTCCTCACGTTGGTAGGCTAGTACGCATAAATATATCTCTAAAATATGGAATGCGCATACGCTTTGCGAGTTGTTGTAATTGTACGTCGATAGTTGCACCCTTTGGGATTTTTAACGTCTCTTTGACGTTTTTTTTTTCTTCTTATCGACACTCCATTTCCACATTTCCATTTGTACGATGGGAGATAAATTCCATAACCTTCCATGGCGCGATTATGACGTTTCAGTTTTTCCAGCTGACGCTGCGCGACCTTGTTATCATTCACAGCCTTTGCGACTCCCGCAGCTCCACCAACCAATGAACCGATAACTCCCAGTAACGGTAGGATCGGCAGGATACCACCACGTTTCGCTACCGAAAGTATTCGTTTCCTCGTTGTTTTCTTTTTCTTTGTTTTCAGATCCATACCGAATTTTGTTTTGGCCTTCATAGCCGTCCAAACGGCTGTAGCAGCAGCTCTTTCCCCGAAAGTTGAATCTCTTGCGGTAATACGTTTTCGCGCTTTCGCGGTGAGTATATTGTCAGCAATGTGTCGTTCTGCGATATCGTTGCTATGCGAATAGGCTATATCGTGTTCGCGACACGCTGCATCCAGCGGGTTAATACCTTGATCACTTATCGCCAAACGTTTTTCCAAATGAGTTCCCGGGCCACAAAACTGATAACCGGGAATATGTAATTCGATCGGAAGTGCGTTTATCGCACGATTTAACAAGCCTCTTCCAATCTTCGTTGACATTCGCTGCAATCTTTTTTCAATGGCGGTGGACCGTCGATATGCGTTCGAAGGCACGGTAGATTATAATGCTCCAGGCAACGATGGTACTGCCGAACTTCTGAATCTGCCTTGATATGGTCGGAAAGTTTATCCCACACATAATCTATACAATTATAAAACTTTTGCACAAGAATCATCTTTGGTACATACTTCAACTGCTCAACGGTTAAATCGTATATATCACGGTTATCCAACAGAAGCAGAAACATTTCTGAGCGTTTCGGTGGAATGCTCTGTTATAAATAGGTTCTGCTGGAAAGTTCGCACGGTTTACGCTTCGAGAACGTGTACGTGTATTCGAAATCTTTGCAGCAACCGAAATATCAATACCTGGGAAATATATTGACATCGATAGAAGAAATTGGTTACTTTACATTTTCGAATAACAGTGACGTCATTTCGCCGAGCGATGCACGTTCAAACTCGATCTTTATTTTCGATGATGTGGCATGTGACAAGCAGTATACGATAAGAGAGTACTTTGCAATGGACAGACACGCAGACGTCGATTGTTTCTATCTTTGTCAGACGTATTCAAAGATACCAAAGCATCTTATACGCGACAATGTGAATCTACTGATTCTGTTCAAACAGGAATGGTAACAGGATGGTACCAACCTAAAACACATATACACCGATCATGTAAACACTAACATGTCTTATGAAGATTTTTGTAAATTGTGTCATATTTGTTGGCAGCAAAAGTATAAATTTGTAGTGAAAGACAAGGATAGCGCGATTTCGAATGGTCATTACAGGAAAGGATTTAACGACTTTGTGGTATCATAATGCAATCAGTTGTCGTCGATACGTCAATTAGACAATATGGATAGCAGCAAGGAGATTAGAGATCGCGAGAAGTTGGCAAAACAGATTGCGAAAACGAGTGATTCGATTCGCAAAAAATATCGCGCGTTGAAAACTGGTAAGATGGAGGAAGATATGGCATTGGAGAGACACTTTAAACCCGTTGTCGAACCTCTAAAGCAAATTGTCGAAAATACGGTTGGCGAAGAATTTAATTTCATCAAGAATGAAACATTATCCTCGAAAGAGAAAGAGTATGCGGAACCTAAACTTAAACGAAAACAATCAAACGCATCGTTTAAAACATTATCCTCAGAGGAAGAGAACGTGGAACCAAATCCTAAACGAAAACGATCAAGCACTTCGTTTAGCAATTTTCTCATGGCTTCAACACCGATAAAAACAATATTGAAACGTTCGAGCACCGTTCCAGCTACTTTGAATGAAACTACCAAAATTTTACAACCGCGCGAATCATTATACGAACACCCGCACGCACTCTCCGTCAAAAAAGTTTTTGAAATCGCTAACGAACCTCTAGTGACGTCCATTCGAGACCTGTTACACACGTCGGAGGGGCAAAAAATTTTAGAAACGAACTCCGTTGGGAGTAAAGTATTTAGGAGCTGTCTTAAGCGGTAAAAAAACAGTCAATATAGATAAAGTTTATGGAGTTTATTTCAACAGCGGCAGAACGATGATTGGTAACAAACGTGTCGACTTGAGCAAGAACGATGATATATTCATAGATGGAAAAAGGTATCCAGGTACACGAGGTCTTACGAACTGATTTTCAAAAAATATCCGGAGGAAAATAGTTACACGAATACTGATAAACGTAACTACAAAAGTATACTCTTGGCAACAAACGCACATAAGCGTGATCACAACGTGCATAATCTTATAAAGGATACAAGTATAAAAATATAATTGCACCCTTGCTAGCAGGTGTTGGAGAAGGTATGCCGTGTGCCGTGATATTAAACAACAACAAGATCGATTACGTTCATTGGGATGATCCCAACGAGTTTGTAGATCGTTTTCGATTGCTCGAGGCCTCACGTCAAGCGGGTCACAATGCTCACGATAACAAAATCATGTCGATCATCGAGGAACTCCGCGAGGCTGGACTTATCATAAATTAAACTGCGCGTGAGTGATTCAGCCAATTGACATCGAAATGCCGATCAGCAAGTTTGGAATATCGCTCGGAAGAGGCGGAACGAATCCGTACTATCAATATAGTGGATTAATCAGAAACTACGTTCGCGATAACGCTCTTTGTGTGGTTGCCGCAGATTTTGACGCAAAGTCACGCAAGATTCGACGTGTAGCACCGCCTGTGGATGGCGATGCTGTCAACAAACGGTACGTTCAACAGAACATACAAATTTTGAAAGATCGGCAGGATGAAATGGAGAGGATGATATTAACGTACCAAAATAGCGTATAGATTATGATAAACGACCTTCACGAGATGATTCAGCATATGGCTCAGCGCGCTGAGTAAAATCTCTCACGTTACGTGAACGTGATACTGCTGCGTTCTCGGTCGACGAACGCGCGTTCCCGGTCGACGAACGTACGTTCCCGTTCCGTTCCCGATCGATTTCCGTTCAGTTCCCGTTCGACATACGTTAGACAAACGTGCGTTTCCGTTCAACGAACGTGCGTTCCCGTTGCGTTCCCGTTCGACGAACGTACGTTCCCGTTCCATTAACATCATAAATTCATTCGCTCATGGCTGAGAAAACCTATGAGAAGCGACAGTTGGTGAAGAAACTGCACGCTCCGGCGAGAAGAAATTTTCCGCGAAGGCGTGTCATAGTGCATGGGTACGAAGACCTGTGGCAAGCTGATGTTGTCGAGATGCGTCCTTACACGCGATTCAACAGAGGCAACCACTACATACTTACTGTTATCGATGTGCTGAGCAAGCATGCATGGGCCGTGCCGCTCAAGACCAAGAGCGGATGTGAAATTACTGCGACAATCGCAAAGATAATTCGAATCGATGGAAGATGTCCGAAAAATTTACAAACCGACAAGGGAAAGAAATTTTACAATGCGAACGCGCAAAAACTCTTGAAAAAACACAATATTAATCATTATTATACCTATTCCGTGATGAAGGCATCGGTCGTCGAACGATTCAATCGTACGCTAAAGAATGAAACGTGGAAAATGTTTACGCTCAACGGAAACTATAGATGGATCGACGCGCTGCCGCGTATCGTATCAGATTACAACGCGCGAAAGCATCGAACTATCGGCATGCGACCCGTCGATGTTACGCCCAAGATCGCTGATAAACTCTTAACAACGGTGTACAGCGCGATAAAGATTGCTGCACCTGCACGATTCAGATTGGGTGACCCCGTACGCGTCAGTAAATACAAGACAGCCTTTGAAAAAGGTTACACACCAAATTGGTCGACGGAGATATTTAAAATCGTCAAAGTGCAGAAAACTAATCCCGTGACGTATATACTGGAGGATTCTAGTGGAAAACCCATCGCTGGAGGATTCTATGAACATGAGCTGCATTGCGTAGCTAATCCCGATGTGTATCTCGTTGAGAAAGTGTTACGGAAAAGAGAAAATGAGGCTTATGTGAAATGGTTGGAACTCGATAAATTACACAATTCGTGGATACGTAAAGTTTTGTAAATATACATTTTCTTATAGTGTCTATTGATTGCATGTCATACAAATAAAATGAATTTATAAAATATTTATAATGGTATCTTATAATGTCCCCATGGCAGCGTTTCAGTAGAATCGGGTACAATATATCGCTTATCATCGTACGAACTCAGAGCGATGTTCTTTTCGGCTATGGTATACACCTCGTGCAGCTTTGATCTTATACAAGTCTATTGTCGCGTCATTTCAATCTCATCGTTGAGGCACCGCGTGTAATCGTCAAACGTTATCGTTCGCGCTACCACGTTACTCTTTACACCCTTCACCTTTTTATTGTCCTTCTTACCGTCTACCCTCAACGCGTACATCTTCGCTCTGAGCCCAACAAATTCAGTCATTATCGCACCATTATTTTCATCCTTCATCAAGCCCGATACCTTTTTATTAACGAGCGGAATTTTGTACACGTTATCGACAGGATAATCGCTCGTGTCAAATTTATGAATATCGCGTTTCATCGTCTCATACACATCCTCGCACTCGATGTGATATATAAGACTATCGGTGTCAGTGTACATTACTTTACATTTGTCGTGAAATAACGGTAGCATATACTCATGATGAAATTCGTACAAACACGTCTTGGATATGTCGAGAATGCACATACCTACATAAATCGGTTTGTTAAATATCACCTGGAGTTTACACATTTCGATGCAGCAACCAGATTTTCTGAAAAGACGCTTCGACTGTGAAAATTTGGTCTCGCAATCACTGCTTTCGCACCGTATCTGCCTTCCCATTATGTTACGAGTCACACGTCGACATGATTACGCACGTTCTCCATGGTTTTGCCATATACCGCGTTATTCATCAATTTGTACAAGTTTTTCTCGAAATCATTCTTAGCGAGCGCTCTAAATTTCGTATTCAGTCCAATATAACCGCGGAGCCATGGAGATTGCGCAAATTGCAATATGCGATGAGTCTTTGTGACGCGAAGGCCGTGACGAATACATTGCTGTAGGTTACCATAATGTATGACATAACGGTTCTTGTTGTATAACGTTGCGAGTAGCTTATCTTGCCGCTTACCGGGCGGCTTATCACGTGTCGGGAAGAAAGGTAGGTCAGTGTGCGCATCGTGAAGATGTTGCGGGTACTCCAAGTCGACCTCGAGAATGTAGCCTACAGGAGAGTCTAGCGCTACGGAAGTCACATCGAAATCATTGTCAACCCATTGAAAATTAGCGTAAGGCAATGGTTGGCACATTGCCCAACCGTACAAGTTGTTTACATCAAAATACATCATATACGATGATGGTTTCGATGAATCGTACAACTGCATGTACTTGTTATTGGCTTGCGCATATCTGCTGGAACATTGACTCAGACCGCCGCGTATACCACGTTCGATAAACATGACCATATCAATGTCCGTGAGCAATTCGAATTTTATACGCGTATGCTTTAACATGGCATCCCACGTAAAACCGGGTAGAGTGTAATAATACGCAGGATGGAGACCGTAACTCTCGACGCATTTGTCGCGGAAATTTTCAAAAATGTCGGCTAATAGCAAGACATCCGTTTTTAAATACAGATCGCTGTACTCGCGAGCGTCCGAACGGAGAACCGCTGCCAGACGTTGACTGCGTGCGCGTAATCGCTCTCGGATACGGTGTCGTTTGTCAAGGAACTGTAAAGTGATTCGCGCGGTGGTAAACATAGGTCCTCCAATTTTTCGACACAGTCAACGTACTCGTACGGAAAGATACCCTTTCACGTCAGTAAATCGAAATTTTCTGTAGAAAGTTTACAAAATTCCTGTCGTAAAATTTGAAATTTATCTTTAGTGAGAAAAGATGTCAATTTGTCGAGACTGGTATTGAGAAATTTGAAGGAATCGATGAACCGTAATTTCATATAAGATTTCTGATCATTTACGTCGACAGTGACATTTTTTGTAAACGAGATATATTTTTCCTTTGTTGTAGGAAGTAATTCTATGGTTTCTTCATACGCTGTAGCTATTTCCTTGATGATAAAATGCGAATCGTAACCGGATAAATTGTGAAAGACCACAAGAGTAAAATGCGAATCTTTATAATTTAATTGCAATTTGAATGGGTAGGACGCCTATACCGACCAGTCAAATGGCAATGATCGCGTAACCGAGTATCGTCCAACGTGAACGGTTTTTCACATATGTGGCAGTTCTTGGCGCTATTAAATCTTTTCCACTCGTCCCGCGTTAAATCTGTCATGGGTATATTAGTGGATAAAATAGACTTTACGCTATGCGCCAAACTTTTCAATTCCTTGGCGAACCATGCAATGCAGTCTTTATCGCGATGAAACTGATACATCGATAACGAGTCGTCGTAGGAACAACGCACATAGTATCCTATGCTAAATACTTCGTGACGCTGGTATGCGTACGTGGACGTTATCGAATCCTTGTCCATCTTCTCCAGTGTGCACTCCAGATCAGCGTAAACGACAAACGGTACTCGTTCCTTTCTATAATAATTTTTGAATTTCAGTCACTTGTAGTCCTCGCTTGGTAATCGGATCGCACAGTCATTTATCTGCTGACAGTCGATATTATGAGCCTCCAATTTTTCGCTGGAACTTAAGTAGTGCAAGCATCTGAAAAAAACAATTTTATTACAATCATAAGCATAAATTGTTGGCAATTTCATTATAAAAAATTTATACATACCGATCGCAAAAGTATTTTTTGTTCTTCTTCTTACTCAATTGCGAGCTTACGAGACGGGACATATTTTTAATCCACATGAAATGCCCTATGTCGTTGTCATCTTGCATGTATAACAAGTTGACATGCTTTTCCCTTTTCCGGGCGGTAAGTTGTATCGGCAGGATTTCCATATTTTCAATGCAATATACATTGATTGAGATATCGTTTGAAGATTCAAACTTTTTAATCTGATTAAGTATCACAGGAAACTCAATGTTTTGTACATTTAGTACCGTGTCGTACAGTGTGGATACGACGATTCTCGTTCTGCATGTCTTTCAACCGGTTGCAGAGCAGCCACCACAGACCATGCGAAACATGCATTGTCCGTAGATTGAATATTGATAATCGCTCTCTTAATTTTTGTCTCCTGCGGTAACTCGATGTAACATCCCGCGTGCAGTGGATTATATTTGTTTACACTGATGATCAAATTGAGTATACGCGACAACGCCCATCCACTGTCGCGTTCCTGAAACTCTTCGAGGGATGTAAGGGTAGGCTCGATGACACGTTGCTCGTACTACTCGTGCAAATCTGACGTACGAAAAAGTTCGCAATTTCGTGTGTTGATACTTTTATTCGCACGTTTTTCACCCGTCACAAATTCGCCATTGAATACTTGTGTTTACTTTTACGCTGTTGCGTCTTCTTAGAACGTCTTGCACTTGCTCGAGCACTACATTGCAAGCGTCTTCCAAAAATTGCCGCGGCTCGATATAGTTTGTGTTAATCACCACACCGGTTAAAATACGATTATCGAACGCGGTATTGATCTCTCGCCAAACGAGTCTCTCCACGCCACAGCTCGCATAGCCGCCGCCGATATGTATAAAACGTCTTTCCAATAGAGTCTTTGCAGTCACAAGTCGCGCGATGCTCGACTCCACAGATTGTCTATGTCCGATCGAGAGCCGCGGACGCTTGATTCGGCTACGCTCTTCGAGTCTTTGCACGCATTCATCGCATCGCTTCGCCCACGCGAAATATTCGCCCAAGGTAGCGACTCGCCTGGATTGCTCAAGCAGGTCGCGTTCGATTTGTTCCATGTCTTTTCTTATACTACTATGTAACTCTCTTCTATGAGACACTTGCACGTGATTCGTTTGCATGACTTATAATAACGTTCATCATCCTAAACGATATAATACCCCTCCCTAAGATTGCGATTACTAAAACAGATACCTTTATAATTTCTTCGCAATTCCCACTCTTCATCGGAACTGTCGAGACTCGTCGTTAAAACGTTCGAATCTTGCCAACGATTGAAATCTGATAACGAAAATTGTCTATTACGATTAGCTCGACGTACCTGCCGATACCTGCAGGAATCGCGATGTACACAATATGATAACGTTTAAGTACTTCATAGATTTTCTCCATGTATTTTAATTTTAATCTAACGTTCTCTCCTTTATAGTGCGGGACATAATAAATTTTAGTCAGCTCCCGTCTAAACACTCGTCGCTTCGCGGAATATGTCCAAAGCTCTCCACGTGGAGGTCCACTTTCGATTTCGACTCTCTGTTTTACGAAGTGGTTTCGTTTACAGTTTACGTACTGATTTCGCGTATGCTGAGTTCTCGATCGCGTAAAAATTGTATCGGCGAAATCTGTTTCACACCCGTTGATGTTTCTCTTCCTTTGAGAACATCATAAAGGCATTTCAAATACCAACATTTATCCATATTATCCATACTTCTCACTGTTTCTAATGCGTGCAGAAAAGCCATTATATTCTCATTGTCTCAGACACTTTGAATGTTTGTTATCATTCAGTTCACAATTGTTTGTAAATCATTTCGTGCAAATTGGACACAGATTACACGGCATTATTTGATACAATAGATTTCTACATTCCGAACAGCAATACCCATCGAGAAATACATATGAGTCTGTGTTATGCTTTCGAACAGTGCGAAGATGTGAGAATAAATCGGATAAATTTACGATGCACGATGAACAAAACTTTACACGATAGTCCGTTTAATAAAACTCTATAATACACATCTTTTTCAACGTATCTAAAGTATTGTTGCGCCTCGCACGTCACTCGCGTAATCGCGCACACGGAACAATAAAGGACACAACACAGGATTGACAGGAATACAAGAACTTTAATTACAGAACCGTAAAATACAGCTGAGCGTACGGAAATCTGCAGTAAGATACAGATACGCGCGCGTACACGTGTGACAAGGACCAAGTCCTGTCAAAATCTGACGGTCTCCGGCTTGTTTCCCTCGTTGCCACGCGCCGAATGTCGCTTCTTCCGAAAAATCAATATATCGATCCGGCCAAGCAGCTGACCGGATCTATCGGGCGTAACAGTATTAATTTCAGCTCGGTTTAAAAGTCGATATGTTTCTTCTTCAAGCTCATCCTTCATATCGCTGTTGTAACAAGAATCATCTGAAAGAATTGCATCCGAGTCTGACATTTCTTCTTCTTCTTCTATCACGTCATCGATGTTTATTTCAAGTAATTTATTTCAAAGTAATCTTCTTCATTGTCTATTTCAAAATTATTTTCTTCATTGACTTCTACATCTATCACTTCATCTTCTTGAAGTGCGATGTCTATCTCCATGTCTTCTATATCCGTTTGTCACTTTGCATTTTGCACATGACTACTGACTGAGTGTATCTCAAATTTTTCTCCTTTTATATCCTCCTAATGCTGCATCGTTTGGCACACGCAGCATTTTTCATATATGTTGCATTTTTTGACACGTGCATGATGATGATGATGATGGTGATGATGATTTCATCGCAATTCTTCAAAATGCAATTGACTTATACATAATGAATTTTGCACGACAACAATCGTACATCGACGCTATACGAAAATTGCAGGATTTACATTTTTGACGCGTGTTTGATAACAGCAGCTGTACATCGGCGCTATGCAAGATTTGCATTTTTTACACGTGTTCAATGAGATGATTTCATGGTTATGAGAAACAGTAATTGTAGCAGCCGTACATCGCTATGCAAGGTTTGCATTTTTGACACGTGTTCAATGAGATGATTTCACAATTATGAGAAACAGTAATCATAGCAGCTGTACATCGGCGCTATGCAAGGTTTGCATTTTTTGGCACGTGCCTGATGATTTCATCGCGATTCTTCAAAATACCATTGACTTATACATAATGAATTTTGCACTGCAACAATCATACATCGACGTTATACGAAAATTGCAAGATTTAGATTTTTGACATGTGCTTGATGAGATAATGTTATCTCGATTATCTTTGAGAAATATGATATAAATGGACTTGGATACAAAATTATAATAATCCATTATAAAATATCTATTATAAAATGGATATAAACTTATACATAATAAACTTTGCCACCGCAGGCGTACACCGATGCTATTAAAAAAATGTAAGATTTGCATTTTTTACACGTTTTCGATAATTTCATCATAGAAAAAAGTGGGAGGTATCTGTATTTAAATGAGATCTGACATATAAAATGTATTGGTCGCTTTCCATTAATTATAAGCACTGTTGGTACTTGCAAGATGAATTACTACGTTGCTAATGAAGCATGCAAGAAACAGTGTAATAAGTAAGTAATAAATAATTAATAAATCTTTTATATGTTTTATACTTAATTTTTTTCTATAGTTATTTGTATTTTTTCTAGTACTGCTAAACCTCTTTATACGCCTCGTATCCTGGGACGGAGATTTGCATTGACAGCAACCGCCTATAAATATTTGGATATTGGAATCAGCGTGGGATTGATATCTCATGTGGAAATCATTCTTGGCGATAACAGAGGAAACCAAATAATATTGCCTCATGCAACGTGGACAGCGTTCATCGAAAAACGCGAGATTGTGAAGCGATTTCTACAGTCGAGTATCGCCTCATTGCTGTCGATTCGTGAATTAATGATTGAGCGTGTTAAGATGTATGACACCGACATTGTAAAATTAATATTACACGATATATGTATGTACCTGCAACCGCAAACATTATATTGTTCTTATTTGAAATTGAAACATGTGTAAAGCATGTATATTTCCAGTTATGTCAGAATATGCAAGGTGTTAGTGACATATATAAAAATTTTGTAAATACTATAAAATCTAATTGTATTACTGATAAATGCGATGCAACTGAAATCTTACATAAAGTTTCAGACAAAACTTCGCTCATTGATTGCGAATTATTAGCATATGCGATAAATAATATTTTATATGATCCGTTAACATAATGAAAAAAAACATTTTAATTCATAGTGAATTAGCTCTTGCGATGAATTCGTACCTTAACGTAAATTATAGGTACTAAATCACGTTTTTGTTTTTAGATGGAGGACGACTTAAAATTGTTCGACGGAGTCCTGCCGGCTGAGTACCCGGATATTTATCACGGGCTGCTGAACGTGATATGCATTAAGTCGCAACACCTGTTATACGCGCAGCCGGGTGCGCAGAAAAGAAAGCTGTGCGTGCCCTGTTACAATCGCCGTAACTTCGGAGGATATCTATTCCGATTATACAACGGGTGGCATTCAGTGACCACGTTTACGAGGAGGGCCCTGCAGGAGATTATCGAGTGTGCGGAATGCGGCATGATACTTGCGATGACGGGGTCCACTGCCGAATGCCGCCCCTGTATATTTGTCCTCCGCGAATAGATATTCAACAGGTTCCGGTACGGGTACGAATGGGATTATAATCGCGAAGTTTCACGCTTCAAAATGCTTTTTGGATTTTGTCTCTGCGATGATTCTTCGCCGAGTTACAGCGGTTTGAAAATAGCCCAAATTCTTAGCATGCAAAAAGTGTTCCCTATATTTTTTTTATTATTATAATTGTCGTTATTGTTTAAAAGTTTCTTTAAAAAAAAAAGATGTAAAGATTTAATTGTTGCTGTTTTTCCGCGATGCTCATTGGTTCTCTTGCTTGGCTCACTTCATCCTACGAAAGTAGCTATCAGCGTTGAGATATGTGACAGTTCATCAAGTTATTAAAAAAGATTAAAGAAATAAAAATTTTTTTCAAAAGTTATGATACTGTTACGTCTAGACCTCGGAATTTTATAGAAACAAAGGGAAACGAAGGAAAGGCTTCCCAAGAGGGGGGAGATTGAGGGGATGGAAGGACGGAACGAACTCCTTGTAGTCTCGCCCGTTTGCGCGGGCGAGTTGAGCACACGTGTTTAAAGTTCCGAATTTAGGTCAACGTCTGAGACAGATGCTATGACGCTAAAGTCGAAACGATGCACTCGGGTCTTTGTTTTGAGTCAGAGAATTTAATCTCTTTTACTCGGAGATAGGACTGTTGAGATATGTGAATTCATGCTCTGTCAAATAATCATAGTATGTACGCGTGCGTGTGAATGTGCGCATGTACGAGGATGAGCCGAGCGACGAGTGTGGAAGGAATGTCCGCCGAGCTAGAAGCGTGTCGGAAGAAGTACGTCACACACGAATCGGAGCATATCAATACAATAACGGAGCATATCAATACAATAACAGCAATAACGGAATTGTAATAACGGAGGAATACAATATATTAATATCTTTATCGATCAGACGATCGACTCATAATTTTATTTGCAACCCACGACATTATTAACATGGTAGCAGAGCGTGATTGAGCAATGAAGAGGTTATGCTATCACGTGGTAGTGATTTTCGAAGGAAAAATAATTCAGACGAATCGGAAGTAAATGATTTGAATAAGGAAAAAGAAGGAAAAAATATTTCAGTGAAAAGTGAGAATATTGATGGAGAAAAATTAAGAAAATTCCGAAAATCTATGATAAAACTCCTGGAAGAGGAGATCGAAAGAGTGCTGATTTTGAAAAAGTTTATTTTTGAAGAAAAGAGCGAAAAAGAATAAAAGAATAAAAAAAATGTCGAAAGAAGGTGAATTGAAATTTCAAGTGTTCGACGGAAAAGATTATAGCATTTGGAAAAAGAGAATTTTGCTATATCTTTAGCGGAAAAAGTGTGACGAACCAGCCACGAAAGAAAAGGCTGAAAATGAAAATGAAGACACGTGGGTAGAAAAGAATTTGAAGACTGAATTATATCTACTACAGCATTACAAATGAACAATTAGAGTTTGTTGAAGAAGAAGACACAGCCCTGAAAATTATGAAGAAATTTGACCGAATGTACATAAAGGAATCGTCGGCTCTACAGATATGTCTACGAAATAAGCTGGACAGACTGAAACTAAAGGATTGTGATAACGCAAGTTCATTTTTCACAGATTTTGAAAAATTGATAAATGAACTTAGGAGTGCTGGAGGAAAAGTGAATGAGCGTGAAAAGTTAGATTACACGCTGAAAACTTTGCCAGACTCTTATAGTTACATTGAGAACTTAGTAGATGCGTTAAAAGAAAGTGATAGAACGTGCGAGTTCGTTAAGAATAAAATTAGCATGTGGGAAATGAAAAATCAAAGAGATGTAAACACAAAGAAAGCAAGTGCATTCAAAACGGAGAAAAAGATGACGTGTTTTGAATGTGAAAAGCCCGGACATATGAAGAAGGATTGCTGGTACAGGCAGAATGCATCCAGCGGCAGCGGAGCTGAAGGAGGTGCGCCCTGGCAAAGAGGTGCCCGTCAGCAGCCATAGTCTCGAGGACGCGGCGGACGAGGCTCCGGCAGGGGACGAGGCAGAGGCCGGCAGGAACCTACAAGCGGATCGGTACATCACACATATAACAATGGAGATAACAAGCACGGAACGAACGACGAAAGCTGGAATGGATCTTTCCTCACGCAGGTAGAGCGGAGCGAAGAGCGTACAAGTAAGGTAGTTGCGTATAGCTGCAAAAATGATAAAATTGAGTGGATTTTAGATAGCGGATGTTCTGATCATATTATTAATGATGAAAATTTATTTAGCGAGTCAATATCTTTGAAGAATCCTGTTAATGTTAAAGTAGAAGATGGTAGAATTTTGAAAGGAACTAAAATAGGAAAAGTCATAACATATTTTATGGTTAATGGAGATAGAAAAAGAATACAAATTAACAATGTTTATTATGTAAAAGATATGGATAAAAACCTGATTAGCTTTGCGAAAGTAACAAATGAAAACAGAATAGTGTCATCCACTCAATTTTATCATTTTTGCAGCTATACGCAACTACCTTACTTGTACGCTCTTCGCTCCGCTCTACCTGCGTGAGGAAAGATCCATTCCAGCTTTCGTCGTTCGTTCCGTGTCAATCAGAAATTTTTCTAAAATCTACAACAGAATGAATGAATTAATCGGAATTGCTTATAAAGAAAATGGATTGTACAAAATGAGTAGCTTCTTGGATAGAATAGAGGCTTCTGTTGGAAATACAGAAAAAATAACTCAAAAAGAAAAATTTCACAGAATACTAGGACAGTAAATTTTAAGTATTTAGATATGATGAGTAGAGATAAGATAGTAGATGGTTTACCAGAAAATTTTGAATCGGTATACCTGAAATGCGGCACTTGCATTCAGAATAAAATGAAAAATTTACCCTTCAAAAATGATAGATCAAGGGCTAGTGAAATTTTGGAATTAGTTCATACTGATTTAAATGGGCCACATAATACTACAGGATTTGACGGTTCGAAATATTTTCTAACGTTTATTGATGATTACAGTAAATGCGCGGTAGTTTACACTATAAAGTCGAAAGATGCTGTATATAAATGTTTCAATGATTATATAAATGAAGTTGAAAATTTAACTGAAAAGAAAATTAAGAAATTAAGATGTGATAATGGGCGCGAGTATATTAATAAAGATATGGAAAATTTAGTTACTGAAAAAGGAATCATTATGGAACCATGTCCTCCGTACGTGCATGAGTTAAACGGAACTGTTGAACGGTATAATAGGACCATTATGGATTCAGCAAGGTGTTTAATGAAAGATTCGAATTTAGATAGGAAATATTGGCCCGAAGTAATTAAAGCAGCATCATATTTGAAAAATAGAATAATAACAAACACAGTAGAAAATAAAATTCCGTACGAGATATTTTCTGGAAAGAAACCTGAAATATAAGAAATTTGAGACTGTATGGTAGTATTTGTACAAGTACCTGAAATTAAACGTAATTCAAAATGGGATCGAAAGGCTGATCTACTCGTAGGTTATGGTAATGTTGGATATAGAGTCTTAATAGATAATAAAATTACTATTGATATTGTAGAAGACACGTTGATATTGTAGAAAATGAACAAGTTTTAGTGGGTTTCAATGGTGATACTGATAGCGATAACGAGTCTGAAAAAAGTATTGATGAAAGAATTGAATGTAGCGAAATAAGCGAAAATGAGATTAATAAAAAATTAATCAAATCTAAGAATAAGAAAAATAGAAAATTAAGCAATAGATCTGATGTTTCTAGTAAAGATTCAGAGAACTCAATTAGAAGGTCAGCCCGTGAAAGAAAAAGACCTGAAAGATACGGACAGAACGAGTTAAGTACAAACTTCATTTACGTTAACCTTGTTAGTGCAGATAGTCCATCAACTTATGATGAAGCGTTAAATAGCAATGATAATGATTTACGGAAAAGGGCAATGGATCGCAAAATGAATTGTCTCGATAAAAATAAGACATGGAAGTTAGTTGAGAAACCAAAAGATAAAAAAGTACTAGATTTGAAATGGGTATTTACAAACAAATCAGATGGGCGTAAAAAAGCGAGATTAGTTGTACGCGGATTTCAACAGACTGAAATTCTGGAAGATGTGTATTCTCCAGTAGCGAAAATCCAGACTTTGAAACTATTATTATCTCATTGTTGTCAATTTGGTTTAAATATTGTAAAAATGGATGTAGAAACCGCTTTCCTCAATGGAAATGTGATATCCGAAGTGTATGTCAATCAACCAGTAGGATACAACGATGGTACCGACAAAGTTTGTAAGTTAGAAAAAGCGCTGTATGGATTACATGAAAGTCTGGTACGAGTGTTTTGATACTTACGTAAAGAAATTAGGATTTAGTAGAAGCGAAAGCGACTATTGTTTGTACACGTTACATGAAAAGGATGAAACAATATTTCTCATATTATTTGTTGACGACTTATTAATTTGTGGTAGAAATATCAAAAGAATTGAAAAAATTAAAATTAATTTGTCAAAAAGATTCTCAATGAAAGATTTAGGTAAAATAAAAACTTATCTTGAAATTAATGTTAATTATAACGGCAAAAAAGGTTTAATGAAATTAGACCAAAGTACGTACATAGAATCTCTAGCGCGAAAATATAATATTGTAGATGCGAAATTATATTGTATACCTATGGAACAAAACTTAAGTTTAGAACCTGCGCAGGCAGCATCAAATAATATTAAATATAGAAATTTAATTGGTGCATTGTTGTACATAAGTACTGGAACGAGACCTGATGTAAGTTACTGTGTGAATTATCTCAATCGATTTCAAAATAGTTACAATGAGACACACTACAAATATGCGTTAAGAGTACTGAAATATTTATGTTTGACAAAAGATTTAAAGTTGACTTATGGTAGAGATTTGAAAAATGAGATTTTGGATTGCTACGTTGATGCTGACTGGACAGGAGATAGAATTGATCGAAGATCCACAACGGGATTTATTATAAGATTTTTTGGAAATGTAATATATTGGAAATCAAGAAAACAAGGCAGTGTGACAAAATCGTCGACCGCTGCAGAGTATATTGCACTATCCGAGTCAGTAAGTGAAATAAAAGTAATTATAAATTTGTTGAAAGATTTCAGAATTAAGATTAAAAAGCCAGTTAAAATATATGAAGACATCTCTGGAGCCGTTGCTATTGCAAAGTTTGGTAATCTGACAAAGAACTCTAAATATATAGAAGTTCATTATCATTTTGTTACGAGTGCTATGAGAAAAGAACCATAGAAATTGTTAAGGTAGAGTCAGAAAATAATGTAGCTGATATCCTAAAGGCACTAGGGCGAGTAAAATTCGAAACACATTAAAATTAATCTAAGATGAAAATCTTGAGTTTACCAAAATTACGATAGTAACAAGATTACGATAGAAAAGAAGATAAACTGGAAAATTGATATGTATAATAATATAATGAATAAATGATATAATTTTGTAAGCGTGATAACGCATGAATTCAAGGAGGTGTGTTGAGATATGTGAATTCATGCTCTGTCAAATCGTCATAGTATGTACGCGTGCGTGTGAGTGTGCGCATGTACGGGGATGAGCCGAGCGACGAGTGTGGAAGAAATGTCCACCGAGCTAGAAGCGTGTCGGAAGAAGTACGTCACACACGAATCGGAGCATATCAATACAATCAGCAATAACGGAGTTGTAATAACGAAGGAATACAATATATTAATATCTTTATCAATCAGACGATTGACTCATAATTTTATTTGCAACCCACGACATTATTAACAAGGACCTCGTGCGATTCTCAGAGAGGGAGAGCGGGAGAAGTTAAAGGTGGTTTAAATAAAGTAAGATGGAAATTATAACTAACTTACGTTTATTACGAAAAAGAACAACAAATGGTTGATTACAAATCTAGGATGAAATATATGTGATTTATAAAATAATAATTTATTAATATTAATATAGTAAAAATACAACGGATCTTAATGGATGTAATATTAATCAGACTCATAATTTCTTATTTAATTCGTGTGTGTGTGCGTGCGTGCGTGCGTGCGTGCGTGCGTGCGTGCGTGCGTGCGTGCGTGCGTGCGTGCGTGCGTGCGTGCGTGCGTGCGTGCGTGCGTCGCGTGCGTGCGTGCGTGCGCGTGCGTGCGTGCGTGCGTGCGTGCGTGCGTGCGTGCGTGCGTGCGTGCGTGCGTGCGTGCGTGCGTGCGTGCGTGCGCGTGCGTGCGTGCGTGCGTGCGTGCGTGCGTGCGTGCGTGCGTGCGTGCGTGCGTGCGTGCGTGCGTGCGTGCGTGCGTGCGTGCGCGCGTGCGTGCGTGCGTGCGTGCGCGCGTGCGTGCGTGCGTGCGTGCGTGCGTGCGTGCGTGCGTGCGTGCGTGCGTGCGTGCGTGCGTGCGTGCGTGCGTGCGTGCGTGCGTGCGTGCGTGCGTGCGTGCGTGCGTGCGTGCGTGCGTGCGTGCGTGCGTGCGTGCGTGCGTGCGTGCGTGCGTGCGTGCGTGCGTGCGTGTGTGTGTGTGTGTTTTGTGTACATCTATGTATATATGTTTATAATGAACGCTCACGCGCGGAAAGGATTAAAGTATTTCATGGAGAGAAACTGTGGAAGGGGGAAATAAATTATAGAAATGGGAGACGCGGACTAAATAAGAATGAGTATCATGGGATATAAAAACGGGAATTACTTGATCGGATCGAGAAGTCCGTATGGCGTCGCGGAAGGAGTTATAATTAACTCCATCAGAAGTTATTCTGAAGGATTCGGGGAGGGGGGGGGGCGGATCGGAGGACTGCTTGAATGCTGTGAAAGAATTTATAAACTCTTCGAGTGATAGCCGACGAGGCCTAGGAGGGGGAAGAGGGACGCTTTCTAAGAATTCCACACTGGAGGTGGAATTTGCAGAGGATGAAGGACGGGAAAGATTGTGCCCGGGAGAGGGAGAAGCCTCGTGTGGAATCTCCTCCAGCAACTCGATGCTTGATGTGGAAGAAGCGGAGGATACGAGCCTGGGGCCTGCGGTGGGAGATAATGTGGGGGAGTACGATGGGGATGGCCAGAGAGAGTATGAAAAAGGAGACGGAGAACGAGGAGGACTATTCTCCGCAGAGAAGGAAGGAGACGGAGAACGAGGAGGACTATTCTCCGCAGAAAAAGGAAGAGAAGGAGGAGAACGTATGGAGACCGATGTTTCCAGCCAAACAAAGGTTGCGACAGACGCGGGAGAGGGGAGAGGCGGCGGTGTGGGTGTTCGCAAGGGTGATGGTGCAAGAGCGCGCGGGGATGATGTAAGCCCACGAGTGGGTGGTAATGGCGGTGCCGTTGGGCCCAGTTGGCCGTATTCGCGGCACTGCTCTAATACCTCGACCTCCTTTACGAGGTCGGACAGAAGGTCGACGATGGCCCGACGAATTCGGCGGTTTGCACGGTTCCGCTTGTGCTTGACGGCGACCCGGCTAGTAGAGCGCGACGGGACCGCGGCGACTGGGCGATCTGACACTACGATCGCTGTCGTTTAATTATTGAATTGAAATAAAAAGGGAGGTAATTTTTATGGGAGTGATCGATCGGGATTTTCCCGAAGTCGGAAAAGTGAAAGAGAGAGATGGCGGTTGAGATTCGCGGATCCGAGTCAAAAGCGCTCAATCCACCTGGTTGCCCGGAGAATCAAGGTTTCGAGACTCGGAACGGCGCGAGAGAAGGAACTTAAGATTCGCGGATTCGAATCCGAATCAAGAGCCTTCGATCCACCTGGTTTCCCAAAGAATCAAGGTTTCGAGACTTGGAGGGAATGAGAGAAGGAATTCAAGATTCGCGGATTCGAATCAAGAGCGCTCGATCCACCTAGTTTCCTAGAGAATCAAGGTTCGAGATACGAAGCGGCGCGAAGAAAGGAACGATGATCGTAGATAAATGTTCCGGCGAGTCAGAATATGCGGGACGGTTCGCGATGGCCAGAATGAATTAAGAAGAACGAATAAAAATGGTTGAGACTCACTCGTGCTGATTTTTCGTAGTTCGGGAGGACTCCCTCAAGGATTGCTGCGCTGGCTCGATGGGCCCTGGGAGATCGGGTGCAGCGTCTAGTCGGCTTACGAAATGACGTGGCACTGATTCTAAGTTATTTACTTGGTCAAATTGGCACTGACCGGCAACGAGTAAAATTGACGAAGAGAAAGACTGGGTGAGACTGCTGAGAGTATTAGACGCTCTAGCCCGAAATCGTGGGTTTTTATACAGGGAAATTGAAGAGTGGGTGTGTTTAAACGACGAATTTGGACTATTGATTCGTCGAGCGATTTTCGGGTCCCTTAATGTTAATTGGAGAAACGGCCACATAATTTGGCTCCGAGTTTCTCATATATAGCTTGATCGTAAATGTCATGTTTTACGATTAAAATAAGCTTGTTTTTCCTTAAAAATTTAAACTAAGCGTGGGACGATTTCTCCGCGGTTCAAATGGTTTTCCCACGACAAGTTGGCGCTTATCAGAGCAATGACTCAAAAAAATTTCCTAACCATTCTATCTTATAGTTCAAGTTTCGAGTGCACGATCTCAATAACTTTTAGCCATATAAAAGAACGTTTCAGTATTGATATTCAGGTTTTTTAAAAAAAATCTGACGTAAAAAATCGTGCGTTTCTTATTAAAATATGAAAAGTTCACTGTTAAATGCAATTTCACAAGGATCTAAATGTCATATTCGGAAAGAGCAGACCCGAAAATTCTCTGATAGGTTTCGAATTATTTTAATTATTTTTATTCGAGTACTGTCAGATCAAAGTTGAAGTAAAATTTCAGTGCATTTGAGCGTTAATGGGTTAAGAATATTGCTTTGCCAAATTATAATAATGAAGACGCAGACTATATAGACGCAGACTAGATAAATAACATACCTATGGCCGGTAGGCGGTAGAGGTGAAGGAAAGATAGGAAATTCAATAGGAAATGTAACAGAAACAAAAAAGAAAAATGAAAATGTTACAAGGCCAACAACATTTGCAAGTGTTGACAAAAATAAAAATGACATTATAGAACTATCATTTCAATGGTCATCATTGCGAACCTATCTCGGTCACCACAACTAGATTTTAATATGCTAACAGAAAAAGAAGATGATATGGAATGGATTAAGATGAAACAATCAATTAACAAAAAAATATCAGCGCATACAAATATCATAAAAGAACAGATGAAAAATGAAGAAAGTAATCCATAAACGACAATTGAAAATTTAAAAGGTAAAAATATACGTTTGCATCGAATAATAAAACGTTACACGCGAAAAATAAAAACGTTAAAATTACGTTTTCAAAAATATATTCGACAAATGCCCGCTAAACATTCAAATAAAAAAAACAAGAAAAAATGATTGAGAAACTAATGAATGAGACTAAATTACATCCCGTTTCGAAAGCAATGATAAATTTGCAATTACATACGCCAAACGCACCATATACGGAAGAAGAAAGAAATATTTCAAAGCAAATTTATTATTATTCAGTTTCTGCACTGCGTGGTTTAAGAAAAGCAGGTTGTAATTTTCCTGGGGAATGAACTATTCGAAGATGGCACGAAAAAAATATGTACACCATTTTAAAACTGAGATTTTAACCTTTAATTTAAAAAAAAGTTTATTGCTCTATAATTATTTCTCGCAGAGTTATGATCTGTTAAATTTCGGTAATTTTTGGCATAAATTTTTTGATGCCATATTTTTTTTTGAGCAGTGTATATTATGGATAGGATTTGATTTATCCTAAATAATTTTTGCTTAAACGTAAATCACACACTATTTGAGGAATTTAAACTTTAAAGTTATTAACAAAAGCAAAATAAAGAAACATTTTCATAAAATGTGGTGACAAACTAAAAGCAATTTCGACAAAAATAATTTAATGTTTCTTTAATTTCGCAAGACTTATGTGCCCATCTGGAACAAATTTTGCATTGAAATCATAGTTTACTCTTGTTATAGTTTTTTATTGCATACTATAAATTTGTCTTTTATTTTTTGAGTATGAAAGAGCTGGCTCTTTCAAGACACTCTAGACTGGCTCTTTCAAAACATTTTCTCTTAGAAACTTTAAACTCAAAATACATTATAAAAAGCAAAGATTGAGAAAAAAATATTTACATTATTCGAAAACATGATACATATAGAAAATCATAGTAACAATTTTTTAATATTAGCTTGATAAAGAAAAATTATAAAAAAGACCAAAGTAAAACTCAAATATTTACTTTTCACTACCAAAATCTTCGACTCGATATAACACTGCAACATATTTGTAGCCGACTGTCAAATGTTTGTGGGTGATAGCTATCTATTACTGCTACATATACAATAAAATATCCACGACATCTCTTTGAAAATTTAAGAAAAAATGGAAATGGCTCTTTCAAAACTCGACTCTTTCATGCTCACTTCCCCCTACGCACATAGAAAAGTAGGCTAATTGACACAGTAATGTGGTTTCTTGTCAAAAAAAGAAATATTAACTTTAAGCATTGTAATGTATATTTTACATAATATTAATAATTTTTTAGAAGATATATCATCTGCAAAAAAGTATCTAAAATGATAAAAATTAAATATAAATTATAAATATAAATTATAATTTTAAATATCTATTTATTTAGTATTCCAAAAAACAAACAATTGTTAAAATAAAATATATATTAATATATATATATAGGGTAGACTGAGTACAGTTGTAACGGGAGGTCGGTTGTAACATTGCGAATAACTCGACAACCGTTCACGGTGGAGCACCTCACCGTAAAGTGAGGGGGGGGGGCCGACGACATGTACTAACTTGCTCGCTAGTCGTCCACGTCGCAGCGTGCGTGCTCAGAAGGAATTGTTGTGTTTTTGCGATAAAACGTAAGAACTCGATCGTAAATCATTTTTCATTTCCTTCTTTTATTATGCATCCTACACATATGCGCATTTTTTCTAACAATAATTGGACATTAGAGAATGAATATATAAAAGGTTCGTTTCGCTATTGTTATCTATTTTTTTATAAAACTTAAATAATATCGAGAGACACTAAAAGGACGATAACACTGTCTCTGTGGTAGGTTGTAACGTTACAACCCACGTTTATCAAACTAGTATATAAAATTGATTATCCTGTTTTATATATCAAATTACTTGTATATAAAATTGATTATTTTGTTTTGTATATCAAACTATTTATATATTAAATTGATTATCTTGTTTTGTAGATGCCACGCGTACGCACACATCTAACAAAGAGAGCAGAACATGACATAATCTGTTATGTGGATGCGTACGAAGATATAAAAAATAAGGGGATGTCAGTACGATCAGCAGCAAAAAAATACAATTTATATCATGTGTCTCTATCAAGATATAAAAGAAAAAAGGAAGTTGCTGTTGATAATATAAATCTTCCTGTAGAAATGGGTTATAAAGCTCATAATAAAGTTTTCACTCAAGAACAGGAAAGAGAATTACCAAATATTTAATCCGCTGATTAATATTGCGCTGATATATATTTTGGATTTACAAAAAAAGACGTAAAAAAATTGGCATTTCAGTTAGCTATAAAGTATGATCTTGCCAGACCAAATACTTGGGATGAAAACGAAATAGCCGGAGAAGAATGGTTTCGTTTCTTTATGACAAGAAATGCCGAATTGTCAGTAAGAGCAGCCCAAGCAACCAGTTTGGCCAGAGCTACAAGTTTCAATCGAACAAATGTTGAAGCTTTTTACGATAATTTAGAAAAAGTCTTAGATCGTCATCATTTTAAGCCACAAGATATTTATAATATGGATGAGACTGGAGTTACGACAATTCACAAACCTAACAGGATAGTAGCTAAACGTGGAGTACGACAAGTAGGAGCCATAACCTCAGCTGAATGTGGAGTGCTTGTTACAGTAGCTGCTGCTGTAAATGCTTTGGATAACACTCTACCACCTATGTTTGTATTTCCAAGAGTTAAATTCCAAGATCATTTTATAATTGGTGGACCTGTTGGTTGTGTTGGTGCGGCAAATCCATTAGGCTGGATGCAGGAGGATAATTTCTTAGATTTTTTGAAACATTTTCAAAAATATTCAAATGTTTCTCCATCTCACAAGGTATTACTGTTGATTGACAAACATTCATCGCATGTCAATATAAAATCTCTGGACTTTTGCAAGGAGAATGGGATTGTCACTTTTATCACTTTTTATTTCCTCCACATTGCACACACAAGCTCCAGCCGCTTGATAGATCTGTATATGGGCCACTTAAGAAAGCCATTAACATTGCCAGTAATGCTTGGATCCACAACAATCCAGGAAAAACTATGAAAATATATGATATTCCTACTATCGTTGCTACCGCTTTTCCATTGGCAGTAACTCCATCCAACATTCAAGCCGGTTTCAGAAATACTGGAATATTCCCATTTAATCGCAATTTATTTACTGAAGTTGATTTTGCTCCGTCGTACGTAACGAATAGACCAAATCCTAATACTCCTATCGTAACAGTAAATGAGAATCCTTTAAATACTGTTGATATGTTGACTGAAACTCAAGACCAGCATGAGAGTTTTCAAGATATTTTATTCAAGACAATTTATTACCAGGTGAGGTCGTAACAGAAGAAAGAGCCTATGATAAGACTGCCAAAAATCAGCAAGACTTTTCAACTGAAGCATTGGAAGAAGTGACTTCTAAACGCGATACACTGACAAGTGCACTACCTGAAAATACACCATCGACCAGTAATGTTGTTTTTTCCCCGGAAGTAGTTAGGCCTCTCCCAAAAGCTTCTGAAAGAAAAGTTACGAACAGAGGAAGGAAAAAAGATACACGGCAATTTACACTGATAGTCCTGAAAAAGAAATGACAAAAGAATTCGAAGAAAAAGAGGACAAAAAGAAGAGAGCACAATCAAAAAAGAAATTAAAGAATTTTGATAAAGAAAATGAAAAGAAGAAAAGTGCAAGTAACAAGAAAAAAAACACAACACATATCAAAAGAAAAGACACTCTTCCTCAGGATACATCCTCTGTGGATGAAAATTGTTTCTGTTTGGTATGTATTGAATCTTATAGTAAGAGCAAACCTGGAGAAAAGTGGATCCAGTGTGTCAATTGTAAGAACTGGGCTTATGAGACGTGCACTACTGAAAATCAGTATTATGTATGCCATAACTGTGATACCGACTAATCACATTTACTGTATTTTTTTATCTTAAAAAAAGTTTGTTTCATTGTTTTCTTCGTTTTTTGTTTTAGATTTTTATTGATTATAAAGAAAATTATATGTTTTCTATGTTTTTTGTTTAAACTTAAAAACATTTATTTCATTATTTTCTTTATATTTAATTAACTTTAGATTAAATTCATTATAAGAAAAGCTAATAAGATTACTCAAGATTAAATCTTTCGAACTATAATACTTGTTTAATTTTAATTTTTTAATATAACATTAATCAAAATTACTGTGACTAAGAAAAGTATTTTTAGTTAATTAGCTACGCTATAAAGCGTAAATATTTGTGCCTTAGGAACTGTGATAGTCTAATGATGGCTAATTGCAACTTTTTGTGGTAATTATGCAGTATAACGGACCACCCTCCGATGATCTTGATCTTGATATATGTTGTGAAGGTCACCCTCCTGAGTGACCCTTAGAAAGTTTTAGCCGTCGGTCATTACTCGTTAAAAAGTTATAAACAAAAGAAATTTGAAAAATATAGGAATATATGACACTGTATATGCCTTCATTTCAACTTCATTATACACGTTTTTTGAAATAATGTCTATTATGTATCCTATAAATATAAATATCAGTGAATAAAATGCAAATTAATATTAATAAAATAATTTTTTGTTAATTCACTGCTTCAATTAGGCTCATTACTCAAAATCTTTGCTCAAGCGTTATTATTCAATCACACAACTTCCACATAGGTTTTCAACAAAAATTTTGCATCCAATTAGGCGTTTGGTACTTAATTCATTATCTAATTAAGGGGTTAGGTTGGGTTAGGATAAAGCGGAGAGGGGGTGCGGGGGAGGGGCGGAGCCCACGCGTTATTATTTAATTTCACAACTTTTACATAGCCCCAATTTAACGTGGGGGGAGGCTCCGCCCCTCCCGCACCCCCCCCCCGCTTTATCCTAACCCAACTTAACCCCTTAATTAGATAATAAATTAAGTACCAAACGCCTAATTGGATGCAAAATTTTTGTTGAAAACCTATGTGGAAGTTGTGTGGTTGAATAATAACATTTGGGCGAAGACTTGTATCCAACCAGGGATGCCAGTTTGGATCCGCTGCCCGCTGCCAGCACGTGTGGTGGGGATACACGTTCGGCGCTCGGCAAGCTTCGAGTCGTAGAGAAAGAGCGCAGACAATCTGCTATCTCTTTCTCGAGAGTTACAGCTATACGGCTATACTTGACGCCTTGAGATCTCGAGAATCATGTTGACGGCTCGAGGTTTGACTCGTCTATTAGATATTGCGTAAAAACGTAAAAATTATGAATGAAATATAAATAAAATTATAAACGTATCTCCTAATTATAATATTTCCTCTCTATTTATCGTATATACATTTTATATATGTACATACACCTAGATCATACTAAAAATTGTTTATGAATATTTTTTATACGATTACATTCTTATATATGCACTATATACAATACTTATGGAATAATCTATAAATATGCATAAAATATTCTGCAAAATATTCGATAGATTGTTTTATTCACATTAAAAAAATATTTTTAGAAGCGGATATTCGAATGTACTATGAACATAATATATAAGAATGTCCTTCTTATAATTCTTATAATCCGAACATCTTTGAAATATGTTCTTAAAAAATATTCATAAAACGTTCATAAGAATGTTTAACATATGAGAGTCTGTATTCACATGATAAAAATAATATGTATTTTTCATACGAATGTTTAGTAGAGTGAACATTTAAATAAAATAGGGAATGATTTTGCCGAGAAATGTACACACGGCGTCATAAATGCCTACATCTTTGAAGTTGGCTGCGTTCAGAGTTTATCTTTTTCTTTTCAATGTAGAAGGCAGTGGATAGATGGAAGGAGAAGAATAAACTCTGAATACAGCCAACTTCAGAGGTGTAGGCATTTATGACGCCGTGTGTACATATTTAAGTAATGTCTTATTTAAAACTATAATTTTAAAAATATGATTATAAAGACAATTATATCTTAACTTCTATTTATAAATCGTATTTATAAATCGATTTTCTGTACATTTTTCATTTTTATGATAAAGCAATTTTAAAGTTAACTCTCTCTATAGTCTTCCTATTGTTTTGTTTAATCATTTTTATTTTTTTATATTTTTTAATGAGAAACAAATACCGCCGAATTTATTGTCACCTAATATGCACCAGGGAAAAATTGATCGGATTTTGCAAGTCTTATATGGGTGTATATAAATATACATACATGAATACGCCTGTGCATATACATACTTTTTTTCAATTCTATTTAGTCAATTTGAATTGACGAAATGCATTCTGAAAAGTTCCACACTTTTCGAAAAACTTAGATGACAATGGTTATTATTATACATATACACTGCACTGATATTACGCATTTCACACACAAGTGTGCCTCTGGATCTTGTCATGAAAAACAGAGAGAAGGTGAACCTACTTAAATGCATGCACAAAAATACCAAAAAATGAATTTTTGAATACAATGGAATTCATTCTCACCTATTTCATCCACCTATTTCATCTTCGACGATGTTATATATAAACAAACATATGGCACTCCTATGGGATAACCGCTATTTCCAGTCATAGCAGATATTGTCATGCAAGATCTAGAGGAGCAGTCGTTAACGATGTGCAAAATATCTTTTATTCTTGATATGTGGACGACATTGTGCTAACTGGTTTCGAACCAATCAAAAGAGTTGTTATCTTGAGACTAACTGGCCTGCTCAAGTTTTATTTTGAAGTGTTCTCTCCTAGATAAGTTGTCTTACTAGACTTGTGAGACTTTTTTCTTATCCTTTTAATTCTGAGAGTGGTATCCTTCTGTTAAAACTACCGAAACCATCGAAATCGCCATTAACGTAGAAAATCTACTCCGTTTTCATATCTATTGTGAATTTCATTTCGCTCTGAGTAAGGGGAGTGTATTATTTCCCGAATTGTGATCCTCTTGGGATTGGATTTTTCCTAATACTGATGGTGCATCATTTAACAGTTTTCATAATCTGTTGTTTATTATTTTAAATATTACATCCAAAGGATAGCAGATATTAAGGAGGGTCTCAATACAGAATCTTAAATTCTTCTCATAAAAAATGGGATGTGATAGCAAAATCATCCTAGCAACTAAATTATAAATAGTTCCAATTTTGTGGCACATAGGATAATTCAAGAGAAAAGAAAGATCTGCCCGAGAACGTCTCTTTACGTTGCCAGTCAATAGTTAAGATGTTATTGATAATGTTTAATTTTAAATGTAAGAAGCTAAGATATCTGTTTTTTTCTAATTCTAATGTGAACTTCAGATGTTCATGGTAATTATTGAATATGTCAAATAGGTGAGAAATTTTCTCTGAAGGAGCAGCCAGCACATGTCGTCCACATATCGAAAAATAAAAGATAGTCTGCACATCGGCCCTCGTTAACGACTGCTCCTCTAGATCTTGCATGACAATATCCGCTATGACTGGAGCTAGCGGTGATCCCGTTATGATTTCGAAAAGTGACTAGAATCATTTCATCTTTCCTTTTACAAGAGAAGCAAAAATTAGAAAATAATATAACTTATTTATGAGAATGTTAAAGTGTTAAAATTATTTGATAGCTCATCAGCCTTTTAATTTTAACATTTTTGTACATTTTCAATGTGTATTGTATTTTAATTAATTTTGTCTTCCTTATAAAAATAAAAATGAATTTAACTGTTTTTGCAATGCGCGACAAACTAGATATATGCAATAAATAAAAAGTCAATGAATACTCTTATAAAGTGCGAATATGTGTGTTCTTAATTTCGGAATATTTGAATCGAATATTATGAATATATGTAGAGCATTACAATCAGATATCGTGTATTCATAATAACGTACGTTCTTAGAATATTTATCGAATTTGATTATATTGCACATAGTTTATTTCACACTGCATTTTCAAAAACAATTAAAGTCAGCTTTTTTTACACGAAAGACAAAATTAATTAAAATGCAATTGCACACATTCAAAATATACAAGAGTGTTAAAATTAAGAAACTAATGAGATATCAATTAACGAATAATATTAACACTTTAACATTCTTATCAATACTTACTTAAGTTATATTGTTTTCTAATTTTTCTTTTTCTTGTAAAAAATAGTGAAATGGATTTAGCCACTTTTAGAAATAATAATTCATATGTTTGTAGAAAATATTTATTGAATGTTCTATGATAATATGTAAAATAATCTATACATTTTGTAAAATTTTGTATTGCACGCACGTTCAATTAAGCATTCTATATAAAATACTTATAAAATATTCTATAAATATGCATAATATGCATAAAATATTCTGCACAATATTCGATAGATTATTATTCTATTCACATCTAAAAAATATTTATAGGAGTGTCATTCGAATATATTATGAATATAATATATTTAAGAATGTAATCGTATAAAAAATATTCATAAAGAATTTTTAGTACGATCTGGGTGTACATATATAAAACATGTATAGGATAAAGATAGAGAGGAAATATTATAATTAGAAAACATATTCATAATTTTATTTATATTTTATTCATAATTTTTACGTTTTTAATCAATATCTAATAGACGAGTCAAACCTCGTCAAACCGTCAACATGATTCTTGAGATCTCAAAGCATCAGGTATAGCCATGTAGCTGTAACTCTCGAGAAAGAGATAGCAGATTGTCTGCGCTCTTCTACGACTCGAAGCTTGCCGAACGCCGAACGTGTATCTCCACTACTCGTGCTGGCAGCGGGCAGCGGATCCAAACTGGCACCCCTGTATCCAACCCTCCACTCTAGTTTAGGAACAAAGTTAGGTCCAAGGTCCGATATTTTTCAAACTTCTTTTGTTTATAACTTTTTAACGAGTAATGACCGACGGCTAAAACTTTCTGAAGGTCACTCAGGAGGGTGATGTTGACAACACATGTCAAGGTCAAGATCATCGGAGGATGGTCCGTTATACTGCATAATTATCCTTTTTGTTCACATAAACATTATTTTTCTACTAATTTTGGAGTTTTTTTATACGTGTTACTATCGACCCTACCCCCTGTTACAACCGTCCTGATGTTGGGGTATGTTGTAACATTTTACCGCTCACCTTTTAGATTTTTTTCCCGAGTCCTAATCGTAGTAACAAGGAATTGAAACATTGTCTGTTTGTAGTCAAATGATGAGGCTTTATAGAACACTAATCATTTTTTATGTAGCTATCATATCAAAGTTTCTACAAGCAATTGAAGTCAAAATGTTACAATTGTACCCAGTCTATCCTATATATTAATCAGTATAATATATAACATCTTAAAATTGCATTTAAGATGTTATACTGATATATACTGATCACAGGATCATATAGCATCTTAAAGCATTAATTAGTTTTGAAATAAGAACAGATTATACTCTCCTATATGAAATGTTCGGTTTGTATTATAATACATTAAATATTTCAACGTATTTCACTTATAGAAGGCTTCTGATAATTTGTTGTATAATTTAAAGGATAATCTATAATAAGATGCAACATTTTATAAATCCATTTGTCTAAGAATTGATTTGATAACTGATATTTGATAACTATGCTATTTTATCTGTATATTATTTCAAATTTTTGTCTGAAAAATTATTATTTTTTTTATACATGAGAATGTATAAAAAGGCTAAATTATTTAAAATATCACAAAAATTTCAGAGAATTTTTTTTAGAGAAAATTTTTTTTCTACTAAAGGAATTAACTTTTTAATCTATTTCTCAAAAGAGCTTTTTTAGTTCGGTATTAATAGTATACAAACTTATTTTATTAGATATTATTATTTCAGATACATATGCAAACGGCATGCGAAAACTGAAACTTGCTGAATAATTTTCTGATATTGATACTTCTGGAAAAGGTGATATTGAAAAAAAATTGTATAGACGTGAGCGGGCAAAGAAAAAATACTGTTATACTTCTGTTATTCTTCTTATTCTGTTATACTTCTGTGATATTTTAAATAATTCATGCTTTTTATACATTCTCATGTATAAAAAAAAAAATAGATATATATTGTTGCATGCGCGAGTCTCGCACGACTGTGAGAGCGAGCTTAATCGGCTGACGCGAGGGTTCAATATAATCGAACGCCTCCGTCAGCTGTGACAAAAGGAAGCCGCGTCGCTATGAAGAGATAAACAACGAAGTTGATCCTTGGACGTCGATCCGTTCGGACGTGCCAGCTGGACTCTCTGTATTACGACTGCAATAAAGAGCCTTGATTCGTTTGAAAGATCGTGTCCTTCATTCTCGCGTTCGGTCGCGAGTGTGTGATTGTGCGAGAGTGTGTGCGAGCGCAACATTTTGGGGGCTCGTCCGGGATCGCCAGACACACGGATCTGTGGATCGCCGGACACGCACTGATACCATACAGACTTCTGACGGGATGTCGTTGACGTACACTCCCCCGAGGACTCGTTCGCAGACCGCGATGTCAGCTGCGACGGAGACTCATTCGCAGGACATAGCGCCGACCGCGACGGAGACGAGCGCCTACGAGGCTGCTTTTCTGGAGCTGCAGACGTTACGCGAGGAGCGGCGACAGGAGCGGCAGGAACAACGCGACTTCCGCAAGGAGATGAAGGACCGTCTGCGGGAACGCGACGCAGCGATCACCCGCCTGGAGGAGCAGCTCGCCACTCGACAGCTAAGTCCCTCCAATAATATCTGTCCAACGGAAAATTCGTTCGAGATGTTGCGTGCGTTAGGTGCGGGTGAGGGCGCGTGTGCGGTGCGCGCTCTGCGCGAGAATTCTTATGAGACGTCACGCGGGCTTGACGCGGTCGAGGGCGCGTATGCGGGGCGCGCCACGCGCGAGAATTCGAGTGTCGTAGAGTCGCGTGTGTTAGGCGCGGGCGAGGACGCGAGTGCGGAACACGGCCGGCGTGGAAATTCGACTGCGACGTCACGTCCGTTAGTAACAGACGAGGGCGTGTACGCGGGGCACGCGTCGCGCGGGCTAAAGCTCAAGCCCGATACGTATAACGGGACGGCGCCGCTCCGCGAGTTTCTCTCACAGTTTCAGTTTGTCGCGCGCGCGAATCAGTGGAGCGAGACGGATAAGGCGGCTGTCTTAGCATCATGTTTACGCGGGAAGGCGCGTTCAATTCTAGATTCGGACGATGAAGGGATTGAATTCCTCACGTTCGCGGATCTCAAATCGAAGTTGGAGTTGCGTTTTGGCGAGAGTGAACTCGCGCAGAGTCACTATCTCCAATTTTCGAATCGGAGACAGTCCCCAGGCGAAGATTACGCGACGCTGGGTGCCGATTTGGAGCGCCTGTCTCGCAAGGCTTATCCAATATGCACTCACGAAGTGCGGGATAAGATCGCGTGCCAGCAGTTCGTCGCCGCCCTGTCCGACGGGTTTATCAAGCGCTCCCTTCAAGTAGAAGGGATAACCTCGCTCCGTATCGCGATCGAGCGGGCGAAAACGCTTAAATTAATTGATCAAAACAGCTTTTCGGGAAGGAAAGCTGACATCTCGAGAAGTTTTCGTCCCGCGCAAAAAGAAGCCTCACAAGAGGCAAAGAACGAAAAAGATTCGCAAGAAGATAACGAGTATAAGTCCAAAGGCACCTTTAAAGGCCAAGGAAAGGGCCAGATTCGAAAAAATAATAAAGAGTGCTGGAAGTGCGGGAAAACTGGTCATTTCCGTTCGGAATGTCCGTCTCAGACGGAAAACTAAACTCTGTCGGGTTCATTGGGGCCAGCTCGGCAGGCGGAGCTCGGGCCCCGGTTTACGCGCGCGATACGGCTGTCGTCTTTCGTCGCCTCGGAGGAGTGGGCGCAGTCGCGTGCGAACGGAGTTGTGTTAAAGGTTTATTAAACAATAAACCTTGTATTTTTAAGATAGATACGGGCTCAGATGTGTCGGTAATAAGCAAAAGAAGAGCGTCTTCTTTTAAACAGGAACAGGTCACATGTAATCTTAGATATCCAACAGGAGAAAAGGTGCCTATAGTTTCTCGCGTTTTTGCCACGGTTGCGTTAGGAAAATTTTGTGAAAAGATGCCTTTCTTTGTCGCGGAAATAAGGGATGAATGCATCCTTGGAGAGGATTTTCTCTCCAAAACGGGTTTAAATGACGGACTTTTTGAGGGCATTTTCGATTCGAAGAACAGTAATATGGGTGAGCGCGGGCTGATTTGTTCCCGGATAGAGAACTGCCCTGCTCAGCTCCCCAGCTGTCTTTTGCAAACTTTTGAACAAAATAGTATTGAATTAAAAGATTTTGAAAGAAAGAATTTCTTTGATTTCTTATTTGAATTTCGCCATGTCTTTACGGAAAATATTGTTGCTGGTAATTGCGATGTCTTGTCTCATAATATAAAATTATGTGATTCTCGCCCCATTAAGCAGGTCCCTCGCCGAATTCCCTTGCACTTACAATCGGAAGTCAGTAAAATATTGGAGGAAATGAAAGCCCAAAAAGTAATTGAGGAATCTTGTAGCCCGTGGATCTCTCCAGCAGTAATAGTCAAAAAGAAGGATGGCTCAATAAGGTTCTGCGTGGACTATCGCAAATTAAACGCAGTAACTATAAAAGATTCCTATCCACTTCCGAGGATTGATAACATTTTGGATAATTTAGCAGGGAATTCGTGGTTTTGTACTCTTGACTTTAAGAGTGGATACTAGCAGGTAAGCCTAGATCCTAAGGACCGAGAGAAAACTGCTTTTTCTGTAGGTAATGGTTTGTGGCAATTTCGGGTAATGCCCTTTGGCCTTTGCAACGCCCCTGCAACTTTTGAACGACTTATGGAAAAAGTCTTAAAGGGATTAATTTCAAAGACTTGCTTTGTTTACCTTGACGATGTCGTAGTTTACGGGAAAAGTTTTGAAGAAACGATGCAAAACTTAAAAGGAGTATTCTTACGATTACAAGACGCGAATCTGAAGGTGAATCCCAAAAAGTGTGTTTTCTTTAAAAGAGAAGTCAAATATCTTGGTCATGTAATATCTGCAGAGGGGGTTGCAACGGACCCTGAAAAGATTGCTTCAGTAAAACTTTGGCCAATTCCGAAAACACGAAAGCAGGTGCGAAGCTTTCTCGGTTTTTGCTCTTATTACAGAAAATTTGTCAAAGGATTTTCCACTTTGGCTAAACCTTTGTACAAATTAACGGAGGATAATTTCAAGTTTGTGTGGTCTTCTGAATGCCAGGAAGCATTCTTGAAATTAAAGGACGTTTTAATTTCTCCTCCGATCTTATCGTTTCCTTCTGGAGAAGGTCAATTTATTTTAGATACCGATGCCTCGAATCACGGTGTCGGGGCTGTGCTTTCTCAATTTCAGAGGAAGGAAGAAAAAGTAATCGCCTATTTCAGTCGGGTATTCAGCAAGACAGAACGGAATTACTGTGTTACCCGACGAGAGTTATTAGCTGTGGTGGATGCTGTGAAATCGTTTCACCATTACCTTTATGGAAGAAAGTTCCAAGTGAGAACGGACCATGTTTCCTTACGCTGGCTTATGTCTTTCCGAAATTTGGAAGGACAATTGGCAAGATGGTTGGAACGCCTACAGCAGTACGATTTCGACGTCTGCTATAGAAGCGGAAAGGCTCATGGCAATGCAGACGGACTGTCTAGACGTCCGTGCCTGGAGACGGACTGTCTAGACGTCCTGTCGTTACTGTACGAAAGTCGAACTTAAAGAAGAATCCGAGAAAGGAACTTTTGGTCGACTAATCTTGGCTGAAGATAACCTTCAGGAATGGCGTTCTGCTCAGTTACGAGATCCCTCAATTGCCGAGATCATATGAGCCAAAGAGGCCGAAAAGCGTCCGAATTGGCAGGAGATTGCCTCCAAGGAAACTCCCTTAAAAATTTATTGGTCCCACTGGGAAATGTTGGTGTTGAACGATGGCATTCTCCATAAAAAATGGACCTCCCCGAACTTACAGAAGTTTGTCTTTCAAATTGTTGTGCCTCCTGAGAAGGTACATGAGATCCTTGAGGAAGCTCATAGTTCCCCTACCGGAGGGCATTTCGGTATAAATAAAACTTTACAGAAAGTTAGGAAACGATTTTACTGGGCGACTTGGAAGAAAGACATTGAAAAATGGTGCGCTACCTGCAAGACCTGTGTCGCGAGGAAAGATCCCATCGGGAAAGTCTCCCTTACAAGTCTACAATGTAGGCGCACCCTTCGAGAGGCTGCAAGTGGACATTTTGGGTCCTTTACCGACTTCTTCTAGCGGTAACAAGTATCTCTTGGTGATCGTGGACTGCTTTACAAAGTGGCCAGAGGCCATGCCTCTAAAGGATAAGAAGGCTAATACTGTTGCCAGATCTTTAGTGGACCAGATCTTCTCCCGGCATGGAGTTCCTTTAGAGCTACACACAGATCAAGATAGAAATTTTGAATTTAAACTGTTTCAGGAAATGGCAGTGCTGCTGGGAATCAAAAAGACGCGTACGACCCCTCTTCACCCACAATCAGATGGACAGATCGATCGTCAGCACCGTACCATTTTAGACTACTTGGCAAAATTCATCTGCGAGAATCAAAAAGATTGGGATTGCTGGGTTCCCTTATATCTATTGGCTTTCCGTTCTTCGAAGCAAGAGGCTACTGGTGCGACGCCGGCGGAGATGTATCTAGGACAGGACCTCCGTTTACCTCTAGATCTGCTTAGGGGACATCCACCCCCAATAGCAGAAGAAGAAGAAGAAGAGGAGGGGGAAAGTTATGTGTCCAAGCTTAGGAGTAGGCTGGACCTAATTCATCAGTTTGCTAGACGGCAACTACAGATAAAATCCAAGAATGTCAAATCTTGGTACGATCGTCGAACGAAACGAGTGCATTTCGAACCAGGGCAGAAAGTCTGGTTCCATAATCCCCGACGAGAAGTCGGGAGAGCTCCAAAATTGCAAAGTCCGTGGGAGGGGCCGTGGACTATAGAGAAAAGGCTTGGATACGTGGTATACTGTATTCGAAAGTCCCCACGTATAAAAATAAGATTGTTCATGTCGATCGGTTAGCTCCTTTTGTGGAGAGGGAGTAGTTACATTTTGTTTTCCGTTAGGGAAAATTCGTACTGACACAGAGCCCGTATACCTTTAAGTTATTAATTAGTTATTTTATTTAGTTCAGTTTATCCGCGTTATTTGTTCTTTTTCAGTGAACGGCTCAAAAAGGAGGTACGTACCATCATCTCCTAGGGGAAGAATCTAAATACGACGCACGAGGAGCGACCATCGTCTTCTCGGAAGACTTGGGACTGTCTCTCTCACGATTTTTGACCGTGGTTTTCCCGTGGGACGGAGGGCGAATGCCGAGAGTAGCTATACTATGAGAGTTCTAAGCCAGGTCCTCCGAGGGGGGAGCGGGGCGAGGGGGTATTCTGCGGGCGAGGGGGTATGACGTCACGCGGGAAGGGGTTGCTCGGTCATCAAAACCGGCGATACATGATCCAGCCGCTATCGGCGATACAACCCTTGTCGCACCCCCTCACCCCCAATTTCCAGGAAGACTTTTGATATGACTGAAACATAATTCTACATGATCCAGCCGCTATCGGCGATACAACCCTTGTCGCACCCCCTCACCCCCAATTTCCAGGAAGACTTTAGAGTTATCAAAACCAGCGATACATGATCCAGCCGCTATCGGCAATACAATCCCTGGCGATTGTCGCACCTTCACCCCCTCACCCCCAATTTCCAGGAAGACTTTTGATAAGATTATGAAACATAATTCTACCCCTAAGAATAAACAAATCTGCGAAACGTGATTCTTTTGAGCGCCGATACCTGGCTGCTGTGACGCGATAAGATATCTAACGTACCCCGGAAGACTTTCTGAAACATAATTCTACCCCTAAGATTAAACAAATCTGACTGAAACAAAATATCTGATTCTACCCCTTTCGAGCGCCGATATCTGGTCGCTAATGTTATGATATCGGGGCTGACTTGCATGGACCTGCAAGCAATCCTTTGATAAGTAGCGGCGACTTTGAAACACGTTTTAACTTCCATGTTTTCTTTTAATTAAATGTTTAGTAAATTGTATGCACAAAGCATCAAAGTAGATATATGATGATAACCGGTGTTAGTTAGAAAGAGAAAAATGAAGGTATAAAATTGGTCCGGAAGCGCGCGAGATCTCAATAAGGGCTCTGACAGTTTTTGTGATACGTGAAAAATGGCTGGTCAACTAAATAATGAAGAGATGGACATCGTAGATGTCGACGACGATGATGTCATGGATATCATAGACGTCGACGATGAAGATGCTGATACCGATAACTTCGAGGAGGAGGAGGAGGAGGAGGTGATGGATGCGGAAGAAGATGATCACCCTTTATCAACTGATAGCGGCGGTGGCAGTGATATGAGTGACGACAGTGAGAATCCTGGACAAAGAATTGAAAAACTATTATCTGGACCACAAATAAACGCGCTTAGCGATCGCATGAAATATTGTGTTATATACTCTTATTATAGGATGAGTGGTAATTATGTGTCATGTGTGACGTGCGCGATCGAATTCGCAAACTCTACCGATGGACCAATGTGGGCTATTCGCCAACATGAGATTGGGCCGCACGGTGCAATTGGTTCCCTACAATGTAGCAATTGCAGAGGTAGAGTGTATGCCATATTCCCATGCAACATGTGCCCAATATGCACACGTTGAATGGTAATATAAAGTGCGGACAATGACATTTTTAGTCAGTTTAATATCCAGACTGAGGGATAAAACTTCTTTCGTTGCAAGAGAGTTAATATGGATAATATAAAGGATTTTGTTCAACGAAAGAAAGAAGGAATTGAAGATTATGTTCACCGAAAATCGGTCGAGCGTCAAGGATATCGTCCTCTGACTTCACCGAATTCAGCGCCATCGTCGTCAACGTCACGACCATGGGAAAGAATGCGAGATGTATCAACGAACCTCTTCACACAACAGAAAGAAAGAATTCAAGATTTCGTTCAGCGAAAGAAGGAAGGAATTCAAGATTATGTTCATCGAAAATCGATCGAGCGTCAAGGATATCGTCCTCTGACTCCTCCGAATTCACCATCATCGACATCGTCATCGTCGACATTATCGACGACGTTGTCAAAGTAATAAGGTATATTTGTTTTTATTTATAGATGTATGTTCAATATTAACAAAATTTAAGTATTTTATTCTCTGTTATTAGAATATGAGCCACAGCTGTAAACCACACCATCGGAAGGTGTATCGTCGGGCCGCTGCACCGTCGGGCCCTATCATATCGATCCCCCTGTGCTTCCGGAAGCTGTATCGTCGGGCCGCTGCACCGTCAGGCTCCTATCGTATCGATCTCCCGTGCTCCCGGAAGCTGTACCGTCGGGCCGCTGCACCGTCAGGCCCCTATCGTATCGATCCCCCGTGCTCCCGGAAGCTGTACCGTCGGGACGCTGCACCGTCAGGCCTCTATCGATCCCCCCGCGCTCGAGATTATCGACCGCACAACCTAGCGTTACCGAACGCAATCTACTCCTTATATATCTTAATCAATTGTAAAATTATGAAAAAAATAAAAAAATATATTTTTTAATTAATTTATCATTATTATAATTAATTTATCATAATTAATTTATCATAATTAATTTATCATTATAATTAATTTGAAAGCGAGAATAGTAAGAGCGAGCGAATGTTAGCGAACATGTTTATACTAGATATCAAGCGCCGGCTAAACAAAGTTAGCCGCTATCAAAAATAAATCGTTGATAAAATAACTGCACCATCTCCAACCTGTCTCTTCCTTCAGTCCTTTTCGAACGTTTCTCCCTTTCGAACGTTTCTCTCAGTGACAGTGACAAGATGATGTGTGTTTGTGGCCGTGAAATAATATCAAGCCGGATGGAGGAACATCAGAGACATTGTGTAATTTATCAAAACTTTTATCGGAACAACAGGGAGGAAATGAGAGAGCATGGAAGATACAACCCGAACCGAACATTTTCAACCGTCACTGGGAGAAACGTTGCGGGAGATGGTCCATTTTCTTCAACTGTCCCTGGGAGAAACGTTGCGGGAGATGTTCCATTTTCTTCAGCCGCGATGTAAGTATTTATTATCAATTAATATTTATTATCAATTAATATTTTTTCTTTTTTCTTCCTTAACAATTGTTTTCTTATTATTTACAGAAGGAGAAGAAATGAAGTTCAACACGAAATAGAGACTGTTGAAACACGTGAGGCAAGGATTCGACAGCAAGCCGAATCATACCGGAGAACGTGCAACCTCCAATTCCATGAGGAGGAAATTGTAAAGCGTGCGAGGCACATCATCCGAACCTTTTCAACAGTTACTGGAAGAAACGTCGTGGGAGTCCTCCCACAATCTTCTTCCCCAATAATGTAAGTATTATCATTATATCAATAATATTTCTTCTTTATTATTAATTAACAAGTAATTAACAATTATTTAACAATTTTTCTTATTATTTACAGGCGGGGAAGCAATGAAGTTATGCATCACAACATTGTAGTGACATTCTTCCCTGCAACGGGAAGAAGAGTTGTGGGAATTCTCCCCCCTCCCTAAGGTACAATTTATTAATAAAATAAGATAAATAATAAATAAATAAATAAATAAATAATAAATAATAAATAAATAAATAATAAATAAATAAATAAATAAATAAATAATAAATGTTTTTTTTTGTTACAGAGTGAGGAACATTTTGAAGACGCAAGTTCAAATGCCGGAAATGCCATGGAAATGCCATGAATATTTATATAATCAGCTAAATTATTTAAAAAAGTGTCAAAAAATATGTAAAAATATGTAAAAAAATGTGAAAAATATAAATATTATAAAAATTTAAAAAAAACTTGTATTATACTTATTTATGTGAGCATGCGTGTGAATGTGAGCATGCGTGTGAATGTGTGCATGCGTGTGAATGTGTGCATGCGTGTGAGCGAGTGCACGCGTGTGAATGTGTGCATGTGAATGTGTGCATGCGTGTGAGCGAGTGCACGCGTGTGAATGTGTGCATGTGAATGTGTGCATGCGTGTGAGCGTGTAAGTGTGTGCATGCGTATGTGAATAAAAGGGGGTATTACGCATACGTGCGTGAAGAGATTTTCATCATCGAAGCGAGTTGCTCTGCAAGATGGCGCGAGCTACTACTAAGACGATCGCGCACGCTCCGCACGTACCGCAAGATGACGCGAGCTACTACGAGCGATAGATGAAATGGAACGTATGACAAAGGAAACGGAGCGAGAAAATAATCACATCATGAATTAGATTTAATCTTTTATTTTATTATTTGTTCTTACATATTCTTTTCTCTTACATACTAAAAATTAGAGCCAACAGCTCGCAATCGACGAGATGATCTTTCTCGAAAGCATCGCTGGCGCGGATCGCGTTCGATATCTCGTTGGTATCCGTTAACGAAGAAGCGATGTGCGAAAACTGTGTAAATTTGGCGTCAACCGTCTCGATTATGTTCGATAATGATTCGAACGTTAAATCGATGCATGGATCCAGAGTAAACATAAACATCAACGTCGATTCAGTCATCGACAAACATACGTTCGATGATTCGAGACGTACGATTTTAGTACCGTTGATCGCGGAAGCGCGGATCGTTAGCGGTCCAGCGTTTATAACGGCGTCTTTACGGCTGTTCCAAAGTAAATTTTGAATATTCCATCGTTGCTCGTAGAGTCCCTTCCACGTTTCGAGAGACAATATCAGTTCGTTTCCACGATGATCTCCTATGGCAATCTCCACGTAACTCTGCGAACCCACGTTGATTCCAATTTCAAGATACTTGTATCCCGTTGCCGTCAGTGCATATCGTCTGCTGAGTATGCGCTGTATCCAATTGACCGCTCTTTTTTCGTCGAAAGATCGACTTCTAAAGAGAAAGGTTTTATAAAATATATAAAAATAAATACAAATATATATATATATATATATATATATAAATAGGAAACTTTTTACTTACTCGTTACACTTTTTCTTCTTATTTTCATGCGACGGAATTTCCTCATGCTGAAGCGGCACGTAATAATTCATACGTTTCACACTGCTTCCTTCAGCGGCGTACATTTTTCTCACGATGAAGAGGTTCGTTTCGTACGAGCGGTCGATGCAATACTGATCGCGTGAAACTAATTGATGTGATTCACCCTTTTTTTTAAGAGGAGAGGGGGAAATGTTTATGGAAACTTGTCGAAACCTGTTAAGATTAGAGGAGAGGGGATAACTGCGCACATACATGAATCACCTTTTTTTGAGAGGGGGAAATGTTTATCGAAACGTGTCGAAACCCGAAAAGATGTTGAAAGAAACGTCGAGAAACATCTTACATACATCTAACATACATCGACATACATCAAGTGGTTAAAACGAACATAACAACAAAGTGGTTAATAACAAAACGTCTAACATACAACTAACATACATCTAGCATACATCAAGTAGTTATTAAACAAACATCTAACATACATCAAGTGGTTAATAACATATATCTAACATACATCGAGAAACGTCAAGTGGTTAATAACATACATCTGAGAAACGTAAAATAATGTCAATATGAAGTAAATATTGTTCGAAATGGGGAAGGATTAAAAAATGACGATATATGCGTAAATAGTATGCGTTTATTTTTTATGGTGATGCCACCAATTAAATAGTTTGAATACATTTTGCATGGCACAATTGGATACATGTTTATGACAACGCAAAGTATGTGTAGCGTCCATATTTTTCAGCGATTCCACGTCTTCGTAGTGCACGTCGAGGCTCTCGATGTAGATATCGTCTCTCGCATCGTCCAGGAGCAAATCCCGCAGCCATTCTCGTTTCTCGAGTCCCTTTACGTATACGATGGGTGAATTTTCACTCTCCGTCACATCCCGCAACGCCTTTGTAATCATGTCTCTAGCCGTGAAGTACGGAATCGTTCCGTGCTCATCACGCCAATGCAATCCATGATGTTTCGCCTCCAACCAGGATACGTGTTTTCTATCCGCCTTGCTGAGAAAATACCATGGCTCGGAGCTTCCAAAGATATAATGAGTGAGAATAAATCCCTCTCTGAGAGCGGCAAACTCCTTCACGACGAAGGAGTTTCTGCCGACGACGTAACCTTGTAGATCCACGAACGTTGGCGTGGACATGGTTAACGCTGGCATGTCGAGGAGCGGACTGCGGGAGGATCGCGGAATGTCGTAGATTTTATACCGCTCCCTCTCCAACGTTGCATGATTTTGATCTACGGGTGATTCGATTGAGTTATCGATCACATCTTCCCCGCGATCAAAAATTGAGTAGTTTATTTCGCCGACGGTGCGTCCATGCAGATCCACGACGTAACCTTTCAGATTTATTATGTCTTCACCGCGATGAAAAATTGGGAAGTATATTTCGCCAACGGTGCGTCCATTACGCAGATCCACGACGTAACCTTTCAGATCCACGTACGCTGGCGCGGACATGGTTGACGCTGACATGTCGAGGAGCGAACTGTGGGAGGATCGCGGAATATCGTAGATTTTTATACCGCTCCCCCTCTCCAACGTCGCATTTAGGTGATTTTGCGAACAATGTTGGTCAATGGGTTGTACTGAACCACGCGATCGTGTATGATGAGGCAATAGGCGGTAGTATTCGCCGGTACGTTCTCCTTACACTCGAATTCCAATCTCACATCCACGGTTGCGCTCTTGACCGACTCGTTTTGTCGAGAACAGTCGATAATCACGAACGGACCGAAACGTTTGAATGTTGTGACAGTGAGACTCGGTTCGAGATAATCGTATCCGTAGTAGCCTTTGCAGAAACGCGCGTACATGTCGTACAGAATCGCCCATTTCTTCTTATCGAAATCCAGATTCATGTCATCATACGGATAATACTCAGAGTTCAGGTAGAGTTTTACGTTGCTCAATTTACAGTCGTCGAATCGGCTCGCATCCTCGGACATGACATTCTTCCGAGCTGTCTGCAGAGCGAAGATAACGTATCGTGGTTTCTCGAGCTGCGAAGCGGTCTTGATGGCCCACGAATGCTTTGTTGTGCTCTGCAGTAGCGGAAACTCGTACAGATCCCACGAGCGAAAAGCCATGCTGATGTATCGTCCGCTTTCCAAGGCACGCAGCATCGACAGCTTATTTATCTCGTTCAGTAACACGTGCGGCATTCGCCATTGTATCTTGAATAATTCGATCTCGGGATTCATCGTCGAATTTCCCACCAGGCAATTGTTATCGTTGCGAGCTCGAATCATAATCAACTCGTGACGAGCGTTGATAACCACGCGTCTGTAATCCTCGCAAAATCCCAGTATCATGTAGAGCGGTACGCAGAAATTAAAGTATCCTTCCGCGCTACTCTGCGTATCCCAGCCGGCGTTCCTCAGAATCACGCTTTTATCGGACGATACCGTTACATAGTTCTTGAGCAAGCTGTTTATTCCAACGTTTCTGTTGCGATCAATCTCCACACCGTCGAGTTCGTATCGAATCTCGTCGAACATGAACGCGACGCAGTTGTGCGCCAGTACGACAGTAGATCCCGCGATTTCATTCTTTATCGTTAGTTTTCCCTCGATGTATAGAAAACTTTCGTACGGCAACGTGTATAGATCCTGTTGTTGTATGGGTATTCTTATCTCGTCGCTGTGTCCAAACGTCGTATTAGCGTACGGATTGTACGTGTGAGTCTCGAGCTTGATGATGCGATCGTCGAAGACCGGCTCGTCCCCGATGTTGAGAATGTCCGTCATCGTTAGATGTTTCGTACCGCGAATCCCAAAGATTTTAAAAATGCAACGTTCGACGCGCTGAGTTTCTTTCCCTCGGATGATCTGATATTATCGAGAGCTGTTGTGACTTTATCTCTCGCGTGCCTCGAGCCGTTCAATACAAGCATCTCACATACGTTCGCGATAACGTCGATACTTTCGCACGTGCAATCTGACGGTAATCTCCTCTCCTCGAAAGTCGAGCAATCGTCCGTGCTGGTCGGCGACGCGTATCGTCAGATCCGTAATGCTCCGTACGATGACTGGCAGGTAAATGATCTGCGACGGCCTTTCCGATATCTTATATCCTGGTGGCACGTTCGGTGAAAATTCGTGTATCGTGTGCACGCGTTTGCTGTTGCTGTACGCGCCCGCGGTCACGTTGCACTCTATGCGGATAATATTCACATTCATAATGTTGATCGGCATGTCCGATGTGTGCCATTTTCGCGGTTGCAATACGCGATTCGACGCGAATCCCAGCAGCGATCCTATGTTGTTGGGCTTACTAAAGTTCACTCTGTAGTCGCATTTAATCTCGCTCCTCATCGTATTGTAATTAGCGCGCAGCGCTATCGGGTACTCTCCGATCTCGTCATCGTCGATTTGTTTCTTTTCTACTTTACGTTTAAATGCGCGTTTCAAAAACTCGTTAATGTCTTGCAGTTCGTACGATCCCTCGGGAATTGTAATTTCAGCGTCGTCATTGCCAAAGTAAAATTTATTGTTCGAGGCATTCACGTTCGCTATCGTATGGTAGGTCTCAAAGTCCATCAGACCGAGCTCGTAGTCGTCGTCACTCAAATCTATGGCTGGAGAGTAGTTTACCGCGAGGACGCTGCTCCGGCCGCTCAGCGTGAGCATCAACGACATGATGGAAAAACCGCTCGACTAACACTGAGTCCTCACAGTCGCTCGTCAGGCTTTAAATTCACACGTTCGGAGAAACTGTAGACACATCTGACCGCAGATGTTCTGATCGTAGGTTTGATAGGGTGTGTGATTGTACTCTATCACACTGTTCCCGAAATAACGCACTAGTTCTCTAGGAGGTCGAAGATTGCCAAAACTGTCGAAATATATAACGCGTTCTCTCTTCTTAGCATATGCCACCCAATGAATACCGGGACCTGTCGCGTCGTCCAGATTCACGATACCACTCTCGTTTCGACGTGCACCGCCTGTTGGTAATGTGTCGCGCATGAAAACGCCTCTAAAGTATGGTATGCGCATATGTCTTGTCAGTAGATCCAATTGCACGTTCGTTGTCGCACCCGCGGACATTTCTAACGCCTCCTGGACGTTTTTTTTTTCCTCTTTACAACACCTTGTCCGCGCTTGTACGGGCCGAGATACAGTCCCCGTCCGTATTTGTACGGAGCGAGATAGAGTCCACGACCTTCCATCGCGCGGTTGTGACGTTGCAGCTCCTCGAGTTGACGTCGCGTGGCTTTGCTGTCGTTCACCGCTTTTGCCACACCGGCAGCTCCACCGATCAGGGATCCGAGTGCACCCAACATCGGTAGAATTGGTAGTACACCTCCGCGTTTCGCTATTGGAAGTACCCGTTTTTTCTTCATATTCTTCGTCTTCTTCTTCATACCCATACCGATCTTCGTCTTAACTTTCATCGCCGCCCAGACAACCGTGGCGGCAGCTCTCTCGCCCAGCGAGGAATCTCCCGCGACGATGCGTTTTCGCGCTTTCTCGGCGAGTACTCTGTCAGCCGCGTGTCTCTCGATGAGACTATTGCTCCGAGAATACGCTATGTCGTGCTCGCGACACGCCGCGTCCAGTGGATTTATGCCTCGATCACCTCTCGCCAAACGTTTCTCCAAATGAGTTCCCGGGCCACAAAACTGATAGCCTGGGATGTGTAGTTCGAAGGGAAGCGCGTTTATCGCGCGATTGAGCAGACTGCCGCCAACTTTTACGCTAGACGTCGCCGATGACATTCGTCGCAATCCTTGATCAGCGGCGGCGGACCGTCGATGTGCGTTCGCTGAGACGGTAGATTGTAATGCTCCAGGCAATGATAGTACTGCTGAATTTCCGGATCTGCTTTGATATGCTCCGGAAGTTTATCCCACACATAATCTATGTGATCGTAAAACTGCCGTAACAGAACGATCTTCGGCACATACTCCAACTGTTTGGCTGTTAAACCGTATATATCACTGTTATCCGACAGAAGCAGAAACATTTCTGAGCGATTTGCGGTTCCGCGCGGTTATAAATAGGTGCGTCCTTTCTACTCGGAAGCGCAGAGAGAAATGAAATTCGTGCGACAGCCGCTGACGATACGTGTCACGAACTGTGACGACAAACTGCTGGCGATGGGAAACAACGCGAAGAAACGCAAACACGGTGCAATGCTACCGACCACTATACGCGCGATCATCTGCGGCCCCTCGAATTGCGGTAAAACCAACGTTCTGATAAGCTTGCTGGAAAGTCCACACGGTGTGCGTTTCGAGAACGTATACGTGTACTCGAAGTCACTGCAGCAGCCAAAGTATCGATATCTGGAGAAACTGTTGACATCGATCGACGAAATAGGCTATTTTACGTTCTCCAATAACAGTGACGTCATTCCACCGAGCGAGGCGCTACCAAACTCGATTTTTGTTTTCGATGACGTCGCGTGCGACAAGCAAGATACTGTGAGAGAATACTTCTCGATGGGTAGGCACTCGAATGTCGACTGTTTCTATCTCTGTCAGACGTATGCGAGAATACCCAAACATCTTATACGCGATAACGCGAACTTGCTGATCCTGTTCAAACAGGATGGGACCAATTTGAAACATGTTTACAACGATCACGTGAATACCGACATGTCGTACAGGGATTTCAGCGCGTTTTGTCACGATTGTTGGCAGTCCGAGTACGGATTCGTAGTGATAGACAAGGACAGTTCGCTCACGAATGGACGATATCGAAAAGGATTTAACATGTTCGCGATACCGTAAAACGATCAGTCGTCGCCGGTACCTTGTCGAGGTAAAACATGGCTGAGAGCAACGATACTCGTGAGCGCGAGAAGATCGCGAGGAAGATTGAGAAGACGAGTGAATCGATCCGCAAGAAACATTGAGCCTTGAAGACCGGTAGGATCGAAGACGATATTGCGGTGAAGACACGCTTCAAACCAATTATCGAGCCTCTGCAAAAGATTGTTGAAAATTCTGACACGCGCGTGATAAAGAAAGAACCGCGTGACGACGATGAAACGTTAACCGTCCAGAAGCGTGAGGAGGATGCGAAGACAAAGAGGAAACGAGTGTCGGATCGCGCCGCATCGACACCGTATAAAACCTTTCGATTTGAGCCTCCGCTGGACATATCACCGATATCGACGACAACACCAACCGCGACGACAACAGTGGTACAATCACCCGAATTGCTCGCGAGCAACGAGAATGTTTTCGAGACCACGGATAATTCGCTCGTGACGACCATTCGAAAGCAGTTGCAAACGTCGGAGGAGGACCAAGAAACGTTGCGCAATAACTTGGGACCGCTGAGTCAAAAGTACATCGAAGCCGTTCTGAACGACGATCGAAAGAGCGGTTTAGATAACGTGTACGGTGTTCGTCTGAGCAGCGATGGAATAATGCTCGGTAATAAACACATTGACGTAGATAACGATGACAACATAATTATCGATGGCGTGCGATACGTCGGTACACCCGGTCTTTACGAGCTGATATTCAAGAAATTGCCCGATGATGCCGTCTATACGGAGCAAGATGCGCAAAAGTACAAGAGCATACTGCTGACGACGAACGCGCACAGGTACAATTACGATGCGCATGGTCGAATAAAGGGCAACAGAGGATACAAGTACAAATATATAATCGCACCGTTACTATCGATCGAGTCCAAATCTGGAGAAGGATTACCTCGCGCTATGACGTTGAACGACAACGCGATCGATTACGTGCACTGGGACGATCCCAACGAGCTGGTGGATCGTCTACGGTTGCTCGACGCTTCGCACCGAGCCGGTTATAACGCTCACGACAACGAGATGCTGTCCATCATCGAGGAACTTCGCGAGGCTGGTATCATTATAAATTAATCGGAGTATCGTCGAAACGAACCAGTCGATCGACGTCACTTGCATCGAAAAAATGCCCGTCAATAAATTTGGATTGTTTGATCGGAGAAACGATTCATTCGACAACGGCGGCCGGAAGAACGGACTGGTGAGAAGTTACGTGCGGCATAACGCTCTGTGCCGTGTCGGTACGGCGTTTGACGCAAAATCGCGCAAGATTCGCCGCGTAGCACAACCGGAGGCTGACGATGACGCGGATAATAAACTGTACGTGGAACAGTGCGTTAAAATTTTGAGAGACGAATTTGTCGAGAGACTGATCGCGTTCGAGAAGGACGTGCACGTGTTACGAAATGCGATAAGCGACGCAACCACCGAGTCGAAAAGAAAGAACAAAGTTAAATCTTCGCACGTGCCAGTGATCGATGATCGTACCGTTGAAACATGAGTGTCAGTTCGGAGAGGCGACGACTCGTCGAGGAACTGCATGCTCCGGCGAGAAGAAATTTTCCACGAAGACGCGTCATAGTACAAGGATACGATGACTTGTGGCAGGCAGATATCGTCGAGATGCAGCCGTATTCGCGTTTCAACAGAGGCTACCGCTACATACTCACGGTCATCGACGTGTTGAGTAAATACGCGCGTGGGCCGTGCCGCTCAAGAGCAAAAGCGGAAGCGAGATGGTCGAAGCTATCGCCAAGATAATTCGAGAGAGATGTCCGAAAAATTTGCAGACTGACAAGGGAAAGGAGTTTTACAACGCTGACGTGCAACGACTCGTGAAGAAACACAACATCAATCATTACTCCACGTTTTCGGTATTGAAGGCATCGGTCGTCGAGCGATTCAATCGCACGCTCAAGAACGATATGTGGAAGATGTTTACGCTCAATGGAAACTACAAATGGATCGACGCGTTGCCACGTCTCGTATCAGATTACAACTCGCGAAAACATCGAACGATCGGTATGCGACCCGCCGACGTTACGCCCGCGATCGCCGAAAGACTCTTGGCTACGGTGTACAGCGCGATAAAGATTGCAGGACCGGCAAAGTTCAAAGTAGGCAATTCGGTGCGCGTGAGCAAGTACAAGACCGTTTTCGAGAAAGGATACACGCCAAATTGGACCACCGAGGTGTTTAAAATCGTTAAAGTGCAGCGCACTAATCCCGCGACACATCTGCTCGAGGACTATCGCGGAAAATCTATCGCTGGAGCGTTCTACGAGCACAAGTTGCATCGCGCAGCCGATCCCGACGTGTATCTCGTGGAGAAGGTACTGCGCAGGAGAGGTGACGAGGTTTATGTGAAATGGCTAGGATTCGATGGATCGCACAATTCGTGGATACATAAAGACAATGTGATTTAATTTTCGTTTATTCAACATATATAAAATGTATGCAATATAAAATGTATGCAATATATAACAATATGAAATGTATACAATATATAAAATATATGAGATATATGAGATATACAAAAGTGATTATTAATATTCCTTACATAATATCACAAAGGTATAACAATATAAAATGATGTGTAAAAAAAAATACAAAAGTGATTATTAATATTCCTTGCGTAGTAATATATTACAAAGGTATTCTATAATGCCCCCATGGCAGAGTATCGGTCGATTCTGGTACGATATACCGCTTGTCGTCGTACGGACTCAGAGCGATTTTCTTTTCAGACACTGTATAAACTTCGTGCAACTTGGATCTTATGCACGATTGCTGCCGCGTCATTTCGATCTCATCGTTGAGACACCGCGTGTAATCGTTGAACGTTATCGTTCGCGCTACAACGTTACTTTTGATGCCTTTCGCCTTTTTGGTGTCCTTCTTTCCATCTACTCGCAAAGCGTACATCTTCGCTCTGAGCCCGACGAATTCTATCATTATTGCGCCATTATTTTCATCCTTCATTAATCCCGGCACCTTCTTGTTCGCAAGCGGTATACCGTACACATTATCAGCGGGATAATCACTCGAGTCGAATCTGTCTATATCGCGTTTCATATGCGTGTAAATATCCTCGCACTCGATATGGTAAATTAGACTGTCAGTGTCGGTGTACATTATTTTACACGCGCCTCGATGTAAAGGTTGCATATACTCGTGGTAAAAATCGTACAAACAGACCTTTGATATGTCGAAGATGCACATACCCACATAAATCGGTTTGTCGAATACCACCTCGAGTTTACGCATCTCGATAGCGACCAGATTTTCGGAAAAAATGCTTCGACTGTGGAAATTCGGTTTCGCGATCAGAGCTTCCACGCCGTAGCGTCCATCCCATTTCGTTAATAATTTCACATCGACGTGATTACGAACATTTTCCATAGTTTTACCGAATACAGCGTTGTTCATTAATTTATACAAGTTTTTTTCGAAATCATTTTTGCGAGTGTTCTAAATTTTGTATTCAATTCGATGTATTTACGGAGCCATGGAGATTGAGCGAATTGTAGCACGCGATGAATTTTCATAACGCGAAGTCCGTGACGTGTACACTGCTGCAGGTTACGATAATGTATGACGTATCGTTTCTTATCATATAACGTTGCAAGTAGCTTATCTTGCCTCTTGCCGGGCGGCTTATCGCGCGCCGGACAGAAAGGTAGGTCAGTGTGTCTGTCGTGAAGATGTTGCGGATACTCGAGATCGACCTCGAGAATGTAACCCGTGGGCGAATCCTTAGCGATCGCGCTGTAATCAAAATTTGCTGCATCGTCGACCCATTGAAAATTGGCGTAGGGCAATGGCTGACACATCGCCCAACCGTACAGATTATTAACATCAAAGTACATTAAATATGAGGAAGGTTTCGATGGGTCGTACGACTGCATGTACTTGTTGTTGGCTCGAGCATATCTACTGGAACATTGGCTCAGACCGCCGCGTATATCGCGCTCGATAAACATAACCATATCAATATCTGTGAGCAGTTCGAATTTGACGCGTGTATGTTTCAACATGGCGTCCCATGTAAAACCGGGTAAGGTGTAGTAGTACGCGGGATCGAGTCCGTAACTCGTGATGCAACTATCACGAAAATTTTCAAATATATCGGCCAACAACAAGACATCGGTTTTCAAATATAAATCGCTGTATTCGCCCAGGGTTCGAATGGAGAACCGTTGCCAGACGTTCGCGGCGTGCGCGTAATCGCCGTCGGATACAGTGTCGTCGGTCAACGAGCTGTAAAATGATTCGCGCGGCGGTAGACACGTGTCATCCAATTTCTCGATGCAATCCACGTATTCGTATGGAAAGACACCTTTCCGCGTCAACAATTCGAAATCTTCGTTTGATAGATTTGTGAAATTTGAACGTAGAATTTTTAATTTATCCCGGCTGAGAAATGATGCCAATTTTTCGAGACTGGTGGTGAGAAATTTATATGAATCGATAAACCTTAATTTCATGTATTTTCGCGATTCTGACCTGTCGGCTGTGTCTTCAACATGTTTTGTAAAAGATATATATTTTTCTTTCGTTATAGGCAACAGATCAACATGCCCTTCATACGCTGTAGCAATTTCTTTGATAATAAAATGTAAGTCGTAGCCTGATAAATTATGGAAAACCACAGGAATATAATATGAATCTTTATAATTCAAATTACATCTCGAATGCGCGGGACCTCTGTATCGTCCTGTCAGGTGACAATGATCGCGCACTCTTTCGTCATCTGGCGCGAACGGTTTCTCGCATATATGACAATGTGTAGCATTACGGTATGCTATCCATTGTTGCTTCAATAAGATTTCCATGGATACATTCGCGGATAGAATACCCTTTACGCGATGTGCCAAACATTTTAATTCCTCTGCGAACCACACAATGCAATCCTTATCGCGTTAACACCGGTACGCCGATAACGATTCGTCGAACAAGCAACGCACGTAATATGCGATGCTGAATGTCTGATGGTGGTGTTGATGCGCTGCCGAGTCCGTTTTTTCCAGCGTGCACTCTAGATCGGCGTACACTACAAACGGCATTCGTTCCTTCCTACCGTAATTTTTGAATGCCAACCATTTGAAGTCATCGCTCGGGAGTCGGATGGCGCAATCGTTCATCTGTTGACAATCGATGCTATGGGCCTCCAACTTGTCGCTTGAATGAAAGTAATGCAAGCATCTGGAAATTTATCAATCATTTATATTATTCATTTATAAGCATATTGCGCAAACTTGTATACGTACCGATCGCAGAAGAATTTCTTGTGTTGTTTTTTGCTGACTTGTGAGCTCACGAGACGGGACAAGTTCTTAATACTGGCAAAATGCCCGATGTCATCGTCTTCCTGCACGTACAGTAGGTTTACGTGTCTCTTCCTCTTCCTATCGGTGAGTCGTATCGGCAGAATCACCTTTTCTTCTATCCCGTACACGTTGATGGATATATTATTTAAAAGTTCAAACTTTTTTATTTGATTCAATGTCATTGGAAAATCAATGTCTTTAATATTTAACACGGTCGTGTAATGCGGATACGACGATTCTCGGTCCGCGTGTGTTTCGGCTGGGTGCAAAGCAGCGACCACCGACCACGCGAAACACGCATTGTCTTTAGACCGCACATTGATTACCGCTCTCTTGAGTTGTATCTCTTGAGGCAATTGGATGTGGCACCCCGCGTGCAATGGGTTATATTTATTCACATTAATTGTAAGATTAA
>OV788327.1:30530694-30599694 GCA_928718305.1 Tetramorium bicarinatum
GGATAAATCAATATCCGCGCCTCATTCATAATATGAAGTTCTTCGACCAGTCGAAGGTCTACCCAAATACCCTAGAAAAAATTATTTTTTAAGTATTTATATATGTAATATAAAAAAAAAATTTTTTAATGTATTCTACTTACCCCTCGTGCGGGGTAAACAACATGGACTCGTTGTGGTATTCCAGCCAGTATTTTTTTTTTGCTGTTTTTTTTTTTGTTGCCGTAGTAACGTAGTAACAACTCGTCTGAACTCGCTCGAAATTGTCAAAAGGTCTGTGCAGGAGCGTTATATAGGAGTCAAAAAGGAGATGTGCATGATTTATTTTAAGAATATTAGTTTACGGTATATCTTAAACGAGAAGAAAAAACAGCAAAGTTGCTGGAAAGTTTTAACAATGGGGGGGAAGGGCATTAATCCTTTGAGAAAAGGAAAAATTTGAAAATGGGGGAGGAACTAATCCTTTGGGTGGGAAAGAGAACGAGAACGCGACCACGAGAGAGAACGCAAACGCGAACGTAAGATAACGCGAGCGAAGATTGAGGCGCGCGAGAGAACGGATGGGTAGGGGGAGAGAGAGAGAGAGAGAGAGAGAGAGAGAGAGAGAGAGAGAGAGAGAGAGAGAGAGCGAGGGTGGGAGAGAAAGAGAGAACGCGAGCGAAGATAGAGGCGCGAACGGGAGCGAGAGAGAACGATAGTGGGAGCGAAAGAGAACGATAGTGGGAGCGAGAGAGAAGGCGAACAGGAGTGCGCAAACGCCACCGCGAGCAAGTGGTTATGGGAGAGAGAGAACGCTAATGCGAATAGTAGTGGGAGCGACAGAGAACGCTAATGCGAACGAATTGCCACTCCCCACGCCATAGTACTCGCGATCGTACGACCCCCTCCCTCCCGATTCCATATTTCGTGGGACCTTCCTCGCGGTATCATATTTCAAGGTCATCTCACAGTATCATATCTCAAGGCCATCCCCACTCCTCGCGGTATCATATTTCAAGGTCACAAGGACATCTTGAACATCGAGGGTGAACCGATCTTTGATGATCGCATTATCAAGATCGAGACTCACACGTACAACCCGTACGCTAATACAACGTTCGGATACAACGACGAGATAAGGATACCCATACAACAACAGAATCTGTACACGTTGCCGTGCGAAAGTTTTCTATACATCGAAGGAATATTGAAGAAAAAGAAGAATGATGCGGCGGCCACGTCGGCGGCTACGTCGGCGGCGAATGTTCTTACAAATAATTGCGTAGCATTTATGTTTGACGAAATTCGATACGAACTCAATGGTGTGGAGATTGATCGCAGCAGAAATGTTGGAATAGCCAGCACGCTCAAGAACTGTGCGTCGCTAACGTACGACAAATCATTGATCTTGATAAATGCTGGATGGGACGTTGGATCCAGCATGCCGGAAGGAAACTTTAATTTTTGCGTACCGCTCTACATGTTGCTGGGATTTTGTAAGGATTACAAACATGTGGTTATCAACGCTCGTCACGAATTGATTCTAATACGATCGCGCAATGACAACAATTACCTCATAGGAGATTCGACGACGGAGCCAGAAATCGAATTATTCAAAGTACAGTGGCGAATACCTTACGTTATGTTAAATGAAGTCAATAAATTGTCCATGCTACGGGCTTTGGAAAGCGGGCGATACTTCAACATGGGTTTTCGCTCGTGGGATCTGTACGAGTTTCCGCTACTGCAGAGCACAACCAAGCATTCATGGGCCGTCAAAACTGCGACTCAATTGGAAAAACCGCGATACGTTATCTTCGCTCTGCAGACTGGCCGAAAGAATACCATGTCTCAAGATGCTAGCGTATTCGACCACTGTAACCTGACCAATGTAGCAACCTGACCAAAGCTCTATATCTAAATTCTGAGTATTATCCATATGATGATCTGAATCTAGACTTTAAGAAAAAAAGGTACGCTCTGCTTTATGACATGTATTCATGTTTTCGCAATTCTTATTACGGATCCGAGAGCCAAGAAGTGCTTTTCACCCTAGGCACATTTTTAACGAATGGACCATTTGTGGTCATTGATTGCTCGCGACAGAACGAATCGATCAAGAGCACCACTGTGAATGTACGCATAGAATTCGATTGCAGTGAAAATATACCTGCAAGTACTACTGCCTATTGCCTCATCTTGCACGCGTAGTTCAGTACAACCCGTTGACCAACATTGTGCGCAAAATCACCTAAATGTGACAACTGCCTCGATACAATTTAGAGAGGCGATACCTTGCAGTCTGCTTCTTGACATAAATCAGTCATGTCAACACCAACGTTCGTGGATCTGCAAGGTTTCGTCGTCGGGAGAAACTCCTTCGTCGTGAAAGAATTTGCCGCTCTCAGAGAGGGATTTATTCTCACTCATTATATATTTGGAAGCTTCGAGCCATGGTATTTTCTCAGCAAAGCGGATAGAAAACACGTATCCTGGTTGGAGGTGAAACATCACGGATTGCATTGGCGCGATGATCACGGAACGATTCCGTACTTCACGGCTAGAGACATGATTACAAAGGCGTTGCGGGATGTGACGGAGAGCGAAAACTCACCCATCGTATACGTAAAGGGACTTGAGAAACGAGAATGGCTGCGGGATTTGCTCCTGGACGATGCGAGAGACGATGTCTACATCGAGAGCCTCGACGAGCACTACAAAGACGTGGAATCGTTGAAAAAGATGGACGCTACACATACTTTACGTTGCCATAAACATGTATCCAATTGTGCAATGCAAAATGTATTCAAGCTATTTAATTGGTGGCATAACAATAAAAAATAAACGCATATTATTTACACATATATGTATTGTCGATTATTTTATTCCTCCCTCCCCCATTACGCATACAACATTTACGTTCTTTATATTAATTCACGTTTTATTAAAGTAAAATCACGTTATTTCATGTTTTGCTAATTCGTTTGACATTTCTCAATATTCTGTTAATAATCACTCGATGTTTCTCGATGTATGATAGATGTATGCTAGATGTATGTGAGATGTATGTGAGATGTATGTGAAATGTGTATGATGCATGTTAGATGTATTAGACACGTATGTGAGATGTTTCTCGATGTATGCTAGATGTATGTGAGATGTATGTGAGATGTTTCTCGATGTATGCGAGATGTATGTGAGATGTTTCTCGATATATGTTAGATGTATGTGAGATGTATGCTAGATGTATGCGAGATGTATGTAAAATGTGTAATATGTATGTTAGATGTATGTGAGACGTATGTGAGATGTATGTTAGATGTATGCTAGATGTATGCTGGATGTATGTGAAACGTATGTGAGATGTATGTGAGATGTATGTGAGATGTTTCTCGATGTATGTTAGATGTATGTGAGATGTATGCTAGATGTATGTGAGATGTATGTGAGATGTATGTGAAATGTGTAAGATGTATGCTAGATGTATGTGAAACGTATGTGAGATATATGTGAGATGTATGTGAGATGTATGTGAGATGTATGTGAGATGTATGTGAGATGTTTCTCGATGTATGTTAGATGTATGTGAGATGTATGCTAGATGTATGTGAGATGTATGTGAAATGTGTAAGATGTATGCTAGATGTATGTGAAACGTATGTGAGATATATGTGAGATGTATGTGAGATGTATGTGAGATGTTTCTCGATGTATGTTAGATGTATGTGAGATGTATGCTAGATGTATGTGAGATGTATGTGAAATGTGTAAGATGTATGTTAGATGTATGTAAGACGTATGTGAGATGTATGTTAGATGTATGCTAGATGTATGCTAGATGTATGTGAAACGTATGTGAGATATATGTGAGATGTATGTGAGATGTATGTGAGATGTTTCTCGATGTATGTTAGATGTATGTGAGATGTATGCTAGATGTATGTGAGATGTATGTGAAATATGTAAGATGTATGTTAGATGTATGTGAGACGTATGTGAGATGTATGTTAGATGTATGCTAGATGTATGCTAGATGTATGCTAGATGTATGTGAAACGTATGTGAGATGTATGTGAGAGGTATGTGAGATGTATGTGAGATGTATGTGAGATGTATGTTAGATGTATGTGAGATGTTTCTCGATGTATGCGAGATGTATGTGAGACGTATGTGAGATGTATGTGAGATGTATGTGAGATATATGTGAGACGTATGTGAGACGTTTCTATAAACATATCTCCTCCTTTAGATCGTGCTTAAAACATTAATCCCCTCCCTTATTCTTTCAAAATGTTGACTATTGTCACGTATATACGATTTACGCAGTTAATTTTACGCGATCAGTGTTGCATCAACCGCATGTATCAACAGATCGCTTCTTGTAACCGAGAAAAATGTACTCCGTCGAAGAGAGCAGCGGCAATCGCGCGATGAACTATTACGTGCCGATTCAGGATGATGAAGAAACTTTATCGTGTGAGAAGAAAAAGTCTAACCAGTAAGTATAGAGCTTCCTATTTTATATATTGTAAATTATATTATTTTGAAACAAATTTAATTATTTTTCTACAGCATTTCGTTGGAGCGTCGTGCGGTTCGTGTACTGAGCAGACGATACGCGCTAACAACCACGGGATACAAATTCCTCGAAATTGGCATCAATGTGGGCCCATCGAGCTATGTGGAGATCGTCGTGTGAGATAATCGTGGAAACGAGATGATTCTGTCTCTCGAAACGTGGAGAAAATTCTACGAGCTGCGATGGAACATTCAAAAATTCCTTCGGAACGACCATAAGGATACCAGCAGTTCTATGAGCATCGGACCGCTAACGATCAGCGCTTGCGCGATTAATAATGTTAAACTCGTACGTCTCGAATCTTTGAACGTACGTTTGACGATGACTGAATCAACGTTGCTCTCTATGTTTAATCTGGATCGGTGCATCTATTTAGCATTTGAGCAGTTATTTAAAAATGTTGGTTCGGTTGATGTAAAGTTTACACAATTTTTGCATATCGCGTCCACTGCGACGGATCCTAAAGAGGTACCGAACATGATTCGCGTCAATGATGCTTTCGATAATCATCAGCTCATCGATTGCGAACTGTTGGCTTTAGTTTTTAGTACGTAAGAAAAAAATATATAAATGTATGTGAAAATTAAGAAAAAAAATGTTTAAATGAAAATCTGAAACGTGATGTCGTTAATTTTTATCCCTCCCTTCCCTTTCCTATTTTAGAATAATAAGAAATAATAAAATAATAAGAATAAGAAATAATAAAAATAAGAATAAGAATAAGAAAAAATAATAAAAAGAATAAAATAAGAAAAATAAGAAAAAATTAAAAAGTGTACAAAGAGCGTGCGAGCGAGCGAGCGAGTGGGTGGGCACGCGAGATGCATGGGGGGAACGGGAGCGATGGAGCGAGAGAAGATGGGAAGCGGGGTGGGGAGCGAGAGAAGGTGGAAAGTGGGTGGGAGCGAGAAAAAAAATCCTTCACGCAGTCGTAGGACCCACAGTAGGACTCATAGGGCTTCTAATACACATCCCCTCCATCACGGATTCCCTCTCCGTAGTTGTATGCCCATGCCCATGGAGTATCCTCGTACATGCTCCGCTTTCAAAATAATGTATCGTTTATAAATGTGAAATAATTAGTTTTTATTCCTTTCACAATTTTTTACATTTAAAATAAATTAAAAGAATATTGAAGCATCAAGTAGTAGATTGCGCGAGGTGGTGCTTGGCTATGTTCGAGCTACGGTTGGCGACAGCGCTTCCTAAAAAAGAAAAAAATACTTGAAAAATTTCCGAATATTCACTGCATTCGATAAAACGCGTTCGTAAATAAAAAAGGATACATACCTTATTACTTTGATGATGATGGCTTAGATCTTGAAAATTTTATTTACTATATTTCTTCTTCGACGGTGATGAATTTGGCGATATTAGAGCACGGTACCTTTGGCGTTCGACCGATTTCTTATGAACATAATCTTTCATTTTCTCCCACGGTCGCGACGATTGACTCGGCGGTATCGCGGGTTTGTACCCATCGTCCTTGCCCGATCTTCGATGAATAAAATCTTTCATTTTTTCCCACGGTCGCGACGATGATTGACTCGGCGGTATCAAGGGTTGGTACTTCTCGGCCTTGCCCGATTTCTGAGGAATCGTCCTGTACTGAACACTCCTGTATTCGATTCATATTGATTTTCTCTCTCTTACAGCTTGTAACAAACTGAAGCTGGTGAGTGAAAGAATGAAACTTTATGCGTCGCAAAAATTCCTATCACATGAGCACTCTCGAAAAAAAAAAGGATATTATTTTATAACATTATAAATTTAACATTATAAATTTTAGCAGCCTGAGATCGGCGCTGATAAAGAAAGATAATTCTTTCAGAAATACAGAAACGCATTCAAAAGTTCCTATCACATGTGCACTCTTGAAAAAAAAAGAATATTATTTTATAACATTATAAATTTAACATTATAAATTTTAACATTATAAATTTTAACTTTATAAATTTTAGCAGCCCGAGATCGGCGCTCGAAAAAATTTTGAAAAGATAATTTTATGTATTGTTCATATTATTAAAATACAAGGGTAGGTATCTCAAATTTGGGTCTACCTACAAAAAATTTTATGACGGTCATAAAAGCGCTTTCAATCCTGTGGCGTCATCCCCACCACTCCTGTGACGTCATACCCCCGCGCGCTCCGAGAACCCCCGCGCTCCGCTCCCCCCTCGGAGGACCTGAGTTGAAACTCTCGTATCCATACTACTCACAATGATTAGGTTTATCGTGGAAGCTATTAATGGACATCTTAAAACTTGTTTTCGATATTTTGATCATGTGTGGTGTATCCAATCAACCCCCCATCTAATGATTGATTTTCGAAATGCAGCTGCTCTTAACAATATATTTTATTCGGCTATTATATCAGACGTTGAGCATTCGGAGGAGATCGCACAACTTATGTTAAATCGATTGCACAAACCAAATCTGTTATTTCGGTTAGTCCATGAACAACACCTGAATCGGAAAACTACCGCATTTGTCTCATTGAATGCACACGAGTTAGAAGGGTTTCCAGTATTAACAAAGGATGATCTATACAGGATTAATCTAGGATTATATCAGATTAAACAGGTTCGTATTATGGAGAACACGTGGCTACTAATGGGCGTTATTTTATACAGATAAATCGTAATGTTGAGGCGACAAATCTTGCCAATTATGGCATAGTTGTACATAACGCTATTCTTATCAAGGTCCGAATACAATCCAGATACGTAAATCGTACTCGTTATTATGTGTATATTTTAGTAGAACATGGTGGTGAAGGAGTTCAAGCTATTAAAGAATATTACTGCTCTTGTAAGAATAGATGCCGTACGGTTGGGTGTTGTACGCATGTAATAACGGTTATATGGTATTTGGGATATGCCCAATATCTTGATGAAGATATTCATGTGCCAGCAATAGCAGCCAGTAATATTTTCATACAATTAGAGAGCTCCGATGAAGAAGAGGAACCTGAGAAGGGATAAGGTCAAGTTAAGACAAATTAGGTTCGTGCATTCAACAGAGTTCAATTAGGCAATTAAAACTTTTTGTTTTGTACTTTGTGAGTAGTCCTCTATCGATTAATATATGACTCATGAGTTTTCACTCGGGGCCCAAACTGGGCATAGTCCTTTATTCAAAATAGGAAGTCTCTATAATTATTTAATGTAGTTGTATTTTCTGTTCATGCCACTAACTATCTTCCATGAACATCTCGAACTGAAATTGCATGTTTATTAAATTACGTTTCCCAGAGATTCTTAACGTCTATCAAGATTTGACCTTATAATCGCAGTCAAATCTTTCTTTTGACATATACTTTGTGTTCACATATATTTTGAGTTTCAATCCGGTTTATAAGCCACAATGTGAACAATAATAATTTTATTTGAAAATGTTGCAAATGGTTAATATCGCATAAAGTTACAACCAGTGTGTTCCTAATTTATATCAAGTTTAATCTCACTGGTAGCTGAAATGTTCGTCATGGTGATTTGCCAAAGGTCCTATTTCCTGTTAGTCAGCTAATAATACTTTTGTTTGTCTATCACTTTACTGACAACTTGTGCAACAAGTTCAACGATAATATATATTCATTTTACCCTGTTGCTCATATCTGCGCTTTTGGCAATTTCACCATTTTTGTCGCTTTTGCATATTGACATTTGTATAAAAAGATATAATATTAAAAAGTACGTACACCGTTGAAGTCATGCTTGCTCTCTATAACAGTATGTTTTAATATATAACTGAGTAAATTTATCGTTATAAAGTTAAAATCAATAGTTTCATAATCAGTTACGTGGAAATGCAAGTTGTTCACCTTGAATTGCATGCGTACTGAATAAATTGGCATTACAAGTTTACTCTATAATCTGACCTCATGAATATTCCTATACGACCTCAAGATGTCGTATAGGAGTATTCAGCATATTAGCAACTGCGTACATTGATAACTTTATCATATTCATACAATTTATAATCTTGACCATATCAAAAGCATATGTGTTCTATTAACTATATACAGTATGAAAATTATTCTGATATAAGATAAATTTACAATAAATTTTAAAAATAATAATTGTATTTATCGTAAATTAATTTTTTTTCTAACCAAAAAAGAATGAGCAGGCATGATAAAAAAATAAAGTATAAAAAATAAGATAAACGCGTATGCGTTTATATACTATAGTTATTGTATTTATTTGTGTTATATCGTGCGTTAGTATCGATTTCTTCATACTTCATACTTTCTTCATTCTTTCCCTATGCATGCATATTACATGTACTTCCGGAAAAAGCGAAATTGTAACATTGCAAAAGATCAATAGCGTAGGAGCATAAACATCCTATTGTTGCGCCTCCGCCGATGATCCGCGTCGGCGCTACGACTCGCAACTTCGTGCGCGAGGACACTCACTCACACACAGACAACGGTCTAACGGTCTCTATCCTTTCTCCCGCGACTCGCGTGGAAGAAAGGATAGAGACCGTTAATGCAAAGTAACACCAACTTTATTATAGAAAGCGGATACAAAAGCCGAAACGCGTCCTCCACGAGAGGAGTCCAGCGTAGATCTGACAGGCGGCTTGTTTAACAACAAGCGCCGTAGCAACCGTTGTTCCTCGTCCGCATGTTCGAATCGTGCGAACTTCACGGCCGATTCTGACTCGCGCGGCCGGGGAGTATACCGGGCGGCCGCAGCGCGCAACACTGCCCTCCCTCTTCCAGATTGTCGTCCCGACAATCAAGGAGGCAGTTTGCAGCTTCTTCTGGGATTTTAATCCCTCGATGCCTTCCTGCTCTCCCCGATGCGAAGCTCTCGGGTTACCGGACTGCATCCCAGCCAGGCACTCTTCAGCCTGGTCCGTCACCCGTGCTCCTCTTCCATCTTGTCCCTTGAGCGCTTGGCTCTTCAGACTTGCGGCCTTCCATCTTCTCTTTTCAGGCAAGGGGAGGGAAGATGAGACAGATCGTGGACCCTACGTCCTAAGAACTCCCCAAGCCTCCGTCTTGGCATTTGCCCACAGTCCTCACGGAAAACCACGATTCAAAAACGTGGGAAAGGCGGTCTTCTTAAAAAAAAGTCTTCCTCGAAGAAGGAGAAAAGCTTGTTCAAGGCTTCTGGCCAAACTCGGAGTCGGTCATTGTCTCCTGTCGCCTCCGGATCTTCTCTCCGGGTTCTCCTCCTCGGGAAACTGAAAAACAAAAGTCAAACGCCTAAACACTATAAACGATAATAAATTAAAATTCTTTCCCTTTTTCCCTCGGGCTCCGTTAGGTTTCTCGCGCTGCAACCTGACCTAAACGTCTTTCCGAAAAAGGAGCTAACCTCTCCACGTGAACGACTTTCTTTTTACTACGTGAAGTCCTTTGAATGCAGAAAATCACGTCACTAAGTTTACTGATAATTAAATATGAGCCCTCCTAATTACTTTGAAGCTTGAGAACCCTTCCTTTTCTTCTCTGCGGATTAAATAGCCAAACCTTTTGCCCCTCTCGAGAAGGAACTGGTCTGGCTTTCCTGTCATACCAGATTTTAGTTTTTGAAGACTTTATCGACATTCTATCCCTCACTTTTAAGTGAATCTCTCCTAATTTCTCCCTAAGACTCTGAACGTAGTTTCCAGAGGACTGAAATTCTTATTCCGGAAATCCTGGAGAATTGCCCTGTAGCAAATCAAGCGGGAGCATAAGGTCTCTTGCGAAGTAAAGATCCGTAGGGGTGAGACCTATGATCTCATGCTTAGACGATCTATACGCAAGGAGGAACATAGGGATCCATTAATCCCAGTCTCTCTGATTCTCAGAGATGTATTTTGCCAAGAAAATTTGTTATCGTCTGGTGTTGACGTTCAAATTGGCCATCCGACTGAGGATGTAAAGGAGTAGTCCTTGTCTTTTTGATCCCTAGTAAGTTCACTAATTCCCAAAACAACTTTGACTCGAAATTTCTTCCCTGATCGGTGTGAATTTGAGAGAAATTTGAGAGAATTACTCCGTGTCTGGAGAAACTAGATGTCCTAAATATTTAACATCTCTAGCAAAAAGGACACATTTCTTTGGATTTATTTTTAAATTAGCGGTGCGTAATCGATCAAAAACCTTTTTCAAATTATCGACCATCTCGTTAAAATTTTTTCCGAAAATAATCACATCATCAAGATAAACTAAACAGATTTTAAAAAGCAAACCATGAAGCACCTTTTCCATAAAGCTGGTCGTACCGCAGCGTTGCAAGTATCGTAAGTGGTCGTATGATTCGTCATAACGGGTCGTCGTAGGCCATCGTAGAAGTTTGACCAAACCCAAACTTCTACGATTTTACGCCACTACGATCCTTCTCAAAAAAATCTTTAGCTGATTGCTTCCAAATAAGTTGATCTGGTTGTGGAAGTACTACAGGTTGAAGATCTTTCCATATTGCCGTACATACTTCCTGAACAATCTTGTATACAGTAGAGCGGCCAATTCTGAATTCCCAAGATTTAGAACGTGCACTATCACCATGTGCTAAAAATCTGTAATTATCAAAAGACGTAATGTAAAGAAAATACAGTAATTTAAAAATCTTTTTGTATCCCTTTTTAAATAATATACTGTATGAATTTAATTACCTTAGAATCAATGCAAGTTTCAATTCTGAAGGTAAAGGTCGCAAACCACCAGGAGGAAGAAATGGTTCAATTCGTCTAAGTAAATCATTAAACTGATGAGGTAACATCCTTGTATACGAAAAAAACTCTTCGTGATCTGTGATCTTCAACTCACGAAACAATGATGAATGGAATCCCTTTTCATTACGATTCCTATTTAATGGTCTAACCCACCATCTCCGAGTTGCACAACGTTGACGTCGACGCTTTAAAATCATATAAATAGCACAAATAGTAACCACAGTTACAATGATATATTTTTGCAATAAGAGATATTACAGATCCGGCATCTGATACATCTACGAAATAAAAGATGCACACTTAAAAATTTTTATCAATTTACAAAATAAATCATAGTATTTTGAATATTATGTTAATAAAAAACGCTTACCTGTCTGAGAGTCATAAAATGAGTTGTGAGGAGTTTCAATATACTGAGAATGTTGAAAAGTAGAGGAATCATCAACTGATGTTGCTAATTCGTTTAGTTGTAATGAAGTGTTCACTGTATCATTTGAAAGTTCCTGAATCATTGTATTTTCCATTAATGGACTTTGAAATTTTTTTAGTATTGATGTAGAAGTTGGTTTGTTAGATGGTACACATGCTAACTTCACAAAATTAGATTTTGTCCTACAAAAACAAAAGACAAAAAATACTGCAAAATCAAATAATTTCTATATATATTAAATTTACATTAAAGGAAAATCTTGTAAATTTACACTTTTGGCTTGATTACATCTTTGAGAAATAACAATTCGTTGTACAGTGGCCAAGTAGGCATATATACAAGCTGATCATTAGAAGATCCTGATTTGGGCTGACTTCGTAATACTTTTTTATGAAGACGACCAAATGTTGATCGCCAGTTTATAAATTTCTTCTGAGCCTCAGATCCTGGAAATGATAGTAAATGACTAAGTCATTAATCTTAAAATTATGAAATAATGTACGTCTAGAAAAACAATTTACCTGACAAAGGCGTGGATAAGCTCTGTCCTAATAATGACCAAGCCAAATTTTTATCATTGGCATTAGAATAAATTTTTAGACTATTGTTCCAAAGGCCAGGGTTAACCTTAACTAGACTCACTAATTCTAAGTCATCAGGACTGACCTCACCAGTGCACTCTAATTCTTCTTCTTCTTCTTCTTCTTTATAAACATTCATTTTAGCACTTTAAATTATTTAACACTTATTTGTTAACCTAGTGCTACATCAACTATTGATATATATATGTATGTATAATATAAGCTACATACATATAACTTTTCATTTCATAAATCCGCCATTTTTAGCTTGACGCTGATTGGTCGTTGTAAGCACATGTACGACGCTATGTAGACAGTCAGCCATTGCAAGCAGTTACGAGACTATGATTCTACGATACTACGATGTTGCGATACGACCCATGTAGACCTAGCTTAAGATGTTGAAAAGTCGCGGGGGCGTTACATAATCCAAACGGTATAACCGTGAACTGCCAAAGACCGTTACCGATAGAAAACGCGGTCTTTTCCCTATCCTCGGGATGTATTTTCACTTGCCAATAACCGCTCTTAAGATCAATTGTAGAAAACCAAGTGTTACCTGACAGCTGGTCAAGAATATCGTCAATACGTGGCAAAGGAAAGGAGTCTTTTAATGTTACATCGTTCAGTTTCCTGTAATCCACGCAGAATCTAATTGATCCATCCTTCTTTTTTACCAAAACTGCAGGAGAGATCCATGGACTTTGTGAAAGTTCGATGACTCCTTGTTCCTTCATTTCCTCAATTATTTTATTGACTTCCTCTCTCTTATGAAAAGGGATTCTGCGTGGTACCTGTTTAATTGGGAGAGAATCTACAACATTAATTACATGCCTAACTACATCACAATTTCCGGCGACAATTTCTTCCGAAAATACATCCCGATATTCGTGAGCAAATTCAACAAAATTCTTTTGCTGAACCTCAGTAAGATTCTCTGAATTCTTAAAAAGGAATTTCTCCAAAATGGGAGAAAACTCTTCAAAGTCTTCTGATTGAGCAATCCTTCGAATAACCGAAGGTGACCCGAAAAAAGAATCACAGACTTTAATGAAGTTAGTCTTCTGGAGAAAATCCACCCCCAGAAGACAATCATCTGTGATTTCGGAAACCAACATTGGGAGTTCCAATGAATTTTCCCCGAGTTCCACTTTCACGCGAATTTCAAAATCGACGGAAACATCTTCCCCTGTGGGGTATCTAAATTTCCGTCCCACTACCGGAAATCTCTGTTCCCCTTCACGAACAAATTTCCTATTAACCAAAGAAACATCCGAGCCCGTATCTATTTTAAAAATACATTCTTTATTATTAAGCAAATCAATGTAACAAAAGTCTTTCTTAATTTTATGTATTCTTCTAACAAAAAAACTCCGAACTTTCGGGGACTCTTTCACGCAAGCTGACCTCTCCCCGCCGAGGTCAACTAATCCGCGTTTTCCTTCTTATTCGGACATTCGTTTCGAAATGTCCCTGCCTCCCGCAAAGCCAGCATTCTTTTGGTTTATTTTTATAATTTTTTTTCTTTTCCGCTTCCTTCGCGTCCCCTTTTTCTTTTCGTTCCTCCTTGATGGAATTCGTCTTTCCGTTCGCTCTCCCATTTTTATTACAGAACTTTCCACCTTTGCTTTTTTCCGCAAAGCTTTCGCCCTGAATGGCTTTAACCGCTTTTGCTCTCTCCATCGCGATTTTCAAAGAAGTAATTCCCTCTAATTGGAGAGTTCTTCTCTTAACAAACCCATCAAAAATAGCGGACACAAACTGCGCACAGGCAATTTTATTCCGCACGGCGTAGGTGCATTCGGGATAGGCCAGGCGCGACAGCCTTTCCAAATCGGAGCCCAACGCGGCAAAATCTTCCCCGAATTTTTGTTTGCGGTTGGTGAAATGCGAATAATAATTCTGAGAGAGATCCCCCTCTCCGAAACGCAACTCGAGTTTTGCAATGAGCTCCGCGAAACTTAGATCATAAAGATTTTCCACCGACTCGAGAACAGCATAAGCCTTTTCCCTGAGGCATGAAGCCAGCGCAACGGTCTTCGACGCGTCATCCCAGCGACTCGCACTCGCGATCAAATTAAACTGCGAAAGAAATTCTCGTAGCGAGACGAATCCGTCATACGTGTCCGGCTTTAGCTTGTAGCCCAAGCCGTAATCTCCTGTCTCGCGCGCCCGTCCGAACGTAAAAGCCGCGCCTCGTTCCAGACTTCCGGACGAAAAGATATTAGTTTCCAGCGCGCGCGCCGGACCAAACGTGAAACTTGCGCCACGCACATTGTTCTCGGTCGAAGTATTATGCACTCGCGTCTCGCGTGCTGGTTCGAACGCCGCGCCACACACACTATTCCCGGAAGAAATATTCTCGGAACCACTTATCTGGACTTGAAGACATAGCAGTTCGACATCTCGTAAGCGCAGAATCTCCTCGAACCGTTCCCGCATGCGCTCTCGCTCCTCGCGCATCTCCTTCAGCTCGTCCATGAGACTGCGCAGAACCGTCTCCGGGGTAAGCTCCGATGTCTATGAGGAATGCTCTGACATCTGCGCGGGCTGCTCTGATGTACCCGCGCGCCTCCGCTTAGCCGCCGAGCGTGTCCTCTCCTCGAGAGCTGTCGCTGTCTCCATTTGGATGTTTCCTATCAATCCGCTCTTTCCGCTCGTTCCACTCGATCCCGGACGAGCCCCAAAAATGTTGCGCCTCCGCCGACGATCCGCGTCGGCGCTACGACTCGCAACTTCGTGCGCGAGGACACTCACTCACACACAGACACCCGCGACTCGCGCGGAAGAATGCGGAAGAAAGGATAGAGACCGTTAATGCAAAGTAACAGCAACTTTATTATAGAAAGCGGGTACAAAAGCTGAGACGCGTTCTCCACGAGAGAAATCCAGCGTAGATCTGACAGGCGGCTTGTTTAACAACAAGCGCCCTAGCAACCGTTGCTCCTCGTCTGCATGTTCGGATCTTGCGAACTTCACGGTCGATTCTGACTCGCGCGGCCGGGGAGTATACCGGAAAAGACACATTTCCTGAGAGTTGTGTGCAAATTAGGTTAAGGTACAGTGAGATAACAGTCACATTGCACTAATGTAACAACGTAACATTCACGTAAATTTACATGACTGTTATATTACAGTTATATAGGTTTAACATAGCTATATAACAGTTATGTATTCTCGTACGAGATATAACAATCGTGCTACAAAAAGAGGCAATATCCATAGAAAAATGAGTAATCTATTAAATAATTGAAATGATTATAGAAAAGCTAGAAACAAGTTAACCATTTTGTGCATTATTCTTTAAGAAAATATAAAAAAAAACAGAAATAAAGAAATACATATAATGTGGCGTGGTATTAGGAGAGGAATAGGCCGAGGAGCGTTGCGAAGAATGTTGCAAGTGATGAATAAATGATTGACCGTTCAACAATTCAAATCTTCTTTATTCTGTCAGAGATGCGTCAGAGATATCTGTTGGTCGTTCGGCGCGAGACAGCGAAAAGCCCCGGTCCGTCGATCGGGCCTCTATTTATACGGTTTGTCTTTACCTTGGAGAGCGTTCTCGCTATTGTTCTTACGAGTCGACTAAATACGTATTTTGATCGATTTTCGGCGATAAACAGCATAATCCTTCGTGATCAGCTAATATATCAAGGTTTACGCGACCAACAACATCCCTGATGCTTACAATTCGGCCATCCTACATTTTAATCGTCCCGATTAATTACGGTCGTTCGTATCAATATGCTTTGCTATAATACAAATAAATACAATTATAATATAATACAAGAGCGCTCACGCGCAGTCAATACGTAATTACAAAATTAGGCTGATTATGGAATATACGCCGTTCGATTCGCTATATTCTTTAACTTGGCGTCCACAGTCGCATATTTGACGCTTCCCATGTTCCGTGGTATGGGGTTTGTGAGACTTGAAACCCTTCGATGTCTTTGATAACGTATCGATCGTTTTTTAATACACGATCAATTTGGTATGGTGCTTTAAAACGCGGTATCAATTTCTGTGAGACGCCGGCCGAGTTGTCGAAATTTCTTATCATTACCTTATCGCCTACTTTGTACACTTTGGCAATTTTATGCTGGCGATCGTAAATGCGCTTATTCGCATCTTGATTTTTCCGAGTCTGTTCCTCGGCTTGTCTTCGCAAATCAGGCAAGTCACGATGGACGTCGATATTTCCGCTGGCCTCCAGCGCCTCCCGCAATTCGTCAACCATTTCTCCCCGCTGGCGAACGCCGTAAAGCAGGACGCTCGGACATTCGTTTGTCGCCTTAGACACGGTATTGTTCCTCGCAAATTCTACGTCTCGGAGTACGTTACCCCACCTCGTTTTCCGTTCGTCCGCCAATTTGGCTATTATTGGCAAAATTGTCCGATTAAATCTTTCCGCCTAGCCATTCGCTTGAGGGGAAGCGGTTGCGATCTTAATATGTCGTATGTTTTGCTCGCTTAAAAATTCTTCAAACTCGCGGGACGTGAAGCAACTACCGCGATCCGAGATAACACGCAGAGGTCGACTGTAATGTTCGAAATAGGATTTGAGACATTTTATTGCCTCAGAAGCGCCCGTGCTTCTGGTAACGTATAATTTTACGAACTTAGTAAATGCGTCGACAACTAAGAAAATATATTGGCCTTTAGAATGATGTGAGCGAGACGCTGGGGCCAAATGATCGATATGCAGCGTAAGAAACGGTAAATCGCCTTTCGGAATGCTATTTAGCAATCCTTCGGGCTTGCCCGAAGTCGGCGCAAAGGCGATACATTTCAGACAGCCCCTTATGTGTTTATCGACCTTCGATCTTATATTAGGGAACCAGTAACTGTCTATTATGTTGCGCACAGTCTTTTCAACGCCTACATGGCCCATCTCGTTATGATATTTATAAATGATACCTGTTTCCAGCGCGGCCGGGACATAAAAGAGAATTCGATCGCGGTTTTTCCTGTATATACAGCCGTTTCTCATCTCGAATAATTTACTTTCGGATCGTTCTAATTCCGCACGTATTTTTTCGATTTCCGGATCGTCGCTTTGACACAAGGCAAGGTTTCTGTCGAAGGAATTATCTTCTACCACGAATATTTGACGGCTAAGCGCGTCCACGTGTAACATTCGAGAATCCGACCTATGCTCCAAGGTATAATCATAGTTCTGCATTTCCAGAGCCCACCGCGAAATTCGTGGATTCGTCTCTTTCTTATTGAGGGTCAAACTTAAGGCCTGGCAATCAGTGACGATCCTAAATTTTAACCGGAGTAGGTACGGCCGAAAGCGACGAAGTGCATAAATTATCGCCAGAGTCTCTAGCTCGAAGCTATGATATTTTGATTCGGCTTTGGTCGTTCTCTTCGAGAAATAAAAGATTGGATGAAATCTACGATCTGCCTTCTTTTGCAGTAAGATCGCTCCGAAGCCCGCCGCGCTCGCGTCGCAATGCAACTCCGTTTCATCTCGTGGGGCGTATATGCTTAATATGGGAACGTTTGTTAACCGATCTTTCAACGTTCCGAAGGCTTCCCTTTCTGCCTCTCCGAATCGAAAATTAGCGTCTTTTTTCGTCAAATCATACAGCGGTTTAGCGATAACCGAGAAATTTTCGACGAACTTTCTAAAATAGGAGCATAATCCTAAAAAACTCTGAACGTCGCGTACATTTCGCGGGACTGGAAATCTCGCGATCGCCTCAAGCCCCCGCTCCGTTGGCTGAATGCCTTTCTTCGTCACCGTGTACCCCAAGTAATCCAATTTTGTTTGGAGAACTCTGCATTTATCTAATCGCAATTCCAAAAGATTCGTGACAAGCAATCTATAAACTTTCTCTAACACTCGAAGATGGTGTTCTATCGTCTCGATCGCAATAAGGATATCGTCGAAATACACGGAAACTTCTCCCGCGTTAATCAATTCTTTAAAGATTTGTACGACGTAGCGCTGAAATCTAAGCGGGGCCCCTTTTAGCCCAAAGGGCATTCTCATGCACTCGTACTGTCCTAGCGGGGTGACAAACGACGTATATTTTATAGATTCCTCGTGCATTTTAATGTGATAGAATCCGTCTTTTAAATCTAGGGTTGTGAAATAACTCTTCTCCCCGAGCAAATCTAACTGGTCCTCGATTAACAGAATCGGGAAATTGTCCCGGGCTGTGACTTTATTTAAAGATCGAAAATCGATACACATACGGGTTTCACCGTTTTTCTTCCTCGTGAGCACAATCGGTGACGCGTATTCCGACGTGCTCTCTCTGATTACGCGCTTGGCCACTAATTCATCTAAAATATTTCGTAACTTTAACTTTTCGTCGTATGAGAGCCTACGCGGTGTACAATAAAACGGTTTATTATCTGTGACGATAAGCGTCATTACGTTTTCTATCGCCGGTTCGTCCGGTCTTTGCACGTTAACGTAATGATTCATAACTTTGATTCATGACTTGCGTGCTCTCATTTTTATCTCGCTCGGAAGATCATCGTTAATGTTCATGTCCTGACAGCTCACGCGAGTGTCTTTCGTATCTAATTCGATATTCATTATGTCCGTGATATTCGTAATTTCGTTCTCGCCTAACGACATCTTCGTCAATCTCATAAAATCGCGTCCCAAAATCATCGAAACCTGCATTGTCTTATCTGGGACAACTCGCAACATAATCTTATACTCTAACTGATTAAATCCAATAATCGCCTTAATTTTACCTAATATTTCTAACCCGCTTCCGTTTATCCCGCAATATCGGTCATTCTCATCGTCAACGATCAAATATTCGCGGGGTACTAAATATTTTTTTACAAAGCTAATCGGGCTACCCGAATCGAGTAAAGCATTTGCACTCACGCTACAGCCGTCATCTCCCTCCGCACGCAACTCCACCTCTCGCCGGAAGTCGTCGTCCTCCCGCCGACTCTGCATCACCAGGTTGATGTCCCCCGCCTGCGCCTCGCACTGCTCCATTCGATGACCATGTTTCCCGCATTTGTAGCAGGATCCTTTTTCTCTTTTCGGCTTCTGGCAGCTCGTCGCAAAGTGCCCGGTCTCGTTGCAGTTGTAGCACCGCCGTAAGTCTGCTTCTCTCGGCTCGCGCCAATCTCCTCTCGCGGGTTGATTCGCCCCTGTCGTTAAAGCGCTTTCGCGCTGTCGTAAGGCCTGTTGATGAGGCGTTTCTTTAGGCAATGAGACGCCTGCGAAGGCCGTCAACATTGCTTCGATTGACCGGTAGCACTGCACTTTTACTTGCGTGCGCAGCTCTCGATTTGGGATGCCATCGATAATATATTCGATCGTTTCCGCTTCTGCGGTTGGAACGCGATTCGCCAGCATCACCTTCTCGTGCAAGTAATCCGTGAAGGTTTCTCCTGCGGTCCATTTCCTTGCCTCAAGCGCACGCCGCAAAGTCAGTGGATCCGCTCGTTATCCATACATTATTTTCAGCTCGCGTAAAAGATCGTCGTGAGCCAGTTCAACGCAATCCGCTCTCGAATGATACCATTTTAACGCTTCTCCAGTCAATTTGCTGCACAATAACGCCTTCGCCTCGTGCCCATCCAAATTGTACGACAAGATTAGCTTGCGCATCTGATCTTCCCACTGGTCAAAGTCACGATTCTTGCCATCGTATTCTCCGATTAGTTCTTTGACTTCCTTCCATTTTTTGACGCTACTTCGAGAGGATGTACTTCCCTCTGACCGAGGCGTTATCCTGAGCAACTCTATCTCTCTCATCAACAATTCCGCTTCGCGTTCGGCCAGATCTCGTTCCCTCCGTAACAGCTCGATTTCTCTATCGACGGCTCGATCGCGAGCATTTTCTCGCCGAGGCTCGTCGTCTCGTTCTTCATGAGTCTCCCGCTCGCTAATTGCCAGCTCTTCTGGCGGAACTCCCGCTTCCAACAAGCGTTTCACGAGCTCACTTTTCGCTCCCGTAGTTGGTAGATCGCGGTCCCTTAATTTTTCCTTAAGCTCCACCACCGTAAGCGTGCTCGCCGACATCTCAGCGGCAAGGTATAACAGCACGTTCGACAAAATTCACCAACACGATATTTCGACCACTGAATCCCACTTCTGAATTGTGGCGTGGTATTAGGAGAGGAATAGGCCGAGGAGCGAAGAATGTTGCAAGTGATGAATAAATGGTCGATCGTTCAACAATTCAAATCTTCTTTATTCTGTCAGAGATGCGTCAGGGATATCTGTTGGTCGTTCGGCGCGAGACAGCGAAAAGCCCCGGCCCGTCGATCGGGCCTCTATTTATACGGTTTGTCTTTACCTTGGAGAACGTTCTCGCTATTGTTCTTACGAGTCGACTAAATACGTGTTTTGATCGATTTTCGGCGATAAACAGCATGATCCTTCGTGATCAGCTAATATGTCAAGGTTTACGCGACCAACAACATCCCTGATGCTTACAATAATAATAAAAAAACAAGAAAGAAATAACCAAGAGAGCTGTAAGAACAGTTGAAGAAAGAAAAGAATGGAAATGGAAGAATTGAAATATAAAGCAGCAACAAATAAATGAAAGGTAAGCAATAAAAAACAATAAATAACGTAGAACGCATAGACAATTTTTAAAATAAAATTTAATTATGTATTTATTTTGTGTTAATTTTATTAAAAAATATTAAATACTTCCTTTAATCCTTCCTTATTGTTTCGTTGCATCTTATTGTTCCGTTATTATGGATAGAAAATACTTGCTGTAAATGTACCATGACATTGCATCTATAATGTCTTAATAAATTTGTAAATGTTTGCAAATCATGTTATTTTGCAGTGTTTGACTTGCAGAGTTTGACTTCCTAATAATGAGAAAATGAAGTATGTATCTTTCAATTTCAGTAGAAGATCGCAATCACAGTTGAAATAATTGCATAAATCGTAGACTATTACATAGTCTACGATTTATGCAATTATTTCAATTATGCAACTAGGTTCGTAGACTATACAACTAGGTCCTATCACGAAATAAGAATTTCTAGAAATGTGATCATGCTACGAAATTGTAAAATCATGCATTTTCTTGTTATGACGCATAATAAGATGCAAACTTCAGTAAAGATTAAGAAAGTACATTAACTTTGTTATATGTAAATATTAATTGGTCATATAAAATGTTGTCGTACATACAATTAAAAACATACATGTATTATTTATAGGATACTATATACTACACATACATGTAAAGTAATACAAGCATTACTTAAGGGGATGCTGGACTGTTCTTTTTTACCGTCAGAGATAAATAATTTTTGTATTCTTGCCAATTTTTTTGACTTTATAGAATTAAAAAACTTTTTCACAGGATTAAAGTAGACATTCCAAAAAAGTAGGGATAATAGTTGTTTTGTCCCTAAAATCTACTAAACTTGTATACGAAGCTGTTGCATTCATGTGTCAACAATTCTAACTAAAATGTAATATTATGGTTAGAATTGTTGACACATGAATGCAACAGCTTCATATACAAGTTTAGTAGATTTTAGGCACAAAACAACTATCATCTCTAATTTTTTGGAATGTCTACTTTAATCTTGTGAAAAAGTTTTTTAATTCTATAAAGTCAAAAAAAATTGGCAAGAATACAAAAATTATTTATCTCTGACGGTAAAAAAGAACAGTCCAGCATCCCCTTAAAGCCGATTCGTATTCTGCCGCGCGGTCACTCGTCAGGTGATAAGACGTGATCAGGCGTCAGATGGTAAGGCAGGTGAAAAAGGATAAAAGACGCATATGACGGAGAGACACGAGAGTCGTTAACGAAATCGATAAGCTAATTAGAGTAAGAATTGATTATTAGTAAGAAGGGAATAACGGTGGACAATTAAATGTCGTTTCTTTGCTTACAGGTAGGAATATTGTAACTAGTATAAGTTAGGTCATAAGATTGATAAATGTTAGAAGGATTTACAATAAATATAATCTCTGCTTACAGAGAAACTCAACTTAGTTTAATCGTCCCAGGTCATTCCAAAAGAAAGAAAAACCCTCATTATATATATTTAAGTAAAATAGTGATTTTCTCTTGCAATACAGTGTGACGTGACAGGGTCCGTCACAAGGACTCGCCTGACCGAAAAGGATCGGAGTCGCTCCCACGGGACGGGAGAGCGACGAATTCCCCTTACCGAAAATAATTTGGTCGTGTTGCGGCGTGTAATCCACATGTGGTATTTGTGGTTCCGTCGAGTATTGAAAATATGGAATATTTATGATTTTTCGACTCGACAGGGAAGTTAGAGACGGCTGGAGTGGTGGATCGCGTGAAGGTATAAATGTATCAGGAAGAAGAGAGAGCGGAGGAGCAGCGGAATCGGCGAAACGAGGGCGAGAGCAGAGGAGCAGCGGAGTTAGCGAAGCCATGGAGAGCGGAGCGGAGGAGTGCGGGACAAGGCGCAGGGCGAGGGCCTCTTCCTGCAGATACTAGCATATCTCAAGGATCCCGGTACAAGGGCGAGTGGAGGGCCACATGCCGGAGGACGCTCCGGACTGACCCCACTGAAGGAGAGCAAGCCCGCTGCTGAGATGGGGAGGCGGCAACTGAGTGTCGAACCCTGACTCGGCCAGTCGCGGAGATCGCGCGGGAAGCGCGCCGGAGCGGCAAGCGGGACGCACGGGCGTGCGGCGAGTCAAGGAGATAATCAGAGCAGTTATCGACCGCCCTTATCGACAGCCCGGGATCCAAGGATAAGAATCGGCAGAAAATGCTAGGCGCTGGATGGCGCGGAAGCGCAGGGAGGGCCCGACGCTGCGCTAGGAGCGTCCTGACGACACTGTCGTGTGTGATGCCGAACGAGACGGAGCGACCCCGAGCCCTGGTGCCGCATTGCCCTCGCCGACTAAGAGCTGCTAGAACGATCCATCGTCGTCGATCCAGGCGTGATCTGTAAGCCACTACTCCGGCCTCTCGCGCGTTATCGAAACCGGGAACGGCAGCCTCGTGTTAGAGTCCGCGAGAAGGGACATAAGGCCGTAATAGAGCGACGGCCAAGGTCACCGGACCGAACGTCGTCGAGATAGTTCCGCGAGGAGGCTTGCTGTCCCGGGCTCGTCGAGAGTTGTTAATGCTGGGGATCTCTCTCGTCGTCTTCGAGCCACACCGGCAGTCGCGATATGGAGATTGTAAATTCGTTATCGGTCTGAGATTGTAGAGTCGCCGTTACTCGTTGCGTAAGGTCGAGAACGATGCCTCGTGGCAAAGTCGCTTTTGTGTCTGCGTATGTGCGCTCATTCTCGCGTTTCCGGTATTATGCGGTCGTTCTCGCCTTTTCGTCAATATGAATTCACTCGTGTCCCTTGTTGTGAATCCGTTTTCGTGTCCTCACGTTCTTTTCCGTTATTGTAACTTCGTATCGTATTTCCGGTATTGTTATGTGCGGGGTAGATTTGTTCCCGCGCCTGCATTCGCGTAAGTTCATTTCGCACGTTTTAGCGTTGTAAACTCGTCTGGCCATCGTCGGATGCGTCTTACAGAAATTAAAATTCGTACTGGTATTTGCGGAAATCATGGTATCTGTTCGTCGATGTATCGGCGTTATAAGTTCGTTTAAGGTCGCCTTGTAATTTCGGCGTTATTCACGTTGTACAGGTGCCGTGTAAAGTCACTGGTATTCGCGTGGTCCGTCCGCAAGCGCATTCACGGAGGCCATTATATTTGTTAAATATATATCCTATTATTTTTTTTAAAGATGTTGCTCGAATTATTTGCGAATCGCCAGCCTCGTCCCTAACTCCTTGATTTCACGCTTGTCCATCAGCGTACTTGATTAAAAGAGTATTGTGTGGCACGGGAGTCCGTGCCTGGCGCCCAATTCGGTTTCGTGTTAGTCAATTAATTCCTCGTTAATTTGATAGATCGCGGCCTTAAATCGCACTTCTCGTAATTTAGCGGCTTGCATGTTAACGTAACGGAAAATCTGTATTAAATCTGGTCAGACTCCCGCGGGATCAGGTGGACCCGTGGCATATTCTGTCGCAACAGATGTCTTGAAATATGAGAAAAGAGACATCTAAAACATAACCGATTTTTTCAGTTAAAGAAAACTACATCATGTAGATATCCTCGTGATAAGATTTGTCGAAGAACTGTTGGTCGAAGATTTATGCAATTATTTCAATTGTGGTTGCGATCTTTACATCATACTCATTAATGACAACATAAATATTGAAATAAAATTCCTTAATTAAAGTTCAATTTAATTTTTATTTTTATTAAATTAATTTTTATTTTGCAGTTTTTGAAACATTTTTTGAAAATGCGTTTTATGTTTAAATCGGGCCTGTGGCTGATTTGCACAATTAAGCTGAATTTTGTTTACTGTAATTTTCACTTTTCTTGATGCAAGCAAATTAATAAAAATTTATATTGATATTTCGTTTCTTAGAGCAAAAAAATATTAATAACATTTACAGTATTAGTAAAATAGGCCTACTGGGGAAACTACTTTAAAAAAAAACGCATCAACAATAGTACCTCAAGGGTGATGTGGAAAGCTATTGGCATGAAATTAAAAAAATCTTAATTATTTGTATATAATATAAATATGTATATTGTATACAATATAAATATATTGTATTAGTATTAGCATAATAATTTTAGATTTATTTTTAAAATCCTTAAAACCTATCCATAAAATCTAACTTAAGGTATTTAAAAGCTGGCGAGATATCAGTAAGAGCGAACGAAATGTCAATAAGAACGAGCGAGATGTCAATAAGAGCAGGCAAGACAGTAATATGAACAAACGAGATGAGAATAATAGCATACAAGGAAGACTCGATCCGATCCTCGAATCTTCCGCATGCTGTTATTCTCAATTCGCTCGCTCCTATTATTGTCTCGTTCGCTCTTATTGACGTCTCGCTCGCTCCTGTTACCGTCTCGCTCGCTCTCCTGGCTCTTATTGTCGTCTCGCTTGCTCCTATTACTGTCTCGCTCGCCCTCCTGGCTCTTTTTGTCGTCTCGCTCGCTCCTATTACTGTCTCGCTCGCTCTCACATAACTGTCGCGTTACCGATATTTCGTGTACATAGCACGAAACGCAACCAAAAATTGTGCACATTGGGAGTTACCTCCTGAGAAAATGAATATTGGCTACGTAGTTCATGTCCACCTTCTCAGAGAGCGCATCGGATTTCACGATATATTTATGACCACTTAAACCAGGCCGTGACACCTCTCAGGCTTCTCTCTGGTATCGTTATCCAGCGATCTCGTTTCCCCACCCACTAAAAAAGTGGGTATAAAAACAGTCTTCTCACGGAGAAGACAGATTCCTATGCGAACCGGCTTCCCGACGACGCACAGTGTACGTTTCTGGACAAAAATCGCTCGTCAGCGTAAAACTTAACCAATCTTAACAAATTTTTTTTTTAAATACGGGGTAAAACTCTAGCAATAATAAGATACTGCGGAAAATCGGATACTTATAAACCTAACCTATAAAAAACGTATGTAATTTATATGAGCTAGACACTCATAAACTTAAAAATTTTGTAATCCAAACATGTAGTTAGAAACACCTCAATCCATAAAAATTCTGAAATTCTCGAACGTTAAACTCGTTTCTTCACTTAATCCCAAATCACGAAACCCTCTAGCCCCGAAACTTATCAACCTTCCAACTTTGAATGTTCAAACCTTTGACCCTTATGTAGTAATATTCCAGTGGGATACTATTGTGGAATCGAATCCGTGAATGCATACTATGCTATCACGAGGTTTTGTTAATGATTTGACTGCCTTTTGTTCCATTGTTAAATTTCATTATTTCTCTAATAACAACAGTTAAACTCCTTAACCAACGACAAGGTAGCAGTAGTGAAAGAAGTTTTTAATTTTTTTAACTTTTATTTTTTATAATTTTTTATTGTTTTTAATTTTATAATTTTTTTATATTTCATAATTTTATAATTTTTTTATATTTCATAATTTTATAATTTTTTTATAATTTTAGTTTTTTTATTTTTGTAAATAATTAATCCTTATAATATAGTTGATTTATTAATCATTCCATTTGTACTGATTTCAAGATATTTTATCTTTATTTATATTTATTAAAACTTATATCATAATAACATCTTTTCAGCTTCTTTTGTCAATGATTTCATGAATTACTGAAATAATTTTTTATTTGTACATAAATGGAAAAGTATAATTTCCGCTAATTTGTAAGACTCAAACTATAATATTAACAAAAAGAATACGTTTATTCGCCAAAAATAAATTCCATGAGAAAATTGATTGAAAAAGACAAATAATCGAGTAGCAGTTCCGCATTCCGTGAGAGACTGGGATCAGACTGGGATAGATTTATAAACTTGAAAGATTGACTGCGCGTCTTATGGGCCAGCTTGCGTCCGGACCAAAGGATATACTAAGTCTTGTTCTTTCGCACACTACAAAAAGTGGGGAGTAGTATGGAGGGGAGTCTCTATGGAGACGCATAACAACTTTTTCTCTTCGCATCCTCGCGTGTAGAAAGAGACATAAATGCTCTTCCTTCCTAGTGTTGATCCTAGTCTCTCACGGAATGCGGAACTGCTACTCGATTATTTGTCTTTTTCAATCAATTTTCTCATGGAATTTATTTTTGGCGAATAAACGTATTCTTTTTGTTAATATTATAGTTTGAGTCTTACAAATTAGCGGAAATTATACTTTTCCATTTATGTACAAATAAAAAATTATTTCAGTAATTCATGAAATCATTGACAAAAGAAACTGAAGAGATGTTATTATGATATAAGTTTTAATAAATATAAATAAAGATAAAATATCTTGAAATCAGTACAAATGGAATGATTAATAAATCAACTATATTATAAGGATTAATTATTTACAAAAATAAAAAAACTAAAATTATAAAAAAATTATAAAATTATGAAATATAAAAAAATTATAAAATTAAAAACAATAAAAAATTATAAAAAATAAAAGTTAAAAAAATTAAAAACTTCTTTCACTACTGCTACCTTGTCGTTGGTTAAGGAGTTTAACTGTTGTTATTAGAGGAATGAAATTTAACAATGGAACAAAAGGCAGTCAAATCATTAACAAAACCTCGTGATAGCATAGTATGCATTCACGGATTCGATTCCACAATAGTATCCCACTGGAATATTACTACATAAGGGTCAAAGGTTTGAACATTCAAAGTTGGAAGGTTGATAAGTTTCGGGGCTAGAGGGTTTCGTGATTTGGGATTAAGTAAAGAAACGAGTTTAACGTTCGAGAATTTCAGAATTTTTATGGATTGAGGTGTTTCTAATTACATGTTTGGATTACAAAATTTTTAAGTTTATGAGTGTCTAGCTCATATAAATTACATACGTTTTTTATAGGTTAGGTTTATAAGTATCCGATTTTCCGCAGTATCTTATTATTGCTAGAGTTTTACCCCGTATTAAAAAAAAAATTCATTAAGATTGGTTAAGTTTTACGCTGACGAGCGATTTTTGTCCAAAAACGTACACTGTGCGACGTCTCGAAGTCGAGTTCGTTTTCCAGACCTGAGAGTCGGACACGAGATAGGGAGTGCCCTGTCTCCGTCGACAGTTTTCGATACCGGCTCATCCTGTCATACACCGTCGGCGAAACCAGGAAGTACTCTGTCTCTGCTGGGAGTTTCCAGATACACCGTCAGTAAACCGAATCCGATCCAGAATACCAGATACACAGGGTAGGGAGTCCTCTGCCTCCGCCGGACATTCTCGGTGATATTCAAGATCAGGTTTTCCGGACACACTCACCAGTATAGGACACACGACAGGGAGTACTCTGTCGTGTGTCACCAGGATTCCGGTCCTCCGTGGGTTTTTCCTGATCCTATTATCTCGTCTCCGCACTTGGACCCACGGGTGATAAATCGCGAACCGTAATATGAGCAAGCTCGTAGTACCGCTCGAGTGAAACCGAGTCGACGACGCTTTCTTGTTGCCACGGCAACGACCGGCCTGACGCAGCCACATACTGTGTCGCGTTCAGCAGCCTTACACACAGCGCCTCGTATCACCGGCTTCACGCGCCGCGGCCGCGTCCGATAAAGTGTTTCACACCGTACCGCGCCACACCAAACTAGCCGCACGTCTTGTAAATCCATTCTTTTGGTGTGCATCGCTGACCATCGCAAATACATCTCTTTCTTTTGATTATTATTATTATACATCTGTTATTCTTGTTTAATTAAATAAATTTTATTTAATTAATTCTTGGCGTTTCCGGTGTCCCGAATCTTAATTTACGAATCCTGATCCCTACAAGCTGGTCCGTCGCAAAAGACAGGTCGTTTCAACCTTAAATCTGCGCACTTTACCAAGTTGGCTGTCACTTGCTTTTTCTTTTATAATTTTTATTTTTAAGGGGGAAGGGTCAAATAAAATAAAAAATTTGACGTTTTTTTTTGCTTAGAAAATTAGTTTATCATCTGGAGAATGTGCTTCCACTATTTTAAATCGAAATTCGAAGATTAAGTATACTTACAAAGCCGTTAAAGTGACGTGCTCCGAGCGACGCCGAGCGCAGGAACGTTTTACCTTTCAGTCCCTTGGCATAATAGCTTTGCTATTTTGACAATAAATGTCACTACTTACATGTCAATAGTTTGTGTTCGTGTAACGCACTTTTTCGAAAAGATAGCATCCCCATGCAAACTGCTGAGAGGCATCGTGCGTTCAGTACACTGCCATATTTCACGCCAAGCAGTCATTTCACGTTGTTTTTTTGCGCTATGTAAACACGAAAATGAGTCAAAAAGTGAGTGAGAGTGATCCTAACTATCGCTTGAACTATCCGTCGGCGTAGATAAGATACGACACACACCGTGTGCACAGACAGGAGCGCCGCAGCTTCGAAAGCACAAGAGGCAAGAACAGCTCGAAAAACAAAACAAGCGGCTTTGCTGGACGAATTTGGCGAAGAGGAAGGCTTATTTGTAGGGCCCTGGAATTGTTGACTAACCTTAAATCAGCTGTAAGTTCCCTCAAACACTATTTTTTCGTTCCGAAAACTTCAAATGCGTTTTTCTCAAAACATAAAATTTCGCGCGCTGTGGAATGTAGCTCAACGAATTCTCAACCGAGTGTGATGAAATTTGGCACACATATTCTTTAACATATTCTTCTTTGCATGAACCTAAAAGTTAAAAAAAATTAACAATAAACAATGTTTTTAGCAATTTTTTTATAAAGAAATATAGAATTTTTTTTTAATGGTGCTAAATTTTTTATTTTTGATTTTTTTTATTTAGGTTCATGCTAAGCGTATTATTATACATATTTTAACGGAAAATTTTTGGTTTTTTTATTTCAGATAATTAGAGCGACCTGTGCATTGCACGACGCATTTCCGTAGTAGGCAACTTTAAGCAGCTGGTGCTCAGCTATTTATTAATACTTTTATATAAAAAAATTATTTTAAATTAGTTTAAATGCTAAATAATAACACGTGCTTACTTGTAAAGCAATAAACTTTATGTTCTCTTTGAAAAAAATTTGAGAAAAAACGATCGTTTACTCCACCCTCCTCCCCTTAAGAAAATAAAATATGATTACCAATCTGTTCACTAATTACTTTGAAATTTTGATCGAAATAATTTCTTTTTTCAATATAAATTTCATTTAACTAACCGTTTATAATCATCATTACCGTTGACATATCGTTCTCGATACTCAAAAATTTTTATGCTTAGCATTTTCCTCCAAAACCTATTTCTATCGAAATATTTTAAAGGCTCCGATATTTTTTCGTATCTTGTATATATTTCATTTTACGATGCGTCAATTATTCAAGAAAGTGCCATAGAATTACGTCTGTACTCTTCTATTGTTAACGTGAACACATACAAGCTTCTGTCTTGTATGCGATAGTCTTCTCAACAGCCATTGCTGGATAAAAATGTCTCAAAATTGACATCTGTTTCGTTTTACAAATATACTTATCTACTTAATATGTTTTTAAAGGAACAATGGCAATCATAGCGCAGAAAAGTGAACGCTCTTCTTAATAAACTTAAAGATACGTGACATATTGAACAAAAAAAGATTACTTAAAACTTATTTACTCAATCGCCACTTCTCAATGGAGTAGGGTAACCATCCTCACTGAGTAAGTTTCCACCGAGGGTTCGAAGGGGGTTAGAATCGGGTCAGAGTTGGGTTGGCTTGCCTGTTTCCACCGAACCAGTGTTACACCAAAGTTACACCAGGGTTGCGGTAAAGTTGAACGTAACCAACTGTGCAAAATATCAACAGTAGCTTGACATATTGAAGGTTATCTATCAGAACATTAAAAAATATTATGGATCCGAGGGCCATAATTTTAGTTGCACAGTACCAAAGTAACGTGCATAAATAATAATAATAATAATAATAGTAATAAGTAAACTCGACAATAAAACGTCTTCTGGAAGACTTATATATAAACTCATTTATCAAGTTGGCAACACTACAGTAACGCTAACTCAACTCTTGTCGTTTCCACCGAACCTCATTTAGACCCTACCTTAAAATTTTGTTGGGTAGGTTCAGGTTCGAGTTTGGTGTTTCCACCGCAAGAGTGCTCACCCCAATTCGACTCTAACCCGACTCTGACCCGGTTCGAACCCTCGGTGGAAACTTACTCACTGGGAGTATCTTGCCTTCTGGAGGAAGACAACGTGAAAACTATTTCACATTATATCTCTTCTGAGAGAACCCACTGTGACTACACAGACTTCAACATACTTCGGTATTATAAGACATTGAAACACATCAGATCACGTGTTCACAGAAAATCTAATAATCCAACTACCGTTGGAAACATTCAATGATAGATAAAATAAATTTTCGGTGAGAAAAAGAAATCTCCAAAAACATTTATTCACGTTAAATGTAAATCCTATACAATCCCCCTCCAACATCCAAGGAACACTAGCCTGAGTAGTGCAATGAAAGAACAAGCGGTTGCGCTTATATTCCTACTATGATGAATTTTACTTACGAGTAGTTGGGTTATTTTACGGAACAAAGAGAAAAACTCACTGTATATTGTAAAAGTACGCTTTATTTAGTAGAAGCTTTCTAACAGAACGAACGTCGGTTAACGAATGTACAAGGTTGGGGGGAGAGTCAGTCTGGGCAATCATGGAACAGAAAAAAAAATCCGTCCCGTGCGTATATGGTAACTTTCGTAGGTAATAGAGGAGCGTCATCATTTGAATGCGGTATTCTTTCGCCAACACTTCCTCCAAGAATATCGCATTTAACTGTATTCATTGAGTAGGCTCATTGGGGCAGACTCCAATTCCTTTGCGTAAAATGTTATAGCGGGTGCGTTCCAAGGGTTTTGTGAGCAGGTCCGCTAGCTGTTCCTTTCCTTCAATATGCTTGATATTAAGGTCTCCGTTTGTGACGCGTTCTCTAACATAGAAGTGCCGAACTTCTATGTGCTTCGTTCTTTTGTGCAACTCAGGATTCTTTGCCAGTTTCACTACGCTGGCATTGTCTACGTGCAGTGTCGGAGAGAATTTTCCTGGTTCCAGTAAGTCCGACAGTAGACGTGATAGCCACATAAGTTGTTTGACTCCTTCACTTGCAGTAACGATTTCTGCTTCAGTAGTGAACAGCGCTACGGATTTTTGCAATTGATTTGTCCAAGATATAGCACCTTCCGAGAGCAATGCCACCATACCAGAAGTTGAGCGCCTTGTTGCGGTGTCTCCTGCAAAGTCCGCGTCCGTGTATACGTTCAGTTGCTCGGATCCTCCTTTGTATTTAATTTCATATTTGCTGGTTCCTTGCAAGTATTTGAGGATCCGCTTGATTTCGATCCAGTTCTGTTTCGTGGGTTTGTCCATGGAACGTACAGCCTTACTCACTGTGAATGCAATGTCTGGCCTCGTAGTCGTCAAGTACATTAGATTCCCTATGGCCTCACGATAAGGAATTTTTCCGCTTATTTTTTCCTTGTTGTCAAGATCTTCGTGAGTAGCGGGTGTTAATACGGCATTGCATTCTTCCATGCGATATTTTTCTAGTAGCTTCTTTATAGTATTCTTGACTTATTGAGATATATAGTCTTATATAGAGTATATAGTCTTCTTGACTTATTGAGATAGACCCATCTGAATGGTTCTTGATATGTATGCCCAGGAAATTCTTGAGTGAACCGAGTGAGATTTTGAATTCCTTTTCCAGTTGCTCCAGTAGGAATTCCTGAACCTCTTCTTCGTTGCTTCCCATGACTAGTCCATCGTCTACATAAATGACGACATATAGAGAATTCTTGCCTTTGTTTCGATAGAATAGACATGGGTCTGCGGTGCTTGGTTTTAATCCGGTTTTCTTCATGAACTGTATGAAGCGTCGGTTCCAGCAACGTGGAGCCTGTTTGAGTCCATATAGGCTTCGTTTTAACCGACATACTCGACCGCTGCCATCGTTAAAACCTTCTGGTTATTCTAGATATACTTCCTCCTGAAGTGTGCCGTATAAGAAAACAGTTTTTATATCGAATTGCCTCAGTTTCATTTGTTTTGAGGCTGCGACGGCTATTAGTGCACGAATTGCATCATACCGTGCTACTGTAAGTTTCTTCGTAATCCGTTCCTTCCTTCTGTGCGTATCCTTTTGCGACTAGACGTGCTTTGAAGCGAGGAGTTCCATTGTCCGTTGTTTTTATACGAAATGTCCATCGATTTTGAATTACTTGTGCTTTTGATAGTCGTGGTACCAGTTCCCACGTTTCATTTTCCTTCAGTGAGGACAGTTCTTCGTGCATAGCTTTGAGCCATTGCTCGCTTTCTTCTGATTTTATTGCTTCAGAGTATGAATTCGGATCTCGTTGACTTGCTCCTCCTGCTTCCGATATCCATGGAAATTCACCAGTCATCCAGGCTGGTAATTTCTTGTTGCGAGTGCTTCTTCTAATTTGTTGTGTCTCGTCTTCAGCTTCTTGATTCTTTTCTCTATTTCTAGACTCTTCTTTTTCTTCTTCTTCAATGCTCTTGAAAGATTCGTCTTCTGTTTCTTCGTCTGTAGTTTCTTCTTTGTCTTGAGTCTTCTTTTCTTCGATTTCGTCATTTCTGTCTTCCTCCGTTTTTATTACTTTAATTTCATTGCGTACGTTACATATGGTTTCTGGTTTAAATATGACATCATGACTATAGATCACTTTTCTTTGCTGTGGGCACCATATTCTGTATCCGTCTTTATCATTTACGTATCCAACTAGCTGTTCTGAGACCAGGGATGCCAGTTTGGATCCGCTGCCCGCTGCCAGCACGTGTGGTGGGGACACGTTCGGCGCTCGGCAACCTTCGAGTCGTAGAAGAGCGCAGACAATCTGCTATCTCTTTCTCGAGAGTTACAGCTATACGGCTATACTTGACGCCTTGAGATCTCGAGAATCATGTTGACGGCTCGAGATTTGACGTCTATTAGATATTGCGTAAAAACGTAAAAATTACACAGGCCCACAAAAAAAATTTTTTTTCTGCGCCATGAATGCCACAATCATTTTCCTATGTATTTTTTGCCGCTGAACCCGAATCCGCAGCCCGTTTAACCCCTAGTCGTCAGGATTTTTTCCTAACCTCAAAAAACACCGTAAAACCCACCGAAGCCATTAAATAACATTACACAGCCCCACAAAAAAAAAGTTTCTGACCTCGGGGTCTCAAAATTCTTAATATATGTTTTTGGGGTCGCTGAATTCGAATCTGAGGTCTAAATAGCTCCATCGGGAGTGTGTTTAGTCATAACCTCAAAAACCTTCTAATATAGGCTACTAAAAGCATTAAAAAATGTTTGCACTGGTCTGAGGAAATAAGTAGGTGCACTATGTTCTGGGGGTCGCTGAATTCGAATCTGAGTTCTAAATAGCTCCATCGGGTCTGAGAAAAAAATACGTTTACTGTATGTTTTTAATGTCGTTCAATCCCTCACCCCCATAATCCCTTAATCACGTAACTCCTTAATCCTATAACCTCTAAAACTCCATAATCTTGAAACCCCACTTATTGGGAAGACCTTATACGAGAAAACGGAAAAATCTCATGTATATTTCAATAAGCCAACATAACTCACTTATCTCCACAACTTTACGCTGATAAAAAAGAAAAGCTTTATGACAATCTGCTTTTTCGAACTCTTTTATCCTCGAATGATCTGTGAAGTGGATTACGTTTACGTTTCTTAGCATTGTCAGTACTCTCTCTTTTTAATGTCCAACAGTAGTCAGACATATCATATTTACATTCCATACACCCTGATAACGTCTTTCCATTTCCTTCATATCTTGATGAAAACGTTCTCCTTGCTCCTCGCTGTAATCCCCAAGATTTTGCGGAAAGTCATCAAGATGTGAGTGAAGAAAGTGTACTTTGTAACTCATCAAGCAGCCCAGTGTCTCGTAGTTTTTCAGCAGATCAGCCACCAATTCCCTATAGTTTTCACTTTTGTGGTTTCTCAAAAAGTTGTCAACCACTTTCTTAAAGCTTAGCCATGCAACTCGTTCTTTCTCATTCATAGTAAAACGAATGATTCATCTCTTAACAACTTACGAATTTGAGGCCCATCAAAGATACCTTCTTTTATTTTTGCACTAGATAAAGCTGGAAATTGTTTAACCAAATAAGCAAAACATTGTCCTTCTTTATCCAATGCTTTTACAAGTTGTTTCATCAACCCGAGTTTAATGTGCAAAGGAGGAAGTAAAATCTTTGATGGCTCAACCAAGGGTTCACAAATGACGTTGTGAGACCCAGTTTTTATTGAATTCCGAGCTGGCCATTTTGTTTTGGTGTAATGATTACTGCAAATTTTGAGACCCCGAGGTCAGAAACTTTTTTTTTGTGGGGCTGTGTAATGTTATTTAATGGCTTCGGTGGATTTTACGGTGTTTTTTGAGGTTAGGAAAAAATCCTGACGACTAGGGGTTAAACGGGCTGCGGATTCGGGTTCAGCGGCAAAAAATACATAGGAAAATGATTGTGGCATTCATGGCGCAGAAAAAAAATTTTTTTTGTGGGCCTGTGTTATGAATGAAATATAAATAAAATTATAAACGTATCTCCTAATTATAATATTTCCTCTCTATTTATCGTATATACATTTTATATATGTACACCTAGATCATACTAAAAATTGTTTATATATTATTGTTAATATTTTTTATACGATTACATTCTTATATATGCACTATATACAATACTTATAGAATAATCTATAAATATGCATAAAATATTCTGCAAAATATTCGATAGATTGTTTTATTCACATTAAAAAAATATTTTTAGAAGCGGATATTCGAATGTACTATGAACATAATATATAAGAATGTCCTTCTTATAATTCTTATAATCCGAACATCTTTGAAATATGTTCTTAAAAAATATTCATAAAACGTTCATAAGAATGTTTAACATATGAGAGTCTGTATTCACATGATAAAAATAATATGTATTTTTCATACGAATGTTTAGTAGAGTGAACATTTAAATAAAATAGGGAATGATTTTGCCGAGAAATGTACACACGGCGTCATAAATGCCTACATCTTTGAAGTTGGCTGTGTTCAGAGTTTATCTTTTTCTTTTCAATGTGGAAGGCAGTGGATAGATGGAAGGAGAAGGATAAACTCTGAATACAGCCAACTTCAGAGGTGTAAGTATTTATGACGCCGTGTGTACATATTTAAGTAATGTCTTATTTAAAACTATAATTTTAAAAATAAGATTATAAAGACAATTATATCTTAACTTCTATTTATAAATCGTATTTATAAATCGATTTTCTGTACATTTTTCATTTTTATGATAAAGCAATTTTAAAGTTAACTCTCTCTATAGTCTTCCTATTGTTTTGTTTAATCATTTTTATTTTTTTTTATTTTTTAATGAGAAACAAATACCGCCGAATTTATTGTCACCTAATATGCACCAGGGAAAAATTGATCGGATTTTGCAAGTCTTATATGGGTGTATATAAATATACATACATGAATACGCCTGTGCATATACATACTTTTTTTTCAATTCTATTTAGTCAATTTGAATTGACGAAATGCATTCTGAAAAGTTCCACACTTTTCGAAAAACTTAGATGACAATGGTTATTATTATACATATACACTGCACTGATATTACGCATTTCACACACGAGTGTGCCTCTGGATTTTGTCATAAAAAACAGAGAGAAGGTGAACCTACTTAAATGCATGCACAAAAATACCAAAAAATGAATTTTTGAATACAATGGAATTCATTCTCACCTATTTCATCCACCTATTTCATCTTCGACGATGTTATATATAAACAAACATATGGCACTCTTATGGGATAACCGCTATTTCCAGTCATAGCAGATATTGTCATGCAAGATCTAGAGGAGCAGTCGTTAACGATGTGCAAAATATCTTTTATTCTTGATATGTGGACGACATTGTGCTAACTGGTTTCGAACCAATCAAAAGAGTTGTTATCTTGAGACTAACTGGCCTGCTCAAGTTTTATTTTGAAGTGTTCTCTCCTAGATAAGTTGTCTTACTAGACTTGTGAGACTTTTTTCTTATCCTTTTAATTCTGAGAGTGGTATCCTTCTGTTAAAACTACCGAAACCATCGAAATCGCCATTAACGTAGAAAATCTACTCCGTTTTCATATCTATTGTGAATTTCATTTCGCTCTGAGTAAGGGGAGTGTATTATTTCCCGAATTGTGATCCTCTTGGGATTGGATTTTTCCTAATACTGATGGTGCATCATTTAACAGTTTTCATAATCTGTTGTTTATTATTTTAAATATTACATCCAAAGGATAGCAGATATTAAGGAGGGTCTCAATACAGAATCTTAAATTCTTCTCATAAAAAATGGGATGTGATAGCAAAATCATCCTAGCAACTAAATTATAAATAGTTCCAATTTTGTGGCACATAGGATAATTCAAGAGAAAAGAAAGATCTGCCCGAGAACGTCTCTTTACGTTGCCAGTCAATAGTTAAGATGTTATTGATAATGTTTAATTTTAAATGTAAGAAGCTAAGATATCTGTTTTTTTCTAATTCTAATGTGAACTTCAGATGTTCATGGTAATTATTGAATATGTCAAATAGGTGAGAAATTTTCTCTGAAGGAGCAGCCAGCACATGTCGTCCACATATCGAAAAATAAAAGATAGTCTGCACATCGGCCCTCGTTAACGACTGCTCCTCTAGATCTTGCATGACAATATCCGCTATGACTGGAGCTAGCGGTGATCCCGTTATGATTTCGAAAAGTGACTAGAATCATTTCATCTTTCCTTTTACAAGAGAAGCAAAAATTAGAAAATAATATAACTTATTTATGAGAATGTTAAAGTGTTAAAATTATTTGATAGCTCATCAGCCTTTTAATTTTAACATTTTTGTACATTTTCAATGTGTATTGTATTTTAATTAATTTTGTCTTCCTTATAAAAATAAAAATGAATTTAACTGTTTTTGCAATGCGCGACAAACTAGATATATGCAATAAATAAAAAGTCAATGAATACTCTTATAAAGTGCGAATATGTGTGTTCTTAATTTCGGAATATTCGAATCGAATATTATGAATATATGTAGAGCATTACAATCAGATATGTAGGATTAAGAAATTTTACTTTTGTCCGTAATATCCGACTTTCTTTTGTAAGTACACGCTGGTACACGTTCAGACACGTTTTCCTTTTGTTTTTTTTTTATGTTCACACGACGGTTGAAATGCGTCGCATTCGATGGACAGGTCATAAAACGATCGGCTTTTGTTTCGGAAAACAAAACTTAGGATATAAAAGCCCGAAGCGAGCGACGAAGGGCAGTCTCACTGTAGCCGTTCCTCGAGTTAGTCACTACTCTCTGTACTTTTATAATAAACTCTACATATTTTTAACCTCTCCACATATTTCTGGGGGCTCAGCCGGGATCGCAGCCTAAAGTGTAGTGACAGTGTACTCGAGTAAGAAGTTTTCAAGACGTAAATAATGGCGGAACCAGGTACAAGTGGGACCAACGACGAACTTAAGACGAAGCTAACGAATATGACGACGGTGGAATTAAAGCAAGAATTAAGAAGACGAAAGTTAAAGACGGCGGGACTGAAGAATGAGCTCGTCTTCAGGCTGTTACCGTTTATGCAACTAGAGCGTGAGCACGGTGAGACAGAGCAGGATGATGCTAAAAGTAAAGAAGACGATAAAGACGCACGAGGAAATCAGAAAGACGGCAGCGAGAGCGATAGCTCGAACGACGAAGACGAATCTGTTGCTGAAGTAAGACGAGGTGGAAGAAGAAATCAGCCACTAACATTCAGAGATGTGGAAGAATCTCTGGAGACGTTCAATGGAGATGACAAGGTCGACATAAAAAGATGGATCAAAGACTTTGAAGAGATGGCTGTATTGTGTGAGTGGTCCGATATCCAAAAAGGGCCATACGCGAAACGCCTTCTTCGTGGTTCAGCGAAGCTGTTTGTTAACTATCAAAAATGCACGAAGACTTAGAAGAAACTACGTTGAAAGAAGAATTTGCAGATATTGTGGACAGTCACGCGGTGCACCAGGAATTATTACGACGGAAGAAAACGTCAGACGAGTCATATCAGGCGTACACATATAAAATGCTCGAGATAGCCGCACAAGCCGATATCGAGACACGATCGGTTATTCAATATATCATTGAAGGTATCCAAGACGATCCTGTTAATAAAACGGTGTTGCATGGAGCGAAGACAATACGCGAATTAAAAGAAAGATTCATCCAATATGAAGCTATAAAGAAAGAAGGGAAATCGAAAACGAAGCAGCTGAAGCCGGAAGAGAAGAAGAAGACGATTCGAGGAGATGCAAGTTCGACGGAGAAACGATGCTTTAACTGTGGCAATAAAAATCATGTCAGCAAGGAGTGCCCGATGAAAGACAAAGGCGTCAAATGTTTCAAGTGTAATCAATACGGACATATCGCTAAGTTATGTAAAGGAGTGAGTACACCGAAAGAAACCATGTATAAATTGCTAAGAATCCGCAACAAAAACAAGTAAAACAAGTAGAAATCGCGAATCAATGTTTCAATAGCATTATAGATACCGGAAGTGACTTAAGTCTAATAAATCAAGATTGTTATGAAAAGATAGGCCGCCCGAAATTAGATAATAAGATAAATTTTGATGGATTAGGCGCGCTGAATAATAATACGTACGGCTCTTTTGTGACAAACCTTGCTATAGACAAGGAAACATATAAAATTACATTTCATGTTGTTAATAACGAAGTAATGAAACATGCGATCTTGATCGGCACTGATTTTTTGAATTTAGTCGAATTGCATTCAGTAAAAGGTCAGGTGACAATTCGAAAAATTCCCGAAAGCTCAACCAACGCGAACGATTTAGATACACCTGAAGTATTAAAAGTCGATGTCGTAGAAACGATTAATCCATTTGATTTTTCTTATATCCCCGATAAAGATACCCGACGGGAAATAGAAAGTGTTGCAAGAAATTACGAATCTAAAAGGACGCGAGACGTCGATGTTAAAATGACAATAGTTTTAAAAGACGATATTCCAATATATCAAAGAGCGCGTAGATTACCTCTGTCGGATAAAGAAGAAGTCGAAAAACAATTAGAGGCATGGTTAGGTTGTGACCGAACAACGGATCGCACAGCGATTGTAGTAAAGAGTAATGTATTTACCCTCACGGTCGCCACTTCCCTTTCGCTCGGGTCCTTTCGCTACTCTTCGCGTCCTACCTGGCTTTGACGGAATCCCGTTGTCGTCGTTCAACTCGATTAAATTTATTTGACGTGCGTTACCTTTACCACCGCCATTGTTGCTCTTCGTATTCGCGTTATATGTCGCGTCGTTCTCCGAGCTATCGTCGCTACTTCCGTTCCTCGCTTCGATCGCCGCGACCTGTCGCTTCCGGCTACTTCCCTCCTTCGCCGTCTTCGCGTATCGCGGGTTTTGTTTGATCTCCGCGTTCGGTTCGCGTCCGTAAACTCTTCGAGTGTATATCGTGGTTTTCGGCTTTCCCGTCTCGTCGTCACTCTTAGGCAACTCCGTGATTTCCACGGTACTGGTCGGCTTTGATTGGGAAAATGGCTTCGCTCTCGGCGCCATTCTGTACGCGTTCGAGTACGTCTTCGCGTCGCGCCCTTCTATCGCCATTTTGTTATATCCCACCGTGTTGTTCTCGTTTCGCGGTTTTGCCGATTCGCCCGTGTCATTCCTCCTCGACGGTACATTTATCGCCTTGCTGACATTCGCTTTCATAGCTTTGGTTGATCTCTCGCTCTCTATCGTGTCGAGCATATTGATCATTTCGTCGACCGTTTTCGCGACGGATGGCCGCAGTTCGCGCGCCACCCCTCCGTCGAAATGCTCCTTCACGGTCTGTATTATTTCCTCGTCCACCATCGGTGGTGTCAGCGTTCGCGCTTGTCGCGCCATACTCAACGCGTATTCCGACATTGACATTTCCCCCGGCTTATATTTACCGAAGTACAGATTGTTCCGAAATTGCATCTGGGCTTGTATTCCCCAATAATGCCTTTTGAAAATTTCCTTAGCTTCCGCCATATTGGTCGGTCGCTGCAGTTCCCACCATAGACTCGCGCTACCCTTCATCGCTCGCGCAAAGTGGTGCATCTGCTCGGTTTCCGAAATTCGTTCGTACGCCGCCATTTTCTCGAACTTTTCGATAAATCTAATGGGATTTTGTTTGTCCCCTTTACCCTTGAACGTTATGTCTTCGAAGGGATTTTTAAGCCACCCGCCTCGCGGTAGTCTCAAGTTTCCTACTACGGTCGTGTTAATCGCGTCGTTCGCGCAACCGCGGTCGAATCTCGTCGCGTTCGTATCGTCCCTACTCGCTCTCGGAACGTCGCGCTCTCCCGTCGACACGTTGTCTCTCGGTTCGCTACAATCGCGCCTATCGTTTTCAATCTCCGATACCTTTTCGGACAACCTTTTGACTAAACGGCACAATTCGTCCATTTACGACGCCATACTGGCTGCCGCCATGTTTAGGACGTTGTTCTGAGACGCCATCTTGGCCGCCTCCCTATCGCTGTCAGACGCCATGTTGACGTCCGCCATTAGTGACGCCATGTCGGTCGCCACCCTTCCTACCTCGCGACTCGTGCCCGCCATATTGGCAGCCATGTCGCTCTCGGTAACCACGTGATCGCCGCCATTTCGTGCCTCGGCGTCGTCACGTACGTTGCTTTCGCGTCGCGCCGCGTTTGCGTTTTCGCGTTCCTCGCTACTCGCGACATCCCCGCGCATCGTCGTTTGACGTGTCACGATGGGACTTCGGAACGTCATTTTGACGCTCTTATTGATCAACGCGTATGGATCAATCTTTCCTCGCGATTTTCGTCACGCGGGTCGTCCTAACCTCGCGCACGTTTCGTCACCGAATAATCCACAGTCAATGCTTTAATTTATGCACACCGTTTCAGAATCGTATTTTCATGCACGCGATTTTAACAACGTTATCGTTAAATTCAAACGTCTCGCGTAGCCGAAAACATCATTTATCGTCCTGTCACGGTCGCCAATCTTTGTCTGTCGTCTTGTTTCATACGGAGCAGTTTTATGCGTTTTAGCACCGATGTTTTCGCTTACGCTTTCGTTCAAGATTGGTCGTCCTTTATCACTGTGACCGAACAACGGATCGCACAGCGATTGTAGTAAAGAGTAATGTATTTACCCTCACGGTCGCCACTTGTTTTAACCGCCCAACAAGAAGGTTGCTCGACGACGGCACGTTCCTCGCAGCCGACGTTCCTCGTAAGGATGAATCGATATCCCGTTGAAGCTCTCCCTCACGCAGATCACCGTGGTCTCGTTCAGGATATAGGTGGCACAATAACCCGAGCAACAACAGTTATTCGATTGTATAACGTAATATATTTCTTTGTATATTACATAGAATGTCGCGCTCATCGATACTTCGCGTTATCCACGAGTCGCTATTAACATGTCTCGTACGCCTCGCGCATTCGCGATTCGACGCACTCACGACGCTCGACCAGCGTCGACACGTGTTCTCGCGCGTCTGCGGAATCGTATCTCTGCCCGTTGTAACGGCTTACTTTGCGCTGTCACGCCGAATATACGTGCTCGCGCTTTACGGAACGCACTCGCGATCGAATTACTACGAATCTCGATATTTTACGAAGGTTCTCGAAACTATGACGGAGGGCTCGAATTTCTCGACCGTCCGATTCAGAAGCCCAGGCACGATTGATTCTTCTCTCGAGGCTTCCCTCCTGGCCGGTCACGCCATCGCTGCGCGCGCATCACAGAGTGGGGCTGTCGTCAAGTGCCCCTTTCCACATCACGTCGTCACGTACCGTCTTCTGCCCGCACGGAAATTTCCATGCTGCCGTACCGCCATCTCTCGGTTCTTCATCCTGGCTCGTCTCGGCGCCATCTTCTCTTACGCGCCTCCATTTTCCGGTAGCCCGACGTCCATCTTGTCGCCATCTTATGTACTTCCACTGCCATGTTGCCGCGCGCCATCTTGGTTCTTAAGATGTGTTTCCTTCGGCCATTTTTCTTCTTACCTCCCATTCTTATGCGCCGCCATGTTGTTCTCGACGCCATTTCTTGAGCTTGCTCCATATTGCTCCGCCATGTTCCTCTTATATCTAAAGTCCTCCGCTGAGGTTATTCTAAATCACACTACGCTATATTTACAATCTAATTACTAGATGGTAACAAATTAACGCTCTCTTATACGCTAGATAAACAAAATAAAATTTTTCTTTATTTTCAGGTTTCCCTGCTCTTACATGTGACGCGACGCCATTTTCGTCCGCCATCTTTGGTAGGTAAGTATAAATCAAATTAACTCCTTATCTTTTGCTTTCTTATTTCAGGTCCCCTGAGTGTTCATGTGACGCCATTTCGCCCGCCATCTTTAACGAGTAAGTATATATTTATCGAAACAATCTGTCTTCGTAATCGCGGTTACATTTTCTATCACAAATCAAATATCGCTAATCTTTCTTACATGGTTATTGATCAAACGTATAATTCTTTAATTTTCTTACAAACTAACACGTCATCGACATCGCGATTACGCTCTTTAACTAAAATCGCATATTGTTGTTACATCTTGGTATAAAATATATGACATAAAATAAAATCACAAATAAAACAAAATAAAATAAAATATGAAATCTCTGAATCCGAGATCCAATATGGCCGCCCTTTCGACGCCATTTCCAGGAGATTATTCCTTCTCCGTGGATTCTTCTTCTCTCTCCGTACCTTCCGGATTGCTCCTCTCCGTCGGCTTCTCCCCTTCCGGTGTGGCCTCCGGGCTTGTTTCCCTTCGCTCGTAATCGTGCTCGCCACGCATCTGGGACGCCGGTAATTCCTGTTCTTCCGGCTTCTTTCTCTCCGCCATCTTCTCCTTGTCCATTTTGACGACCGGCACTCTCGCCGTCCCCAAATCCTGTACGGACACAATCGTCGGTTTCAAGGTGACGGTATAATAAGACTTTCCAATTCCGATTATGCAAGTCCTATTGTTTTAGTAAAAAAGAAAAACGGAGAATTTGCGTAGATTTCCGTAAATTAAATAAGAAAATCATAAAAGACCGCTACCCGTTACCGCTGATAGAAGATCAGTTAGACCAGCTGCAAGGTGCAAAATATTTTAGTGCACTCGACTTAGAAAATGGCTTTTTTCATGTCGAGGTAGCAGAGGAGAGCAGGAAATATACTTCTTTCATTGTTCCTACAGGCCAGTATGAGTTTTTACGGATGCCGTTCGGGCTCTGTAATTCCCCCGCTGTTTTTCAAAAATTTATAAACGCCGCATTTAAAGAGTTAATTTCTGAAGGAATCGTGTTAACTTATATGGACGATTTAATCGTTCCTTCGCAAAATGTGAGACAAGCAATAGATAATTTAAAACGCGTGCTAGAAGTGTCGAGTCAAGCTGGGTTACACGTAAATTGGCAAAAATGTAAATTCCTTCAGACAAGAATCGAGTATTTAGGACATGTTGTGACGAACGGAACCATAGAACCTTCAGAATGCAAAGTTAAAGCCGTTTTAAAGTTTCCTGTTCCTAAATGTGTTAAAGATATACAGAGTTTTCTCGGCCTCACAGGATACTTTCGAAAATTCATTTATCAATATTCAATAATAGCACGTCCACTGACTAATCTTTTAAGAAGCAACGTAGAATTCCGATTCGGAAAAGACGAAGAGCAAGCATTTCAAAATTTGAAGTTCACATTAAGTAATAAGCCCGTTTTGAAGTTATATAAAATCGGAGCCGAAACAGAATTGCATACGGATGTTTCGAAATTCGGATACGGTGCAATTTTATTGCAAAAAGATTCGGACGATGCTTTTCATCCCATTTATTACACGAGTGGTAAAACCACCCCAGACGAAGAAAAATATACTAGTTATGAGCTAGAAGTACTCGCAATCGTCAAGTCGTTGAAAAAATTTAGGTTGTACCTATTAGGTATTCATTTCAAAATTATTACTGATTGCAAGGCGTTTACATTAACGATGAACAAACGAGATTTATGCGTCCGTGTAGCTCGATGGGCTTTAGCGTTAGAAGAATATAACTATGAAATTCAACATAGATCGGGAAAAAGTATGATGCATGTAGATGCACTAAGTAGAAACCCCCTTCCAGAAACTTTAGTTATCAACGAAAGTAACGATAATCTAATCGCTAGATTTAACCAGGCTCAAAATGCTGATCAAGATCTACAGGAAATTATTAAATTGGCGACGCTCAATAAAGCCGACGGTTATGTTTTAAGAAATAACTTATTATACCGAGACGAAAAAGACGAATTACTATTAGTAGTACCTAAGATATTACAAACTTCGATAATCAGACAAGCGCATGAGCAGGGGCATTTTGGCGTTAATAAGACGGAAATACTTGTACGTAAAGATTATTGGTTCAAAGGTATGCGACCGAAAATAGAAAAAGTAATAATGAACTGTATCAATTGTATTTTAGCCGAACGAAAGCATGGTAAGCAAGAAGGGTTTCTGAATACAATTGACAAAGGGGAAATTCCTTTACACACGTATCACGTAGACCATTTGGGCCCAATACCAAGCACGAAAAAGAGTTACCGTCATATTTTTGTCATAATTGACGCGTTTAGTAAGTATTGCGTTTTGTATGGCTATATGCCACTAAATCGACCGATGCTGCCGAAGTGATTAATCATTTACGCAAACAATCAGTTTTGTTTGGAAACCCTTATAGAATTATATCAGATCGAGGTACAGCGTTCACCTCTAGCGCATTCAAAGAATATTGTACTGAAGAAAAGATCCAACATGTTCTTATAACTACAGGATTGCCTAGAAGTAACGGACAAGTCGAAAGAGTAAATCGTATTCTCATACCGCTTTTAACGAAATTGTCAGCTCCGAAACCAGAAGAATGGTTTAGATCTCTCGATATAGCTCAAAAATACTTAAATGCTACCCCCAGTCGAAGCACCGGCCGGACACCGTTCCAATTAATGTTCGGTACTAACGCGCGATTAAAAGAAAATTTAGAAATCCGTGCAATGATTGAAAACGAATGGACGCAAATGTTCGAAGAAGAGCGCGACGATATTCGACAGGAAGCTAGAGAAAAAATCGCGGAAGTTCAAAAAGAAAATTTAAAAAGTTTTAATAAAAAGCGAAAAAAGGCACAAAATTACGTAGACGGAGATATTGTTGCTATTAAGCGAACTCAATTCGGTCCAGGACTCAAATTCCGAAATAAATTTTTAGGTCCCTATCGCGTAACTAAGATAATGCGAAACGACCGATACACAGTCAAGAAGATAGGCGAGCACGAAGGACCTCAAAAAACTTCTACCTCCGCCGATCATATGAAGCCTTGGTTGCACGCCGATATCGACGAGCTAGAAAGTGAAGAAGAAACCGAAGAAGAAGATGACGATAAAAAAAAAGGTGGAGAGACATTGTTAATGAACAATTGTGAGCGCAGACATTCGAGGGCAAATGCCCTTGGCAGGACGGCCGAAATGTAGGATTAAGAAATTTTACTTTTGTCCGTAATATCCGACTTTCTTTTGTAAGTACACGCTGGTACACGTTCAAACACGTTTTCCTTTTGTTTTTTTTTATGTTCACACGACGGTTGAAATGCGTCGCATTCGATGGACAGGTCATAAAACGATCGGCTTTTGTTTCGGAAAACTTAGGATATAAAAGCCCGAAGCGAGCGACGAAGGGCAGTCTCACTGTAGCCGTTCCTCGAGTTAGTCACTACTCTCTGTACTTTTATAATAAACTCTACATATTTTTAACCTCTCCACAGATATCGTGTATTCATAATAACGTACGTTCTTAGAATATTTATCGAATTTGATTATATTGCACATAGTTTATTACACACTGCATTTTCAAAAACAATTAAAGTCAGCCTTTTTTACACGAAAGACAAAATTAGTTAAAATGCAATTGCACACATTCAAAATGTACAAGAGTGTTAAAATTAAGAAACTAATGAGATATCAATTAACGAATAATATTAACACTTTAACATTCTCATCAATATTTACTTAAGTTATATTGTTTTCTAATTTTTCTTTTTCTTGTAAAAAAAAGTGAAATGGATTTAGCCACTTTTAGAAATAATAATTCATATGTTTGTAGAAAATATTTATTGAATGTTCTATGATAATATGTAAAATAATCTATACATTTTGTAAAATTTTGTATTGCACGCACGTTCAATTAAGCATTCTATATAGAATACTTATAAAATATTCTATAAATATGCATAATATGCATAAAATATTCTGCACAATATTCGATAGATTATTAGTAGTAGTAGTAGTTTATTAAACCCTTTTCGGGGTACACAGGGACTCCCGCTCCCTTTACAATTTCATCTCTTCTTTCCTTCCTTGCTCCTCCACACTATTCTCTCTCTCTCTCTCTCTCTCTCTCTCTCTCTCTCTCTCTCTCTCTCTCTCTCTCTCTCTCTCTCTCTCTCTCTCTCTCTCTCTCTCTCTCCCCCCTTTTCCTCTCTCTCTCATATTTCGCTCACTACTCTCGCCTTTACATTTTTACATTCTTTCTCCTTTTCTATCCGACCTGACCTTCTCTGGCCGATACATTCTAAAGTCCTTTCCCTTTTCGCACCTCTCCTATCCCTTTCTCACCACTCTCTCTTTTCTCTCTCTCACTCACACCTCTCTCTCTCTCTCTTTCTCTCTCTCTCTCTCTCTCTCTCTCTCTCTCTCTCTCTCTCTCTCCCCCCTCTTCCTCTCTCTCTCATATTTCGCTCACTACTCTCGCCTTTACATTTTTACATTCTTTCTCCTTTACTATCCGACCTGACCTTCTCTGGCCGATACATTCTAAAGATCCTTTCTCTTTTCGCACCTCTCCTATCCCTTTCTCACCACTCTCTCTTTTCTCTCTCTCACTCACACCTCTCTCTCTCTCTCTTTCGCCTTTACATTTTCACTCCTCGCCCATTCACTTCTCTCCATTCTCTCTCTCTCTCTCATACTTCGTTCTCTTAAGCCTACTTCCGCCTCTACATATATACCTTTCTTTCCTCCTTCTTCTCCCGACCTGACCTTCGCTGGCCATTACATACTAAGCACCCTCTCCCTCCCCTCTCTCTTATCTCCGCACTCCTCTCACCCTCTCTCCTCTCCCCCTTTTCACTGCGCTCTCCTCTTCCTCTCCCCTACCTTACGCCTTCGCTCTCCACTCCACTCATCCTTTTCTCTCCCTCCTCATCCATTTCTCGCTCTCCATTCTCTCTCTCCCTCTCATACCTCGTTCTCTTAAACCTACTTCCGCTTTTACGTATGTACATTTCTTTCCTTCTTCATCTCCCAACCTGACCTTCGCTGGCCATTACATACTAACCGCCCTCTCCCTTCCCACATTCCCTCCCCCCTTCCCCACGCTGCCAAAAGGTTTTCTCTCCATCTTCTTACCGCCCTTAACGATCTCTCATTCCCCAATCCATCTCCTTCCTGCCCCTTGGCGCCGTCTCTCTCTCTCTTCCTCCTCCTTGCTTCCTCCTCCCTCCTTCCTCACCTCTTTCTCCCCTCCTTCCACCCTCCTCTCCCCTCCTTCTTCATCCTTCCTTCTTCTTCTCTTCCTCGCTCTCCTCTGCTTCCCGATGCTCTCCTGCCTACCCGCTCCTTTCCCTTTGTTCGCTTCCTGTTGCTCCCTCCGCTTTCCGGTGCTTCTCCTTCTTTCCCGCTCCTTCCCTTTGTCCGCTCCCTATTGCTTTCCTCACTCCACTCTCCAACCTCCGCTTTCTTCGTTTCCTCGTGTCCTTCGGAGTCAGTCTCTCGTTCCTTCTCGAACCTCTATCGTTCTCATCCGTTCTCCTCCCGGTCCACCCTCCACTGTCGTACTCCTTCCACTCTTCTTTACTCTCTCACCTTTTTCCGCTTCTCACTTTTCACTTCCTCCTAACCTCTCCTCACCCTCTTCCGTCTCTACCGATCCGCCAGTCTACCGTCGCTCCGTCGATCTGCCCTCGCACCGCCATTCGCCACTTCTTCTCTCTTGCATCATCTGCTCCATGCTACACGTCCCGGAGCGAGAACTTCCCGATCGATCCTCTCTATTCCTCCATTCGATCCATCGATCACCCGCCGATCCGTCGATCTATTCTCGCTCCGCCAATCATCTCCTCTCCTTCCTTGCTCCAACTACACCACACGTCCCAGTGCGAGATCTTCTCGGTCGACCCTCTATGTTTCTCCAATCCTTCGTGTCATCCTCCTTCTTGCTTCCTTCCCAACCTTACTCCAAAACTTCAACTCCTTCTCACATCTCCTGTCCTTGCTCCTCAACCTTCCCTCCAATTGCTCATCTTCCTCTCTTCCTCCTTCACCTTTCCAGCACACCCACTCCCTTTACTTTCACTTAACTCACTCCCAATTCTCCTATCTATCCAGACACTACCTCCCGACCATCCACACCCTCCGCCATCTTTCCGGAAGCCCCCCGATAGATTATTATTCTATTCACATCTAAAAAATATTTATAGTAGTGTCATTCGAATATATTATGAATATAATATATATAAGAATGTAATCATATAAAAAATATTCATAAAGAATTTTTAGTACGATCTGGGTGTACATATATAAAACATGTATAAGATAAATAGAGAGGAAATATTATAATTAGAAAACATATTCATAATTTTTTTATATTTCATTCATAATTTTCAAAATTTATATTTCATTCATAATTTTTACGTTTTTAATCAATATCTAATAGACGAGTCAAACCTCGAGCCGTCAACATGATTCTTGAGATCTCAGGTATAGCCATGTAGCTGTAACTCTCGAAAAAGAGATAGCAGATTGTCTGCGCTCTTCTACGACTCGAAGCTTGCCGAACGTCGAACGTGTATCCCCACTACTCGTGCTGGCAGCGGGCAGCGGATCCAAACTGGCATCCCTGCCTGAGACCGACTTGCTGTCAAACTTTGACCGAAATTGCTTGTTTATATGGGCGTAACAGGATGTACTGAAGATTCTTAGGTGATCAAGATTTCCTATTTCTCGATCGTACCATAATTCGTATGGCATTTTGTTCGTTTCTGAGGATTTTCCTGTTCGATTCAGTATGTACGCCGCTGTGTTGCATGCCTCGGTCCACAGTGATTTCGGTAGTTTGCTTGATTGCAACATTGAGCATGCCGCTTCTACGATGGTACGATTTTCTCGTTCCGCAGCTCCGTTTTGTTGTGGCGTATATGGTGGTCCTATTAATTGTTCTATGCCGCATTTCGCCAATGTCTCTGCGACTTCTTTATTGTCAAACTCTTTTCCTCCATCGCATCTTAACTGTTTCACCGTGTGTCCATTAGTTTTTGCTTCGTTTAGGAAACTCTCCATTGTTTTGCAGACTTCGCTTTTGTGTTTTAGAAAAAAGATTCTCCTGAATTTGCTGTAGTCATCCTTGAAGCATACGTAATAGCGCGCGCCTCCCAGGGACATTGTTTCCATTGGTCCGTTGACATCTGCGTGGATGAGTTCTCCTACTTCTTTCGGACGGTTTGTACGATGTTTGAACGATAATCTTGTGCATCTTTCTAAGTGCGCATCCGTCACAGAAATTTTCTTCTGCATTTGCCACGTCGATATTCATTCGTTTTAGGATTTGTTTCACATGACACTTGTTCTAATGAGCGAAGCGCTCGTGATATGTCTGCATCATGTCATTTGTGGAGGCTATATTCACCTGTATATTTTCCACTGGTTTGGATACTCTCATGTTCATAATGTATAGTTCTTTGCTTAGATATCCTGTCGCTGATAGTCTCCTGTTCCTTTTGTTTCGGATCTGAATCCTTTATCATTTGTTGTGATGAATCCATTTCGTGCAGCCGCTTTTACCGAGAACAAATGAGTACTCGCGTCCGGGACGTACCATATTTCCTTCAATTTTGCGTCGTACCATCTTCCTCGAAGATATACTTGGATATTGACTGTGCCTTTTCCATAGACTTGCATTGTTGCGTCTTTTCTACCTAATGATATAATTTCCGGAATTGTAAACTTCGTGTATGATATAAAATATTGTTTACTTGGTGTAATATGGCGTGATGCACCACTGTCACAGCACCAGTTATCTGCGTTAACATTTATATTGTTTGATGCTCCTAGACTGTAGGTTATAAATGCGCTTGTCTTACTTTTTGAGGTATTTTTGTCTTCCAAAGTTTTATTTTGAGGGCATTCTGCAATCCAGTGGCCAAGTTGTTTGCACTTTTTGCATGGAAACTTCCTTTTCGCCTCTTCGCGTTTTTCGTCAACTTCCTGATTGCGATTGTTGTATTTCTTCTTGCTGTATTTCCTATTTGCTACAAAAGCTGAATTATTAGACGACGTCGCTTTATTTATACTCGTTTCGCGTAATTCGATAGCGCAAAGTTTTTCAATTAGTAGATTTAATTTCTGTTTATCCGTGGGAATTATGTCCCATAAGTCTTTAAAATTGTCGAATTCTTTACTGAAAGTGGATAAGATTCGATCGTTAAACATGCGTTCTGATAATGTGTTTTCGTTATGCTTTGCTAATTCTGTATTTAAGTCTACGAAAAGTTTTTGCAGTTTCGCGACATGCGTGCTTATGGTATGTCTTCTTTCTCGCCCCGTTTTGCTTGAAAGAACGACTCGATAAGCATATTCAGTCTTTGCGTGCTACTGCATTCGAATCTAGCACACAGCTTGTCCCATATCTCTTTAGCGTTCGTACAGGTTAGAACGAGTTCTGCGATTGACTTACTCAGTGCTCTCGCTATTATGCTGGCTGCCTTTGCGTCTTCCTTTTTCCAATCGGTTACTTGCTTTCTTTGTTGTTCTGTGGCTTCGTCCGATATTGAAGGGCGCACCTTGGATCCGTCTATTATTGTCTGTAGTCCGTGTGCGCAGAACATCATGTTCATGTGCCATTTCCATTTCGCCCAGTTATCGGGGCCTTCCAGTTTGTCGCACTTTATATTCGACGTTCGTCATTGTCCTTTCTCGAGTGCGTTTGGGCCTTGTCGCGTTGATTCTCAAAATCCTTGGCTTTTAGGCTAGTTACGGTTCGCAGTGTTTCTAGAGGTCTACTACGTGGCCTGGGCCCTGTTGGGTTATTTCACGGAACAAAGAGAAACTCACTGTATATCGTAAAAGTACGCTTTATTTAGTAGGAGCTTTCTAACAGAACGAACGTCGGTTAACGAATGTACAAGGTTGGAGGGAGAGTCAGTCTGGGCAACCATGGAACAGAAAAAAAAAATCCGTCCCGTGCGTATATGGTAACTTTCGTAGGTAACAGGGGAGCGTCATCATTTGAATGCGGTGTTCTTTCGCCAACACGAGTACGTCTAGTGCCTTATAACCCTCTAGCGGATAGTCAGAGAAACTTCTTAAGCGATCTCATAAGCGCTCGCGAAAAATCGGATATTTGGCATTTACAAAATAATCATTGGTATTTATTGCGAAAATATACGAAAAAATCTTATTTATTAATGTTTAGAGAATGCCACAAATATTGCAAATGGCATAAATTATATCTTTAAAATGTCAATAAATTGTTGCACAAATGATATATACACATGTTCTTACAACTGAAACATTATAACTAATAAAAATAATTCATTAGTATTTATATTTAAACATATTTAGCTAAATAGCCGTTTTCAACGTTCATAATGATTAGACAAATATATTTTTATAAATTCGTGTCAAGATATCGCGTTATACAACTATCACAATAATATAACAATAATATATTCTATGATATATGTATATTTTGAATTTTGATTAGAATATTTCTGATTTTATGGATTTCTTCAGAAACTAACGTAGCATGCTATTTTATTGTTATGATAATAACAACAAATGTTTAAACGAGTTACAATAAATGATATAAGTACATCAAATACAAATATTTATTTGGTTTATATGGCTAGGTACATGTTTCAATGGCTGTTTTACAAAAGGATAAGATATATTATTACATTAAAATATAAATGTTTTAACGATTTATACAACATATCGCATAGATTATAGGATATACAGCTTATTGAAGTAATTATTACATTTTAATATATATAAGTATATTCTTAAGTGCACATTTCTGTGAAAAAGATTGAATTTAGTTTAAGTTCAAGTATGTACGTATTTAATAGCAAGTAAAAATATAATGTCAAAATATAACATATTAAAATATTAATTTATTACTACACACTATATAATATATATTGTGTAATCTGTGACTTTGTAACTAATTAATTAATTACTATTCAACCCAGAGAAAAATGTGAATTCTTTGTTTTCTTTATAAAAAAAAGTAGAAAATTTACTAAAACAACTTTAATATTGTCAGCATGGCAATACAGATCGTATCGTCTTTTGAACAAAAACATTTTGAGTTTCCGGTGAACTCGCTGACTGTCGTCGCTGCCACATCATTTTGACTCACAGCACATTATTTTAATATCACAATACTACAATTAGTTTAACACTTCCATGGATCAGACAACGATGATCAAAAATTTAAAATTTTGTAGGAATTTTATATTTTTATTTCATTTCGTATTTAACTGTGTGTTTATACATTTTGGCAGTTTATATTATATTAATATTCGTGAATTGATAAAATAATTAACAAATTCAAAACTGCCGAAACTAGAAACAAGTTTGTGGTCATTCAACTTGTCAATGATTCTGTGGCTCGGAGAAATTGAGCTTGTACAATATTTTCAAAGGTAAAAATCTTATCGTACTTTTTTTCTTTTGTCCTTTACTCCTTTTTTTCATTTTCTGGGTAACTGTAGTGAAAATATTTATTATATTTATTATCATATATTTATATACATGTTAATATTTTATATTAACATTAATAATTTTATGTTATGTCTTATCACGCAAGTTTTTTATAATTTATTTTTTCATGAATTATTGGAAGATTTATTAATTGTTTATTGTACGTATTGTTGAAGGAGAGGACCGTGCGTAAATGTAAAAAAATAAACGTCTAGGTATATGTATATTGCGAACTTTATTTCTGAGAGATGTATCCAATTCTTCGTCAAAGTTTCGAGAGAGCGTTCCACGAAAATCCGCTCTTCTTATAGCCGTTATCTTCTCGGCATTATCCTTGCTCCAAAGCATATCGCCAATCAGGCTCCAACAATTCGGCAAACTATTATTGGTTCGCAAAACTGAGGGGAAATACTATTTACAACCGTTCACGGTCAATACACGTGAAGAAACGGTTACTCACTCGAAATTTTAAACTAATTAGGGTTTTTATCTTGCCCACAGTATCAAATGTGATTTAAAATGATCAAATTTTAAATATTAATTTATAAATTAACTTACAACTAGGTCTTGATTTAAAGTTAGCGTATAAATATTATAATGTTCTACACAGTCTGTATTATAATAAAAGTATTTAAGACAAGTTCCAGTAATTATGTACTTTAGGTGAGCAATTTCCGATGACTTTGACCTTGATACATATTGCCAAGGTCATCCTCCTGAGTAACCTTCAGAAAGTTTCAGCCGTTACTCGTTTTTTATTAAAGTTATTAAAGAAAAAACTTTGAAAAATATAGTAATTATTTTGAAGAGCATAAGCGACTAAATGGATGTGGAAATAGTGTACGTATGAACGAAGAGAAATTATTTAAAGCAGTGAATCGTTAATATATTGAAGGCAGCGTAAAATTATTTTGGTGACTGACTAATTGTAACTGAAAAATTAAATCTCGCGTAAAGCTATATTTACATAGAAGTATAAACATAGGAATAAGAAAAGTACTATGACTTATGATTCTTTTTTATATTTCACTAAGTCTCTTTCAGTTGTCAATGATTATTGAAACTGTACAATAATTCCAATTTTCGTTCACTGTTATTTCACGAGTTTTTTCACTTAACGCATAATTATGAAGAGTTAATTACATTTCTGGCAGAGAAAAAAGTTATTCTTAATGTGTCCCCGGTGCAACGGAATTGTTCATTTGAACATGGAACAGCGATCGGATCTGAGATTACATCGATTACGGAACGCCTTGTTAACAATTACATTTACCTCGACAACTTTCTCAAATACCACTAGTGGGAATAGGCGCTCAGAAATCAGTAAATACAAAGGGATTAACTTCTGTTATTATATGGCCACATTTTGTTTCTACCTTCAAGTGCACGGTTTCAGTGTACATCTTATCAAGACTCACAACTACTGTTCCTTCAATTGTAGTGGACTCAAGCTCGTGGACACATTTAAGTGAATTGACTTTCCAATAGATCCAATTATCTGACATCAGACTCCATTGATATTATTCTTGGCGCTGACGTTTATAGTCGAATCATCGATAATGTAATTGTTAAGGGAGCACAAAACTCGCAGATTGCACAATGCACTACCCTTGGCTGGATCGTGTCCGGTCCGATTAATCTTGAAGTTACTTCTACGACAGCACGTAGCTTTCATGCTTCTATCGGTGACAGTCTTTACGATCTGCTTCACAGATTCTGGATATTAGAAAAATCTCCTACTTTAAGGAACGCTTCACATCTTTCTTTAGAAGAACAGTAATATGAAAAACACTTTCAATCGACTCATTCGAGAGACGGATAAGGACGTTAGTTAAACTAGCCTTCAAACAATCAGTGGAAGAGTTGAGAGACTCACGGATAAAGGTCTTACAATTGATTACCAGGTTGTCTAGATTGAAGAGTGGCGATGAATATACACGGTTTTACGTTGACTTCATTTCAGAGTACGAAAAGTTACAACACTTGAGATTAGTATCAGAAGGTCAATCTGAGCCTCTTTGCTGCCACTATCTTCCACACCATGGCGTTTGGCGAGAATAGAGGCTAACCACCAAGTTAGGAATTGTTTTTAATGGCTCATCCCCTACAACCTCCGGTTGTTCATTGAATGATATTCTTCATACGGGAGTAAAACTTCAAACTGATCTCTTCGATGTACTTATTTGGTTCCGGTTGTTTCCTTATGTATTCTCTACAGATGTAGAGAAGATGTTCAGACAAATAAAGGTACACCCAGATTATTGAGCATTTCAACGGATTTTCTGGATTAAACCAATCAAAGGCCTTTTAACATATGAGCTGACTACGGTTACGTATGGATTGGCGTGTGCGCCTTATCTTTCGCTACGTGTATTTCAACAACTTTTGGAGGACGAAGGTTCACATTATCCCTTAGCCGTTCCACATCTCAAGAAAGATAGATATGTCGACCACATTTTTGGAGGAGCTGATTTTGTTGAGCAACTAGAAGAAAACATCAATCATTTGAAAAAAGTATGTATGGCGGGCAATTTCAAACTGAAAAATGGACAAGTAACTGTCCTTCAGCGCTCAAGGCTATTCTGTAGTTATTTCTACTAACAAAAACTTAATAGTTACACTCTGGAACTTTGTTGGAAACTAGTTACGGACGTATTCCAATTTATGTTAAACCCTTCATCTCAAGACCATCATCAAAAGAACGATTCTGTCCAACATCGCTAAACTGTTCGATCCACTTGGATTTCTTTTTCCCATTCTAATTTCAGCAAAAATCCTTATCCAAGAACTTTAATCAATCAAACTTAGCTGGGACAATCCTGTACCTGAACCTGTAGCTATCAGGTGGATAAACTTTATACAGAATCTGCAAGATTTATCTAATTTTATTCCCTAGATCAGGGATACACAACTGGCAGCCCGCGGACCGGATCCGGCTCGAGAGGCTTTCCAATCCGGCCCGCGACGTCCAGGCTTAATCCACGGAAAAATGAAAAATAGCTCACGCCCGGGGCCCATCTGTGCGAGCACTGGCAGGCAGTGGTGTTACATCCTGTCTTTTATCTTCGTCAGATGTCGCATCTGATAATATGGGTGGGGGAAATAGTGGAGATGGTCTCGTGACGCACACAAGCTACGTACAGTGTAGATGAGCGCACGAGACCATCCCCACTATTTTTCCCATCCATATTATCAGATGCTACCGAGGAGAGAGTCTAACACCACTGCTCAACTGCTGACAAACTGTATGAGGAGTAGGAGAGCGTAGTCGCTGGACAGAGTGTAGACATATCTTTTGTTTCGTTTCCACCGAGTTGACAATCTAAGGCGCAGAGAGTTCTGTGCATCATATATACGCGATTCACATTTGCATACGTTATCTCCTCTAACGCCGACTCGGTGAGCCGAGACCCGTTTCAACTTTAATCTAGGTCGCAATATCGGACTGACCTTTATGAATTAGTTTTTATTGAAGCATTTTTTCGATTAATAAACATTACGAAAAAAAATTCTTTTCGGTGAAAGGATGATGTATATATAGGGGACGATATTGACTCTTTCAATTTCGTCAAAAATCTCGTCCTATAGTTAATCTTTCATTTTTAATTCTACCTGGTTGCGAATTGAAAACATTTTATTTCGTCTTGTTCATGATGTCTGAGCGTCGTAAGGTCAATTTTGAAAATAGGGTATTTCAAGAAAAATGGACTGAAGAGTTTATTTTTATTCTTCCATCCCATAAAGATGCGAAATCGACATGTTTAATTTGCAACGAAAGAGTTGTTGTGTGCAAAGCAACAAATATGAATCGCCATTACGAGACAAAGCATTTAAGGAAATATGACAAAAATTTTCCAAAAGATTCTTCACCAAGTATTTTGAATACTGTACAGAATCGTATTAATCGTTGCATGGTATTTTATTATTAAAGAGTAATAATGAAATAGCTTTTCTAGTTGATATAAATACACGTTTCTGTAATTGGCGCAATTTGAAGATATATCATTACTTTTTTTTTAAAACATTTTTTGCGGGCGTATACTTGACGTTTTTACCTTTTTTAAAAAAGGTAATTTTGTTGTGATTTACTATTACATGAAACTTTATATTTATTTCCGAAGAAATTTGGTGCTCTGAATTCAAATCTGGCCTCAGAATGGCGCCATCACGTCAGGATTTTGAGATATTCTAACCTAAAAGTGCAAAAATGGCTGTTTTAGGGCATTATTGGAGTTCATTCCTGGTTGCAGAGAATTTTACCGACAAAAACTAAACAAAATACCGTAAAATACAAGTCTTGCCCTTTAATTTCCATTTTGAAACATCCAAATAGGTTTTCTTTTCACCAAGATGCAGCAGATTTAAGTTTTTACTGCATACAGAAAATTTTCTTGGGTTCCCATATCAAACCGAGGGTTCGTATAGTATCGTTAAGCTTTATGTCCACATTAGAAAACTCTTCTTTCGAATCGTGTGAAATCTGCGTCGCGTTAAAGTGCCACTTATGTACCTTGAAACATCCTTGACTCATTAGCTTAATTATTTGTTCTTGCAATAATTTTGCTTCTCTTGTATCGTCCGCTCCACTAATCAAATCGTCGACATATATATCGTTTAATATACATTCGGATGCCAATGGAAATGACTCCTTGCCTTCTTCGGCTAATTGTCGTACGCTTCGGATAGCTAAATATGATGCACTAGCTTGGCCGTATGTTACGGTGTTTAGACTGTATTCTTGAACTGGATCGCTCGTTGAAAATCGCCACAAGATTCGTTGAAAATCCCTATCACATGCGTGTACAGATATCTGCCTATACATTTTTTCGAGATCTCCTACTAGAGCTATATTGCGAAATCGAAATCTTAACAAAATTTGTATCAGATTATCCTGCAATGTCTTGTCATTAACGGACTTGTCATTAATACTGCATTTAAAGAGACGCCTGTGCTGCTTTTATTAGACGCGTCGAAAACTACACGCAACTTAGTAGTCAAACTCGTTTCCTTAATTACGCCATGATGTGGCAAGTATACAATGCGTTTGTTGGAACTGTCGTCATTAGATTCGACTAGAGACATATGATTTAGTTCAACGTATGGTATTCGCGCATGAATTGTATATAACGCTCGCGATATGTTTTATTATTTTCAAATCGTCGTTCGATTTGCATTAAACGCTTGAGGGCTGCGCTTCTCGTTTCGCCAATACTTGTAAAGGGGGCTTTAAACGGTAAACTTACAATTTACCGTGTTCGTCCCTTGATGTTGTTTTCGCATATATTTCCTCGTATGCAATTTCTTCCCTTGATAGTGATTTACTAATTGTTTCCGCAAGACTTTCTAACTCCCAAAACTGTTTCAGAGTTTTATTTAAATCCTCCTTCTCTGATAAGAAACAATGTAGCCCTTGTATTATTCGAGAATTATCGCAACGCTCGCCGGAATCGGACTAGCTATCACCCAAACTAACTTGGTATTCTGTAGAAAAGGCTTGTTTTTGCCCAACTCGATTTTACCGTTCTCTAATAACTGGAAGAAAAATTCTGCTCTGATAAGTAAATCTATAGAATTGCGTTTATTAAATTCGATGTCAGCTAAATACAGATTAGAGGGAATATTTAATTGCGTTTTATCTATTTCTTTGGACGGTAAATTATTGGTTATTTTCGGGACAACCAAGAAGTGCGAATTAATATGAAACTTTAAATGCTTCGACTTTACAATGCATTCGTGACTTGACGTGCTTGACACTCGATACCGATATAATTTCCGACGCTGCGCTCCGGTTTAAACCTAATTTGTTACATGCGCTTTGTGTTATAAAGTTGGCTTCGCTGCTACTATCTAATAAAACGCGAAATGGAAGCCCGAATCCTTCATGATTTGCAACATCGACGATCGCAGTTGCCATGAGCACGTTGCTCCGGAGTGAGTTAAAAGAGTGACAAACTATTTTGGTATTGTTGTCCGTGACGGAATCGTTGTTTTCCTTGTTTGCTGCTAGCTGCTTTTCGAATGCACTGTGTTGCCCTTCTGCTATATCTCGATGTAGTAGGGTATTATGCCTGCCTGCGCACTTCCTACAAGATCCATGCTTGCAGTTCTTCGCAAAATGATCGCTCCGCAAGCAGTTGACACATATTTTGAGACGACGTGTTTTAGCCTATCTTCCGTAGACATAGCGAGAAATTTAGTGCAATTGTATATAAGATGAGGCTCATTATACACGAAACATGTCAATGACGTTACCGCACTGACTAATGACGTAACTTTGTCTGGACCTTTATTTTTGGATTGATTGCTCTTACCTTGCCCTTGAATCTTAGAAATACCTTTGCCTTCGGAACTCGCTCTAGATTTGCTACTCTCCATTCATTCCAATGCGTGACATCGATGTATAAGAAACTCCACCAAATCGTCGTAACTGGCTTCTTGCCTAACCTCACCTTCGTTTCTGTGGCTAACTCGATCTTTCCATGCTCGTAATGTGATTCGATCTAATTTACTTTCCACCACGTGTACAGCAACAAGTCGATCCATGACTCCGTGGGTGCACCTAGGCGTTTTAGTACTCGTGTGTGTTTATCAACGTGATTCACTAAACGTAGAATTGCACTGGGTGATCCTTGTCAACAGCTGGCATCTCGAATAAGCACTGTATATGCTTTTTTTCACGATACCCGAATCCTTGAATCTTTTTTGCAGTTGCTTCCAAACCACAGCGTCTGACAACCCAATATCCTCGATGACTCTGGATGCTGCACCAGAAAGGCTTGAATGTATATATATATGAACTTTTGTATGTTTGGCAATTTTTGATTATTATATATCGTTTGCGTAAATGCGTCCGCAAAGTGTGTCCACTCTTCAATTTTTCCATCGAAAATAGGCAGTTTTATCGTCGGTAACTTGCTTCCGCCGGTAACGTTATCTGTAGGACCGTCGAATAGGCGCTGCAGTATCTCCGTTTGAGTTCATAGCAATGCCCCTAGCGGACCATCGACTTCCGCTTCTTGTTGCGCGCAGGAAGTTGTCCTTGTTTGTGGAGATTCGCTTATTTCGCGTCTCTCCATGATATCCATGATTTGTTTTTGTACCACTTGCATGAGCAGCGTTGCATTGCTGCTCTCTGCGACATTAGCTTCGACGCTTGCTCTTGCTGTATTTATGATGCGTTTCAGCACGGCTCTTACCGCCAAACCTCGCTCTTCGAATTCTGCTTCAACCGTGGTATTGGCCACTGATAGCTCGTCGCTCTCGTTAATAATCTGCCGCTGTATCTTAGAAAACTCGCGCGTTAGCTGGTCGAGCTGTTTAAGTCGTACCTCTGCATCCTCGATCGTTGCTTGCTTCTGTACTTGCGATAGTCCCTGCTCGATTCTAGTTAGCTTGTCCTTGATGTATTCTCTTTGCTTTCTCAATTTACCCAGATCCGCCATGTCGATCGTTGCTTCTAGGTTAATTCTAGCTTCGTCGTCTTGATTTGCTCGTGTAACCGTATATACTTAGATATCCGTAGATATCCTGGCTCGAAGGATCAATGTAGGGATTGATTACTCGTCCTCGTGTACTAATGCAATTACTTGATTTTAAAATAGTTTTATTTGCACTTTACAAAATATATGTTGTAATCGTGACGAAAGCTGTGTGCGTTCTGCCGAGTGCGTCGCGCGCGCTCATAAAGCATGAAGACGCAGCACCATCTAAACTTGTAAAAAACGAAACTAATACAAATGGATTGATATAAATACAAAAATTATTAACTATTTGAGATCTCATTCAGCATTACAACATCGCTTACTCCGAGCTTTTCTTGAAGAATGCAATTCTGAATATGCAGATCCTTTGCATAACGATGTTCGTTGGTTGAGCAAAGGAAATGCACTCAATAGATTAATAACCTTGCTAAGTGGAATTTCGGATTGCCTCAAAAGTAGAAATACAAAAACGGCTATCGAATATTTTAAATTTCTTTGCAATACGAACAATATTGCTAAACTATGCTTTTTAAGTGATATATTCAAACATATTAATGACTTGAATCCGGCTTTGCAAGAAAAGGGAAAACTAATTTGTGATATGTGAAAAGACCGAAGCTTTTCAAATATGGGAAAAGACCGAAGCTTTTCAAAGAAAATTAAAATTGTTTGAAAATGATTTGCATTCTAGCGAGTTAATTCATTTTCCTTTATTAAAAACATATTTTGAAAGCAATGTTAAAGAAATTCCACAGTTTGAGAAATTCGAGAGCTTTTTGAAAGATTTGCAATTTGAATTTCCCGATTTACTGATTTTGTTCAAATTGGCGATTTATTAGAAACAATCCAAAGTCCATTCAGTCTTGAAACAAATGGTAATTGGGTTAATATAGCAGTGGAGTTGTTTACTCTTGAAAAGGCTAAATTGCAACTGGAAATTATTGAATTTCAAGAGAGTAATGTGTTGCAAGAAAAATTTGCCGAAACAGATGTTATAAAATTTTGGACAGACACACTCCCTGAATAATCTTTTCCAAATCTCAAAAAAATACATGTCTATGCACTATGTTCGGATCCACATATATTTGTGATACAACATTTTCCAAGATGAATGTAATAAAAAATAAGTTTCGAAATGACTGATCATTTGCGCGACTGCATGATAATAGCCACTATCACTTACGAACCGAATTTTAATAAATTTTAATAAATAAATTTAATAAATTAGTCCAAGATAGAAAAGCACAGTTTTCACACTAAAAATGCATTTTATAATGATTAAATTGCGAAATTATCAAAATTTTAATCTCAACGATATTAATATAAAAATATAAAAATAATAAAAAATAAAAACAAAAACAAAAAAATAAAAATAAAAACATTTTAAAAAAAGAAATCGATTTGTCTTACCTCTACATGGTGATTCCTAATACGAAGAATGCAAAAATATAAGTTCTAAATTTCGCTGTTGCGGCCTATGGTATAATTTTAAATTTTACATTTGACCCGCCAAAAAATTTAGTTGCGTATCCCTGCTCTAGATAGTGCGACAAGAATTTCCGCTGGTCCGCCTGACCCCGCGGAGTCCGTCCAGATTTATTACCAAGGCTGTTACTTGAGCGCTGAATAATCTAAATCACTAAAGGTACGAAGTTGGGCGTCAGGCACGGTCTCCCGTGCCACGCAATACGATTTTAACTAATCCCGCTGATTAACGACTCCGGGAGTTATGGAAGAGGTTAGCGAGTCGCAAATAATCAGAGTACGCAAGGAGAATCAAATAAAAGAAACATATATTCTGTGGGGTACGTTTTACAAACTTCGAGAAATATTTCGTCATACAGTCCGCGACTCACGTAGAATCTCTCGAACGTACGAATCATGTCGACGTTACCCAAATTACAAGTCGCCTCGAACGCGTACAAATCACGAGTCACGACGGAATAATCCCGCGCCAGGATCACATATTTTGCCGCGATTTTACCCCACGAACGACGCACATTTTCTTCAACTTCACGTCACGGTACTAACTTGTAATGGCGCATCTCCTCTCGAGATTTTCCGCACGAATATATCATAAAAAAAAAGATCTTACAACTATAAAGGCCAATAGCGTCTTTACTCGCGGAAATTACTTAAAGTATAATCGTATCGTGCACCGACGAAGCTCGAGTCGCGATCGTCCGGTGCGGGACGTATCGAAACGCGTATATAATCTAAATCTCCGATACTGAATACGCGGTAAATGATGCACAGTAACCTGCTCGTGATAATAACTCGCATCCACGAATAGGCGCCACGGAATTCACCACGACGACTTACAATAACGATAACAATGACTTCACAATTCGAAGGACGACAACGACTTTACAACGCGGAATCCAGTGGCTTTCCCACCCGAATCGGTAACGGATTTACAACGATATTACGGCGGGACGCGCGATCGGCGAGAGAATTCCCATTAATACCCGCTCTCGACGAGCCCGGGGCAGCGAGCCTCTTCGCGGAACTCTTTCGACGGCGTCCGGTCCGGTGACCTTGGCCGTCGCTCTGTTACGGCCATATGTCCCTTCCTGTGGATTCTACCACGAGGCTGCCGCTCCCGATCTCGGTAATATCCGCGACACGCTGGAGTGATGGTCTTACAGATCGGATCGCTGATGATCTCTCCTCGTCCGTCGGTGCGTCCTGCTCGAATCGAAACGGCTTCGAGGGCGGCGTGGCACCGGAGATCGAAATTGCTCCACCTGACATGGTATCCCACACGACAGCGTCGCTGGGACTTCCGTGCCGCTGCGTCGGGCCCTCCCTTTGCTTCCGCGCCATCTAGCGCCTAGCATCCTGTGCAGATTTTACCCTCGGATCCCGGGCGGTCGATAAGGGTGGTCGATAACCGTGGTAATTCATGCTACTGACTCGCCCGCACACGCCTATGCGTCCTTGCTGCTCGTCAGGCGCGCTTCCTCGCGCGATTTCCCCGGCTGGCCGGGCCAGGGCTCGTCACTCAGTTGCCGCTCCTCTGCCTCGGCGGCGGGCTTGCTCTTCATCAGTGGACCCCGGTCGGAGCGTCTTCCACTTGCCCTTGCTCCGGGATGCCCGAGGCATGCCAGTCGCGCAGGGAGAGGCCCCCGCTTCACGCCTTATCCCGGGCTCCTCCGCTCTCGCTCTCTATTTCCTTACCAATCCCGCCGCTCCTCCGCTCTCGCTCCCCATCTCTTTGTCAGTTCTGCTGCTCCTCCGCTCTCTCTCCCCTGCTACACTCGTACGCTCGCGTGACCGACCACTCCAGCCGTCTCTCACGTTCTCCTGTGAAGTCGCAAAACTAATAAATCCTTTATTTCGCAATACGCGAGCGGGACTACAGATACATGCGGATTATGCGCCGCAACGCGACTGAATTACTCAAATACGGCGAATCGCCGCTCTCCCGCCCCGAGGGAGTGACTCCGATCTTTTTCGGACCTCGTTCGGTCAGGCGTGCCCTTGTGACGGACCCTGTCACGTCACAATGGATACAAGGTTACAAGTATTATCCGGCAAAAATCCACGGATTTTGCAATGCCTCTCAGCAAGCCAGGGCCGCAGTAGTTTATATTTATATAACTAAAAAAATGAGGAGGTCAGCACAATTATATTAGCATCAAAAACTAAAGTGGCTCCCTCGTTTGAAACTCTCCGCAGCTTACTTGCTAACAAAACTTATTTCACACATTCTGAGCGTAATAGAAGTAAAGGATATGCCTGTTCTCCTGTGGACGGATTCATCAAATTATACTTACATGGTAGACAAATCATCTTTCACAATGGAAGAACTTTGTCCATAATAAAGTTGTGCTTCATCCAAGAGACCTTGTCTCAAGCAAAGTGGAACTTCGTGCCAGGAAGTGAAAATCCAGCAGATCTGGTTACCAGAAGGTTGACAATTGCATAATTTTCAGAGATTGATCCATAGTGGACTGGACCATACTGATTATCTCAACCCTCAACCCAGTGGCTTACTATTACTTCATTGAAAAGTTCCGGAGAACATCTCGAAAAGCGTCCAGTTAAAGTGAATGTAACTACCCAACCATTGAAATTATGGGAGGCTATATAATAAGTACTGCAGTTTAACTTTAACTAAACTCCTTCGCATTACTGTGCTTTATAAAAAGGCCGTTGCTTAATTTAGAAAACTTTCGAATTCGTCGTTTTCATTAACTTCTGTTGAGGATATTTCTTAGTTCTAATTTTATATTTCCGCCACAAGACTCTTGGCAAAGCGTGAATTTTAGTATTTGACTATTGCAGGCCCTGCATTGTATTCTTACGCACTTCCTATTTTATGTTTACGTGCGCCTCCTGTGTCTGCGTTACTCACTTTTGTATTATCCGCTTACCAAAGCTCATGTCGGATCTCTAATGCGTGTATATCAATAATTATATTAAATACTTTGGTCTTCAAGTCATTGTGTATCACATATTGTGAAAACCTTAACAGGTTATGGGTCCAGGTCACATCCACATATGAACCTAAAGAAAATATTTCGTGTAAATTACGTATATTTCGGTAGTGAACCATTTTTTTCACAAGAAATGGCTGAATCGATCGACTTGAGAAGCATCAGGAAGTTCAACGGAACAAATTTCCAAGTATGAAAGTTCCAGATGAAAGCGATGTTTATCGCAAACGGATTGACGGACATCGTCACTGATGAGAAGAAACGACCTACGGAGGAAAACGCAACGCAGAGAGCTGATTGGGATAAAGGTAACGCGAAGGCCATGGTAATTATGTCGTCAACGGTGGAGGCACCGCAACTCGAGTTCCTATTAACATGTGAGACAGCAGCTGAAATGTGGAGTAAGCTAAGTATTGTGCATGAACAAAAAAATAATTCAAACAAACTTTTTTAATGACACGTTTTTACGAGTATAAAATGGCGCCAAATGATAGCGTCGTACAACATATAGCAAAGGTAGAAAACATGACACGTCAACTATGTGATCTCGGCGAGCGAATCTCGGATGTTACCGTTATGGCAAAGATATTGGGAAGCTTGCCCACCAAATACAACGCACTTATTACTGCATGGGACAGCGTGGATAGTGAACAACAAACAATAGACAGACTCAGACAATGTCTCATTAAGGAGGAAGGAAGGCTCGGTTTCGAAGAGGCATGTGGCGCCCTTGCTGCCGTGAGCATCAAATCAAACAAGATGCGACCAAAAACAACAGAAAAAAAGGAACAACAACGCGTGAAGGACGTTGAATATTTTCACTGCCATAAATATGGACACTACATTGCCGAAGAAGAAAAGAGAACCGGAAGATCGAGGGAACAAATACAAAGAAAAGCAGAAGAACAGCGACACGGGTAACGAAGCGGCATTTTCAGCGGAAATTATGGAAAAGGAAGTCTTGAATTCTACGTAGGAAGATATGTGAATTCTTGACAGTGGTGCATCTAAGCACATGACATTCTGTTCTAACTGGATATCTAACCTACAAATGTACGAGGACGAGTACGTCTCTTTGGGTGATGGCACAATGTGCAAAGTGTCAGGTCGTGGCACAGTGCATATCAAAAGACTAGTTAACAGCCAATGGCTAGACGGCAAACTGGAAGACGTGTTATATGTGCCAGATTTGAAGAAAAATCTCTTCTCAGTCGGAGCCTGCAAGAAGAAAAATTATAAAGTGATTTTCAAGGACGATGCAGTGGAGCTGTTTCTGGATGGCACATTGAAAGCGTATGGTATGAGGCGAGACAATGATCTCTTTTATATGTTCTTTAAGGGACGATTGAGAAATGACGCGAATGTAGTAACCACATCCAACATAAAACGCTGGCACGAACGGCCATGTAAATTATAAATATGTATATTCGTTAAATGCACAAAGATGGTTTGATAAACGACTCAATACCGGATAAATCGGAAGATTTGTTCTGCAAGGCGTGCCAATACGGTAAGCAGCACCGATTTCCATTCAAACCAAATACACATGAAAAACTGAAACCTGGCGAGTTAATCCACAGCGACATGTGTGGAAAGATTTCTCAAGAGTCGGTGGGAGGATCAAATTACTTCGTAAGTTTCAAAGATGACAGTACTGCTTATCGTATCGTGCATTTTATTAAACACAAGGCCGATGTTTTGGACAAACTTAAAGATTATATCAACCTCGTTGAGAATAAGTTTCAGAGACATGTAAAAACATTACGAGTGGACAATGGCAAGGAATATTGCAATGAGCAGACATTGAGATACTTGTATTCGAAAGGAATCAATCTCGAAACTACGGCTCCGTACACCCCCGAGCAGAACGGGCGAGAGGAGAGATATAACAGATCATTGGTTGAAAGTGCACGAGCTATGTTACACGCAAAGAATCTGCCAGTAAAACTGTGGGCAGAAGCGGTAAATGCAGCTTGCTACATTCTAAATCGGACGCCAACGACGAGTAACATAGGGATGACACTATATGAAGCATGGACAAACAAGAAACCATCCCTGGGCCATATCAGAGTATTCGGATTAGAAGCATTTGTCCACGTTCCAAGACAATTGAGAAAAAAATGGGACAAGAAGGCGGAGAAATTATTCATGGTTGGATATCAAGGTGATTCGCACAACTACAGATTATACAATCCACATACTGGAAAGATCATCGTTTCGAGAAATGTTGTCATTCATGAGACGGACCATCGGAAGCAGGATAACTCGGAGGATGAAGACGAGGCTACGTTGAATCTAACTCCTTGGCCTGATAAAAGGAACAATGAAGATACCATCCATCATAGTGAACGTGAGAACGTGAATCAACTTAATGGAGACAGCGAGTCTCAGCAGATACAACAACCTGACAAGATCAGAAATCTAAGAGACAGAGGAACCATAAAACTCCCGAATCGCTATCAAGCAAATATAGCTGTGTTTAATGAACCGTCGTCATACGAAGATGCCATGTCTGCCGAAGATGCTTACAACTGGAAGAAAGCAATCGAAGATGAGCTTAAAGCTCATGAACTAAATGATACATGGACTTATGAAGATCTTTTTGAAGGGAAAAGAATCATTGGATCAAGATGGGTCTTCAAGAACAACTCTCACGAAGATACTCATCGATACAAGGCACGTTTATGTGCAAAAGGATTCATTCAAAAACAAGGTGTCGACTATCAAGAAGTGTACGCACCTGTAGCTCAATATAATTCGATATAAGCTATGCTGGCATGTCCTGCATAAGAAGATATGAAGATTGGACAATTTGATGTGAAGACGGTCTTTCTCAACGGAGAGTTGATTGAGGAAATTTATATGGATATGTCGGACGGCGTAACATGTTCGGATGAAAGTAAGATCTGTAAGTTACTGAAATCGTTACACGGTCTTAAGCAGGCCTCGCGATCTTGGAACAGTAAGCTCTTTTCTTAAACGTTTTCACTTCAAGCCAAGTAAAGCGGATGCATGCATTTATACCGGAAATTTTGAATCCAGTAAAGTTTACCTAATAATTTATGTAGATGATGGTCTCATTTTATCGACATCTCAAAAAGTGATAGATAAGGTTATAGACGAACTGAGATCGAATTTTAGAATCACTATAGACAATGCGAAAAGCTACGTCGATATAGAAATAATTCGTGACATAGAAAGAAAATCTATTTTTATTCATCAAACCTCGTACGTTCGACATATTCTTCAAAGATTTAATATGACTGACTGTAAAGTTAAAATTTATTCCCGCACATTTAGGTACATGTCTAACTTCGGCAAATGAGTGTAAAACGGATATTGAAAATGTACCGTATAGGCAAGCAATATGTGTGCGTTAATATTTCTATCAATTGTTACGCGACCGGACATAACATACATTGTAAATTACCTGAGTAGGTTTATAACGTGCTATGACAGACAACACTGAAATG
>OV788327.1:30600194-30619592 GCA_928718305.1 Tetramorium bicarinatum
TAAACAAAGATAAAGGACTGTTGTCTGATATGTTTATAAACAAAGATAAAATAAAAGACTCCTTCCCGCGTGACGTCATACCCCTTCGCCCGCAGAATACCCCCCCGCCCCGCTCCCCCCTCGGAGGACCTGAGTTAGAACTCTCATAGTATACCTACTTTTAAGATACATTTTAACATTTAATTATACATACTTCCTCATTATTTTTAATCTTAAGTGTATTACTGCATGAATGTCTGTACACTTGAGTTTTTTTGTTTATTAACTTTTTATTTGGTTGTATATATTTTGAGTTATGCATAGTTAAAGAATAGCATAGTGTTTCGCTAATATGGTCTTCTAATGTGGCAGTTCGTCGGGGCAATAAAATATAATGCACATATGTGATTATTGCAAATAGTTTTTTTTTATTTTCTATAAAAGTCTATAAGAGAGTTTATAAGACTACAATTTTTTAAAGTTTTATTTTAATTTGTAATTTTGAAATCTAATTAAATTTTAAGTTTATTTTGTAAAAACTGTCATCTTGACAATTCATCTATGCAATAAAATATAATGTTGCAATAAAATACAATGTTTTTTCAACAAAATCAAATTTTAAAATTTATTTTTGTAGTGGACCATATTACCACCCCCGTTTCTCTTCAATTCATTTTGCAAGGTTTTACATTTTTATAAATAGTAAGCTATGTAATAAATATTTTGTAATTTTAAGTCTAGAAACTCTTAAACAATATTTTAAGGAATACAATCGTCAAGTTTTAATTTAAAATATTAATTATTAATAAGGTTTTTATGTAAAAAACAAAAAGGTGTCCATAATATCACCTTCTCCTCTCTCTCTCTCTCTCTCTCTCTCTCTCTCTCTCTCTCTCTCTCTATATATATATATATATATATATATATATATATATATATATATATATATATATATATATATAAGACCGCTCCTGGGTTATGTAACCTCGCGTGCTTGCAACGAAAGCGACGATTTCGATATTGGCCTGCAGCCGCTTCGTTCTCGAAATCTCTGACATGTACTTGGGCAACTGCCGCTCACAGCGATGTGTGTAGTTGGGCTACTGCCGCTATCTTTATGTCACCACAGATTCTACCGGGCTTTCGCCGCTACTCAAAATCACAAAACGTGCTGAAAAACGAGTCGAGAGTACGCGCGGTAAAACGAAGCAGGGAGACTAGCCCGAGCCGGATCGAGCATGCGCACTCGTTGTTGCTACCCGCGGCCGAGCGTTGCAACGCTGCGGCCGAGGTCCCGGGCAGATCGCGCCTGCGCAATCGTCACCGCTAGCTATGGATTGTCTGTCTCGCTCACTCTTTTTGAGACAGCGCTGCGCTCCCGAGCTGCGTGCATGAGCCGAAAAAAACACGCGCACTATTTTCATTTCATCGTTGCTCAGGACGCAACAATATGCTTTTTATTCCTTGGTACGGGTTGTATTGTGTCTATTAATTGTACTCGCCATGTACCAACAGTTCTATAATCTGAGTATGTTTCTAAAAGATAATTAAAATGATCCATATGCAGATCATTTAACCATTCGCCTTCAGCAATAATACTTTTTTGTTCTACCGACAGTGACATTTCTCGTTGACGTTTCTTTTTAATAAAATTATTTCTATATTGCACATGTTTAGCAGTGTCTTTATTTTCTATATCTTTGCTTATATCGTGAATGTTGACGCTATTTTCCTCCTTGTTATCATAAACGATATTTTCAACACACGACGCATTTTGAAATTGTTCATTAAATTGCGTAATAAGAATATTACTCGTTTCTGATTGTACGTACTTTTCTGATGTACTTATAAAAGAATTGTTATTTAATTCTTTCTTAGTTTGTTGAGACGCATAATCTTTTTGTTTATTTGATGATTTCTGTTGTTTCTTTTCACATTGACGATCTGTACGTTTACGAACCCCATCAGCCTCTCTTGCTCTTATTACTGCCAATGGAAACACTTTCTGAGGCACACCATATTTTAAATCTTGGGGAAAATGCTCAATAATATTGGATTCAAAAATTTTTATTAAATGCGAATGCATTAAGCTGACGTCAAATCTTACTTTTTCAGGCTTAATGTTAAAAAGTAATGAAATAGCGAAAGCTATTGCAAAAACACCGCAATCAGTACAATTTGGTTGTTGTTGCACAGTAGGAAATTTAATAGGTTTTTTATCAAAGGGATAAAATGGAAATAATCGTTTCAAAAATTGTTCATGATGTTTATGCAACTTCCTTTTATTAGATGAATCGTAAATACCTATATTTTTTGTATCATAATAACTACACACCCAGTGTCCATTCACATTCAATAACTCATTTAACTTACACAAATCCAGTGAATCAGATTCATAACTATGTAACTCAAAATCAGAACTATGTAAAATCTGTATTTTTTTTTACTTTCTGACATAGACGGTATTGTATCATCAAGAATACAACTTTGCAATGTACTTACTGGTCTATAATCTGAACAACTTTCTAAAAGACGATAAAAATGCTCTATATGCATGTCTTCTAACCATCTACCTTCAGCAATATTTTTCTCTTCTATCGGAAACATTACTTTTGTTTTCATAGACATTTTTATTATATACTATTTCTTAAATCTAAAATCTGAAATTGTAATTGTGATTGGCGCACAGCAACCTTTTTATTGGCACACAGTAACCTTTTTATTGGCGCACAGCAACCTTTTTATTGACGCACAGAAACCTTGTATTGACGCACAGCAACCTGTTTATTGGCGCACAGCAACCTTTTTATTGGCGCACAGCAACCTTTTTATTGGCGCACAGCAACCTTGTATTGGCGCACAGCAATCTTGTATTGGCGCACAGCGACCTTTTGAAATAAAAAGAAAACAAAACGAAACAAAAGAAAAGAAAAAAGAATAGAGAAAAAGATAAAAGAAATAGAAGTACAGAAATAGAAAAAAACATAAAAGAAGTAGATGTATTATAAAAAGAGATATAAAAAAAAGTACCTGTATAATGTGACAATATACCTAACAATATACCTGTATAATCTGATTCTGGAACAAAAAATAACATTTTATATATGATGACATTAAAATGTCTAATATATAATTACTGAAAATTATAGTCTATAGCCGGTATTCATAGTTTGTTCTTATAGTTCACGTAAAATAAAAATAAAAACACTTTGATTATATAATTCGATCCCAAGCTTTCGATTAAGCCTACTTAGAATTCGATCGGTTCAGTCATTAATGAGATCCGATAATCGAAAGATTATTCAATAGGCCGTCTCGCGTAATAAGGCACGGCCATGTCCCGGCGGTCCGCTACGCGTAACTTGGCGCGCGAGACACTATCGTGCCTCTTGATATGGGTGAACGCGGGCTTATTTGTTCCCGGATAGAGAACTGCCCTGCTCAGCTCTCCAGTTGCCTTTTGCAAACTTTTGAACAAAGTAGTATTGAATTAAATGATTTCGAAAGAAAAAATTTCTTTGATTTCTTATTTGAATTTCGCCATGTCTTTACCGAAAATATTGTTGCCGGTAATTGCGATGTCCTGTCTCATAGTATAAAATTGTATGATTCTTGCCCCATTAAGCAGGTCCCTCGCCGAATTCCTTTGCACTTACAATCGGAAGTCAATAAAATATTGGAAGAAATGAAGGCCCAAAAAGTAATTGAGGAATCTTGTAGCCCTTGAATCTCTCCAGCAGTAATAGTCAAAAAGAAGGATGGCTCAATAAGGTTCTGCGTGGACTATCGCAAATTAAACGCAGTAACTATAAAAGATTCTGTCCAGAAAATCACTTTATTAAAAACTCAATTGTCATGGTCTAGAGTCGCGGCCACCGAACAGTTGACGATTCAGCCTTGCGAATCGATTCCCGCGCTTGCCCTTATCCATATCGGCACGCGGTTGCAGCGTGCTTTTCACGAAATTCGGGCTCCGTTTCGGGAAAATATCGCCCCGCTCGCCAATCGCTGTCTGCCGCTCTTATCGTGCTATTCTTGCGAACTTTTCTGTTGTTCCGTGAAGTGATCGTAGGCAGTGGGCTTTTTCTCGAATTCAGAAATAAATTTCAGACTCATTCCATCGAGTTCTCTGTGATTTTCTTTATCAATCTTATCTCTAGACAGATTTCTATCCACTTCCGAGGATTGATAAATTTTGGATAATTATCGAGGAATTCGTGGTTCTGTACTCTCGATCTTAAGGCCGGCTTCACACCTTGGCAGAAAAGCAGAAGCAGAAAAGCAGAAGTCCAATCAGAACTCTCACTCATAGTAAGCAGTAGTATAGTGGTATATACCAATACATACTATCTATTATGAGTGAGAGTTCTGATTGGACTTCTGCTTTTCTGCTTCTGCTTTTCTGCCAAAGTGTAAAGCCGGCCTAAGAGTGGGTACTGACAGGTAAGCCTCGGTCCTAAGGACCGAGAGAAAACGAGTGGCATTCACTTGGACGCCGTTCAAATGGACACGGTGCTGAAGGACACAGAGATATTAGACACGATATTTTGCTCACGGTTCAAATGGACTAGGAAAATATGCACACGAGAAGAAACGCACCGTGCATTTGCACACCGAAAGAAGGACACCGTGCATTTGCGCACGGAAAAATGGACATGAAAAGAAGCGCACCGTGCATTTGCACACCGAAAGAAGGACACAGAGGTGTGCCACGAGAACTAACCGGTTCGGCGGCACCGAGGCACGCATAGGGACCGTGCTAGGTGACCACTGTCAACCGGGGTGTCCAGGTCGCAAAGATCGCGACACAGAGGTGCGTCACGAGAACCAACAGGCTCGGCGGTACCGTGGCACGCGTGGGAACCGTACCAGGTGACCCCCGTCAACCGGGGTGTCCAGGTCGCGAAGATCGCGACGTAGGGATCCGCCGTAGGAAAAACACGCAAAATTTAAGTTGTAAACCTATGTGGAATTAGTGAGATTGAATAATAACGCGTGGGCGGGGTGCAGAGGGAGGGCTTCGCCCTCTCCCTGCAACTCCGCGTAAAAATTATAACATAACTAGAGAGCTCCACATTCAACAACGTGGAAAAGAACAGCGTGGACTTCGTTTTGTATGAAAAACAGAAGAAAATTAAGTGCGGTGTCGAATCGTGCGATGTCGAATCGTGCGATTGACGGGGTTCGCCTGGCATGATCCCTACGCTTGCCCCGGTGTCGCAGAACCCGTTGGTTCTCGTGGCGGATCCCTACGTCGCGATCTTTGCGACCTGGACACCCCGGTTGACGGGCACGGTCCCTGTGCGTGCCCCGGTGCCGCCGAACCCGAACGCCGAACGTTAGTTCTCGTGGCGGATCCCTACGTCGCAATCTTTGCGACCTGGACACCCCGGTTGACGGTGGTCACCTGGCACGGTCCCTACGCGTGCCCCGGTTCCGCCGAATCGGTTGGTTCTCGTGGCACACATCTGTGTCCTTCTTTCGATGTGCAAATACACGGTGCACTTCTTTTCATGTCCATTTTTCCGTGCGCAAATGCACGGTGTCCTTCTTTCGGTGTGCAAATGCACGGTACGTTTCTTCTCGTGTGCATCTTTTCTGGGTCCAATTGAACCGTGCGCAAAATATCGTGTCTAATATCTCTGTGTCCTTCAGCACCGTGTCTATTTGAACGGTGTCTAAGTGCACCGCTCCCGAGAAAACTGCTTTTTCTATAGGTAATGGTTTATGGCAATTTCGGGTTATGCCCTTCGGCCTTTGTAATTTTGCCCCTGCAACTTTTGAACGACTTATGGAAGAAGTCTTAAAGGGATTAATTTCAAAGATTTGATTTATTTACCTAGACGGCGTCAAGTATAAAAAAAAATTTATTTGTATTCAAATAATTATGTGTTAAAATTATTATCTTTCATACCGTATAAATATCTTAATTACCTAACTCTCTCTTTCTCTCTCTTACTGCGTGCGTGCGTGCGCTCAAATATTTATTTATAAAAGATTTATGTATAGTATTTAAATATTCATATATTAAAATATTTATTTGTATTAAATAATTATTTGTATAAAAATTGTTTGCTTATTGTTTGCTTTATATTATCTCCTTTATTTCTTACAGACTATAAACACTAACCACGAGTATTATGAACTATCCATTTTTATAATTGGCGCACTTCCTTGATATCACATTTTTTGTAGAAAAAACCTTTTTTGTACAAAGGTAATTAATACAAGAGTTTTTTTTTTAGGCGTAGTTTTGTAGAAGTATTCTTTTTTGAGGCGTAATTTTTTAGGCGTTTTTTGGGCGCGTATACTTGGCGCATTTTTGTACCTTTTTTTGAAAAGTTATTATTATGATACTACAGAAACATTTATTATTCTGTACGGTAAGGAAAATACATCACATAATACACATAATTTATTACATCTTTGTGATGATGTTAAAAAATTCAGATCATTGCAAAAATTCAGTTCTTTTCCGTTTGAGAATTATATGCAATCAATACTGAAAATGATTCGTAAAAATAATAAGCCTTTGGAGCAAATTGTTTGCCGGATAAGCGAACAAAATAATGTAAATTTTAATCTAAACGCAGGACAATATAATAAACCTCAACTTTTAAATCCTTATTTTAACGGTCCGCTTATCAATTACCACAATTATAGTAATCAATTCAGTAAAGTTGTATTTAAAAAATTTGTATTGACAAATAAAAAACCGGATAATTGCTGTTCTTTATTGGATGGAAGTATTATAATCATCTTGAATTTTGTTTCTAATCATGAGAATATTATTATAGTTGGCAAGAAGTACAAGACCTCTCAAGATTTTTATATCAAATCATGCAAATTTTCAAAATTAAATATTTACCAGGTCTCTAATCTCGGCAATTTACAGACTTGGAGTTTAGATAGAAATTGCGAATAAATATATTAGATTAAAATATAAAAATACATACATTATTTTCCCTTTATTACATACATAATTACAAATAACAAAATGCATTTATTGCTATTTTACTCAAAATTTAGAGTATTATATAGAATTTATTTATTTCATTTCTTTTAATTCATTTAATAATTTTCACACAATTATTATAAAAATAAAATAAGTCATATTTTCTTCATTATTATTAAAAACACTTTTTAATCTAATGTAAAATAATTTTTTATTTGAATACATACTTATAATGTTATTACTGTAGTAGTAGTAGTAGTAGTTTATAATGTTATTACTGTATATGTTATTACAATATATATTTGAAATTATATTTGAATAAATTACATAAATAATATTTCTTATAATTGAATAATTATTATATACGATAATACAAGTATACGAATAGTTTTTTCAATATTTTACTTTTTTAGTATTGTGTTTATCATATTTTTGTCATTCATATTTTCATTAATTTAATCAACATTGTTTAATTATTTATTTAAGTTCTGTTACATTCTCTGAGTTAGAAAAAAGTATAATTTGTATTACCAGACTTATAAAGGAAATTATAGTTTTACTTGTAGTCTATTTGCTGTAATATTATTTTTCTCACATAAAATATCTGAATAAAATTAAATCTCTATTCTTATATGTATATTTATGTATTACATATTACAACGTATTACATATTTTATGTTATCAATGTTATGTATTTATATAGTCACATAATAATGGTGAATCACTATTTTAGCTTTGTACTTTTTCTTATGTAAACGTCAATAATATTTTTAATGATTTTACAATTTGCGAAGAAAAATATGCTTTTGCTTCTACGTTTTTCCAGAAATGGAGAAACCGACGTGGACGATAATCGAGTTTTCGTCAGATAACACTGTTGAAGCGGTATCATCGGGCTGGATAGAACACAATAAGTGTTACTGGCCTTTAAATATGAACAAGTTATTGCCGCAATTCGGAAAAACATGGAACGAAATACATGTTGGCCATATTATGACGTTATTACGTTTCGAAACAGTATATATGGTTCGTAGTATTTTATTTAAAATAATATAAAATATTTAAATTAATTATTTTCTAGAGGGGTTAAGTGTTATAGCAAAGTACTATAGTAAAAAATATATAATTAAAAAAAAAATATATAAAATATAGTTTATTAAAATAAAATATAAAATATATATAAAATATAGTTTATTATTTCTATTGTTTGCTATGATGTAATTTGCAAATTGTTTGTAACTTATTTACGTAATTTTAGATGATTACAATACTGCAAAGTTAAAAACAAAAAAAGCTGAATGCACATCTGATTTAAATTTAGAGATTGAGGGAAACATAAAAAGAAAAAGAACGCGAAATCGGATGTATGCGACTGATAGCGAAGACTCTGATGAATATAATAATGTTCCGACAAAACAAAAGCAAATAAAAAGTTTCTTTCAGTATATCAAAACATTAAAAAACATCTCTCAAGTTATTACTATAAATTACTATAAATATTATAGTCTATTATAATAGATTATATTATAATCTATTACATTATAGCGTTTTTAACAAAGAATGTATTTATATTTAACGTTATTTTCTCAGAAAACGAAATAGTAAAAAAAAAAACCAAAACAGCAGTACAATATTCCAGTAAAGACTCTAAAAAATCTTTGAAGAATGATAGCTCTCTTCCAAAACATCCGGAGACGACAGGTATATTAATTAATAAGCAAAATAAGTAATTAATTCACATTTCATTTATTTAATTAATATACACTTTTAATCATGTACCGCCAAAAACTGGAGGTACACGTTGCAATAAAAACCCTACGTAATTATAAGGGACATATGTATCATCCAAAATAGGAGGAAAAATGTACTTCAAAATCAGGAGTTACATTTTATTCGCGATATAAATGATTGGAGGTATGTACATATATTATTGGAGGTACATATATGATTGGAAGTACATAGATATTCGGGGTGTTAGCCGTGGTGCATGTACATTCTCAATGTGAATGTACCGAAACCTATGTGTTTCTTTCATACACACACACACGCACACGCACACGCACACACACACGCGCACGCGCACGCGCACGCACACGCACACGCACACGCACACGCACACGCACACGCACACACACACGCACGCGCACACGCGCACACGCGCACACGCGCACACGCGCACTCGCGCACTCGCGCACACGCGCACACGCGCACACGCGCACACGCGCACTCGCGCACTCGCGCACACGCGCGCGCACACACACACACACACACACACACACACACACACACACACACAGAGAGAGAGAAAAATATAATTACTTACTCGGCCTCAATCATAATTTTATAATATTTCTAACAATATACATGATAAAATTATGGTTAAGGCCAAACGTAACTATATTTTTCTTTCAGTATGTGTGTATATATATATATATATATATATATATATATATATATATATAGCTCAGCAGAATTGACATTTGAGTTACATACTAATAGGAGATACTTTTTCCGGTTACATACTAATAGGAGGTACTTTTTCCGGTACATTAGCACGAGGTACAAGACACAAGAGGTAATAATAAACCTATTGATCGAATTGGAGGTACCAATCTTATAAATTCGCGATACTTTTTTAAGGAGGTACAAAGTTTTCTATATATATGTACCTCGTATCGCGTAATACGAGAAACAAATATACCTCCAACATGAAGGTACCGCCAATGGGGAGATAGGCATTTGTTGTATCTTCAATTTCCTTTCCTCGATGCTGGATGCATAATCAGACGCGTGTTATAACCAGAAAAATGTTGACAAATACAGATATTCGGGGTGTTAGTCGTGGTGCATGTGTACATTCACAATGTGAATGTACCGAAACCTATGTATTTCTTATATATATATATGTATATATATATATATATATTTAATATAAATTTACATTTTTAATGTTTCTTATGATTTCAGCCCGTTAATGAACTCGAGGTGCAAATCAGGGCGCCGAGATTCATACGAATAGCGGATATGAAATGGACCCGATGGGTCCGATATTGTAATCGGGAGGCAAACGATACCATATGGTGCGGAGATGGAGAAGATCTAATGGATCTCCAGATCCTCTTTGGGGATCGCATATATGAGGAAGAACGTTGAAATTGAGAAGTAAGTATTGTTATATGTTTTATATTTACTTTAACATGTATATTTCCACGTATATTAATGAATTTCTTTATTTATTTGTTTCAGCGCATTCATTGGCCCCCCAATATTTGTCGCCCCACATATATATATTTTTAAACATTGTTTTTTATTTTTATTTTTAGTATTAAGAATAAATATTTTTAAACGTATATATATATATATATATATATATATATATATATATACATATTTTTTTCTCCCATTCCCTTCCCTTTCCTATTTTAGAATAATAAGAAATAAGAAAATAAAATAAGAATAAGGATAAGAAAAAAAAATAAAAGAATAAGAAAAAAAATATTAAAATAATAAAAGAATAAAATAAGAAAAAATAATAAAAAAGAATAAAATAAGAAAAAAAGCGTATAAAGAGCGGGCGAGCGAGCAAGTGGGTGGGTACGCGAAATGCATGGGGGAACGGGAGCGATGGAGCGAGAGAGGATGAGAAGCGGGTGGGAGCGAGAAAAGATGGAAAGTGGGTGGGGGCGAGAAGAAACCCTTCACGCAGTCGTAGGACCCACAACCGTAGGGCCTCTAATACACATCCCCTCCACCACGGATTCCCTCTCCGTAGTTATATGCCCCCCCCCCCTTGTTCCATGCCCATGGAGTATTCCCGTACATGCTCCGCTTTCAAAATAATGTATCGTTTGTAAATGTAAAATTAGTTTTTTATTCCTTTCACAATTTTTTACATTTAAAATAGATTTAAAAAAATATTAAAGCATCAGTAGTAGATTGCGCGAGACGGTGCTTGGCTATGTTCGAGCTATGGTTGGCGGCCCGACTGCGACAGCGCTTTCTAAAAAAGAAAAAATACTTGAAAAATTTCCGAATATTCACTGCATTCGATAAAACGCGTTCGTAAAGAAAAAAGATACATACCTTATTACTTTGATGATGAGGACTTAGGTCTCGAAATTTTTATTTACTATATTTTTTCTTCGACGATGATGAATTTGGCGATGTTAGAGGACGATACCCTTGGCGTTCGACCGATTTTTTATGAACATAATCTTTCATTTTCTCCCACGGTCGCGACGATTGCCTTGGCGGTATCGCGGGTTTGTACCCATCGCCCTTGTCCGATCTTCGATGAATAAAATCTTTCATTTTCTCCCACGGCCGCAACGATGATTGATGGTATCAAGGGTTGGTACTTCTCGTCCTCGCCTAATTTTTGAGGAATACACTCCTGTATTCGATCCATATTGATTTTCTCTCTCTCACAGATTGTAACAAACTGAAGCTGGTGAATGAAAGAATGAAGCTTTATACGTCGCAAAAATTCCTATTACATATGCACTCTCGAAAAAAAGAATATTATTTTATAACATTATAAATTTAACATTATAAATTTTAACATTATAAATTTTAGCAGCCTGAGATCGGCGCTCGGAAAATTTGGAAAAGATAGTTTTATCCTAATGTAGTGTTCATATTATTAAAATACAATACAAGGGTAGGTATTTCAAACTTGGGTGTACCAACAAAAAATTTTATGACGGTCATAAAAGCGCTTTCACGCCTGTGACGTCATCCCCACCACTCCTGTGACGTCATACCCCCGCGCGCTCCGAGAACCCCCGCGCCCCGCACCCCGCTCGTTGCTCCTGGGTTAGAACTCTCCTATCTTTACTACTCTATTACAACCTCAAAATCTATTACCAGTACTAGTCATAGTGAATATCAACCATCAGCTGAAGAAATATCTGATTTATTCGAAGAAAAAGAATTAGAAATGAAGAGAGCTGCTTTACGACTGACTAATTATTTTTATTACTATTGATTCAAAGAATTATATTGGAATTCCAAGTAAATGGTTATGGATTCTCGAAGAATTACAAACATTCACTGGCATTCCCACTGATCATGTAAAATTAACGTTAATGAAAATAAAAAAGAATGATATTTTTAAAAGATTGGGTGATCAATTTGGATTATCTGCAGCAGGAGAAAGTGCAATATTTAAGAGAAACGTTCAGAAAATGGCTCATGTGTTACAAACATTAATGTATTGTCCAGATAAAAATAGTTTAAAGAAAGTACTACCGATTCAATTTCGATTAAATTTTAATAATGTTGGTATCATCGATTGCTTCGAAATGCAAATTGAAAAGCCTTCAAATGCTCTACATCAAGCATTGGCTTGGTCTGGTCATAAAAAAATGTAATACACTTAAATATTTGATCTGCATAACTCCTGATGGACTCATAATTTTTATTTTTCAAGGATATGGAGAAAGAATAAGTGATGTAGAGCTTTTTGAAAAAAGCGGAATTATGGATGTATTACCCGAAAAATGTGCACTTATGGCGGATAGAGGATTTAAACAAATACAAACCGTTCTACATACAAAATATATTGAACTTATCCGACCACCTTCTGTTTCAACACAACAAAAATCTACAAAAGAGGAAGTACTTCTGACAAAGCGTATTGCTACACTCTTAATCATGTACCGCCAAAAATTGGAGGTACACGTTGCAATAAAAACCCTACGTAATTATAAGAGACATATGTATCATCCAAAATAGCAGGAGAAATGTACCTCAAAATCAGGAGTTACATTTTATTTGCGATACAAATGATTGGAGGTATGTACATATATTATTGGAGGTACATATGTTATTGCAGGTACATATATGATTGGAGGTACATAGATATTCGGGGTGTTAGCCGTGGTGCATGTGTACATTCACAATGTAAATGTACCGAAACCTATGTATTTCTTTCATATATATATGTACATAATAATGTACATAAAAATATATATATATATATTTTTTTTTATATGTATATACACACATACTGAAAGAAAAATATAGTTACCTTTGGCCTTAACCATAATTTTATCATGTATATTGTTAGAAATATTATAAAATTATGATTGAGGCCGAAAGTAACTATATTTTTTTTTCAGTATGTGTGTATATAAATATATATATATATATATATATATGTATACATATATATATATATATATATGTGTATACATATATATATATATATATATATATATATATATATATATATATATATATGCACAGAGCATAGATTGGGACATACCATTTTTATCCACTTAATTGGTACTATGACACTTCATGAACAATATCCAATTGAACATTTCGTTTATAGACCAATAAACAATAAAATATTGAAAATTTTATAGTCATTGTATACTTTGAGACTTTGTAGCGAAAAGCATTAGTTGAAGACTAGTAGGTATACTATGAGAGTTCTAACGCATCGTGGGTGGTCCTCTTATCTTATCTTTGTTTATAAACATATCAGATTACAACTTTTTTGTTTATAAACATATCAGATTACGACTTTTTTGTTTATAAACATATCAGATTACAACTTTTTGTTTATAAACATATTAGATAACGGCGGGTATCAGATTACAGCGGTTTCCTTTTGATATCGCCGATGTTTTGACTATCGTAGATAATTGTTTATAAACATATCAGATAACAGCGGTATCAGATAACAGCGGTATGTTTATGATTGTCGCACCCCCACCCCCTCACCCCCAATTTCCAGGAAGACTTTTGATATGACTGAAACATAATTCTACATGATCCAGCCGCTATCGGCGATACAACCCCTGTCCCACCCCCTCACCCCAATTTCCAGGAAGACTTTTGATAAGATTATGAAACATAATTCTACCCCTAATGATAAGAATAAACAAATCCGCGAAACATGATTCTTTTGAGCGCCGATACCTGGCTGCTGTGACGCGATAAGATATCTAACATACCCCCAATTTCCAGGAAGACTATTGATAAGATTATGAAACATAATTCTACCCCTAAGATTAAACAAATCTAACTGAAACAAAATATCTGATTCTACCCTTTCGAGCGCCGATATCTGACCGCTAATGTTGTGATATCGGGGTTGACTTGCATAGACCTGCAAGCTATCCTTTGATAAGTAGCGGCGACTTTGAAACACGTTTTAACTTCCATGTTTTCTTTTAATTAAATGTTTAGTAAATTGTATGCACAAAGCATCAAAGTAGATATATGATGATAATCGGTGTTAGTTAGAAAGAGAAAAATGAAGGTATAAAATTGGTCCGGAAGCGCGCGAGGTAGTTCTTTGCATGATGGCTTATTGTGGAATAGACAATTTTCTCAGTCTTTTGATTTTTCATATATGCGGTCAGTTGGACATTCTCAAGAATCGTTTGCAATGTCTGGATAAATACGTAAATTATCACAAAATGTTAAAGTCTTGTATAACGAAACATATCCGTTTGCTTAGGTACAAAAAATATGTGATCGAATATATTTAGTACACGAAATATCTTTTACAGTGCTGTTAATATTATTGAAGATACATATAATATAATACTGCTTTCCTTATTTATATATTTTGTCATACTTTTCGCTTTTTATGGTTTTCGAATAACTAAGCAATTATTTTTACAGAAATTTATAAATCGTTTATACTAGATTAAACGTTAGAATTTACATTATTTGAAATGTGACTATATTGTTAATTTATTGCTTAAATAATAATATTAATAATCAAAATATAATACCTTTCATTGTAAAGTATTTCTTCAACTGCGTGTAATATGGACTGCGTGGACAATGTTTTAACGTCCAAGGGTATGCCTACTCCTTTACCCACTAATATTTGCGTATTGGATTTTTGATCCATAAAGAAAGGCATTACAATCATTGGAACACCTATCCAGATGGCTTCCTGCGTGCTGAGAAGACCACCATGCGTCCAGACTACTCTTACATTTTTATGAGCTAAACATAATAATATATTATGATATATTTTTAATCTCGATCATTATGATATATGCCGTAATATTTTATTGAAATGGAGCGGCGATTTCAATAACAATTAGAAACGATAGTATATAAAAACATATGTGATTTTCGCAATTGCAAATTTGTCTCTACAATATTTCTAAAAAAGAATACAACTCAATAATATCTAAAGTCAAATTTTAAAGATTAACATTCTAATCGTTAATAAAAAAGTCGAATAAGTAGCTTTAAATAAAGAGAAGTGTATAACAAGCAATGAAATAAACTATGTACATATATTGAGTTTCATATATTGAGTTTCATATTTTTTAGATTTTTCTAAGACTTGAGAAACGTACATAAAACTTCTTTTTGCGGTATCCATTTCATAATCATTATATTGTTCGGTATTTCATATGGCACTTCAATATCTAGTTTCCAGAGAACTCGTTGCTTCAGCTTCAACAAAGCTGATATAACGGTTTTAATTTTGTCTAGCCCAATAACTTTCCATTTCACATTCCTAGCGAAATTACGATGGCTCCATCCTTTGCTCCGTCAAGAAATAGGCGCACATTCTTTGCTCCGTCAAGAAATAGGCGCACATCCTGCAAAATAATGATAAATTAAATATTTCGATAATAAACAGATGTATAATGCTAAAACATAATTGTAAGTAACATAATTGAAACCGATAACTTTTTGAGGAAATTATATCTAAACAGGAAATTATATATATATATATATATATATATATTATTAAATTTATTATTAAATTTATTCAAATATGATTTATATGATATTTTTTCTACAAATTTCATTGTTACAAATAATATATTATTATATATAAGAAATATTTTCTCATTGCTAAATTTAGCTATATACCATGCAACATTTATTTTCTGCTTGTAATTGACAGATTATTATATAATCGGAATTAATATTTTAAAAATCATACTTTTCTCTTATTTTATAAATTAATTAGCTGTTTGATAAAAGTAGTGATATATCAGTTCTTCACTTGATATATTTTACATCCACCGTAATCAATATATTTGTGCACATGTGCTTATATTGCGCTCTTGGCGAGATTTTGGTTGCTCAGGTTAGTTGAATATTTTCATTGCAGAATATATAATACATACATACCTACATCAAAATTTCCAAATGTTGCATTGCACCGTCACATACAAAATATATTTCCAAGATGTACTAACAATTATAAGTTTTTCTCTATCTTCATTAGATAAATATCAAATAAATATTTCACACATACCAATCATTGAAGAATTTCTTGTGATTATACTTGATTTATACTGAATTCCTTACTTCATATTCCATCCATTTTTCAGTTGGCTCAGGGATATTTTCATCAACGCTCTTATCTTCAGTGTGCAATTCCATCTGATTGTCATTGTCATTGTCATTGTCATTGTTGTTATCCTTGTCCTCGTCATGTTAAAGTGGCATGACTATGTTTCTGTGAATACTATTTTGTGCTATCAAATACTATTTTGTATCATCATTTAAAATAAAATTAGATTACCGCGTAAAATCTATTCTCAAACTAATATCATCTAATCCGTTCGCATCATAGAGGCATTTTCAGATCTTTTATATTAACTTTGTGAATATTTGATCATCATTTGATCCATTTGATCATCATCTGATCCATTTTGATCATATAATAATGATTTCGATGCCTCTGTGAATATTTAATCATCTGATCCAAATGGATCAGATGATGATGAAGTTTTCGATAATATGACGTTGTCTTTTATGAACTTTCGCATCATCGTTTTGATTGTATGCTGTTGATAAGAGCGTTGGAATTTATTATCCTCGAGCCCACTAAAAAGGGTTCAAATGTGAAGCAAGGAATTCAGTTTATAATATTTGGTTTGGAACTTACAGATGGAGTATGCTCTACTCTACGATTGCTTGCCAGATGTGTTGCACATGTAGAAGTTGAGAAGGAGAGTCGGTTGAGAACGCCCGGAGTACTCTCTCTACCTCCCCCAGGGTGCCAATCGCAAATGTTCGGTGGATAACTCTCTACTTCCTGGCTATATGGCACTTCTGTAGCTGATTTCATCGGCAATAATATATTACATATGAACAATTGGGCATGCTACTTGTCAGCACTCGGATTCCCCCATCAAACTGACTGATGGGGGTGAATTATCGTTGCCTCGGTCCGCTCGAGGCTATTCGGCCGTGTCCGGATTCGTTCGGCTCGCTGGAGCCTGATGTATGTAGGTATGTATGTATGTATGTAGGTATGTATGTATTATATATTCTGCAATGAAAATATTCAACTAACCTGAGCAACCAAAATCTCGCCAAGAGCGCAATATAAGCACATGTGCACAAATATATTGATTACGGTGGATGTAAAATATATCAAGTGAAGAACTGATATATCACTACTTTTATCAAACAGCTAATTAATTTATAAAATAAGAGAAAAGTATGATTTTTAAAATATTAATTCCGATTATATAATAATCTGTCAATTACAAGCAGAAAATAAATGTTGCATGGTATATAGCTAAATTTAGCAATGAGAAAATATTTCTTATATATAATAATATATTATTTGTAACAATGAAATTTGTAGAAAAAATATCATATAAATCATATTTGAATAAATTTAATAATAAATTTAATAATATATATATATATATATATATATATATATTTCCTGTTTAGATATAATTTCCTCAAAAAGTTATCGGTTTCAATTATGTTACTTACAATTATGTTTTAGCATTATACATCTGTTTATTATCGAAATATTTAATTTATCATTATTTTGCAGGATGTGCGCCTATTTCTTGACGGAGCAAAGAATGTGCGCCTATTTCTTGACGGAGCAAAGGATGGAGCCATCGTAATTTCGCTAGGAATGTGAAATGGAAAGTTATTGGGCTAGACAAAATTAAAACCGTTATATCAGCTTTGTTGAAGCTGAAGCAACGAGTTCTCTGGAAACTAGATATTGAAGTGCCATATGAAATACCGAACAATATAATGATTATGAAATGGATACCGCAAAAAGAAGTTTTATGTACGTTTCTCAAGTCTTAGAAAAATCTAAAAATATGAAACTCAATATATGAAACTCAATATATGTACATGGTTTATTTCATTGCTTGTTATACACTTCTCTTTATTTAAAGCTACTTATTCGACTTTTTTATTAACGATTAGAATGTTAATCTTTAAAATTTGACTTTAGATATTATTGAGTTGTATTCTTTTTTAGAAATATTGTAGAGACAAATTTGCAATTGCGAAAATCACATATGTTTTTATATACTATCGTTTCTAATTGTTATTGAAATCGCCGCTCCATTTCAATAAAATATTACGGCATATATCATAATGATCGAGATTAAAAATATATCATAATATATTATTATGTTTAGCTCATAAAAATGTAAGAGTAGTCTGGACGCATGGTGGTCTTCTCAGCACGCAGGAAGCCATCTGGATAGGTGTTCCAATGATTGTAATGCCTTTCTTTATGGATCAAAAATCCAATACGCAAATATTAGTGGGTAAAGGAGTAGGCATACCCTTGGACGTTAAAACATTGTCCACGCAGTCCATATTACACGCAGTTGAAGAAATACTTTACAATGAAAGGTATTATATTTTGATTATTAATATTATTATTATTTAAGCAATAAATTAACAATATAGTCACATTTCAAATAATGTATAAATTCTAACGTTTAATCTAGTATAAACGATTTATAAATTTCTGTAAAAATAATTGCTTATAAAGTAATGAATCATAAAACTCTGTTTTCCTATTTACGTGTCTCATTATATTTGACTTTCTCTTTAATTATTATGCATAATTTTGGTATTACATCATTAATAAGTAAAACACTTCTTGGTACAGTTATACGAAGAACATGAAACAATTATCCAGCGAATTTCGGGATCGACCAGTACCGCCATTAGATTTAGCTATTTGGGGCATTGAATACGCTGTTCGTCATCCAAATGGAAGTTTAGCAACGCCGCTTAGATCTCAGAGTTGGGTGGAACAAAATTTGATCGATGTCTACGCACTTTTGTGTCTTAGTTTCTTCTTAATATTGTTAAGCATATTTCTTGTAATGAAGCTGTTGATTAATTATTGTTATAATCGTATATTTTCTGCATCTAAATTACGCAAGAGCAAACAATCGTAAATGGAATTATTAAAAGACATTAGATGACATTGTTTCATATAATGTTTAATATAAAAAAGTACAGATATAGAATATATGAATAATATAAATTTCATACTGATATTATTATTAATAATACATTATGTTATACTGAATCGTAAAGTGATTCAAATTTGATAATATGACAAATTAATTAATGTGATAAATATTAGAAATATTTTATAAAATATTTTTCATTTATAAAAGATTTTCTTTGGTAATAAATAAAACAATTATTGATTGGCAAAATTTTTATTAAAA
>OV788327.1:30620092-30670350 GCA_928718305.1 Tetramorium bicarinatum
AGGCTTGAAAATGGATGCAAAATCAGATATATTTCTGTTAATTTCTTTGATTGTTAATTTAAAACGACCAAGAAGTCGTAAATAATTTCTAATCATATCATACTGATGAGAAAGTGTATACGTGTCACATAATTTATTCCCAAATAAAATTATAAGTTCGTCATATTTAAATGATCGTGAAACATTGTCATCTTTGAGTGATGGGATAATTTTTTGACGCATTATTTCATTAGCACAACGTTGTATATATCCCATTAGCCGTTTTCCTTTTATAAGTTGATCTTTTCGACCTTTTTCGTAAGCTGGGTCACATTTCTTATAATGTATCCTCAAAGTCCTTTTAGAAAAATATCCTTTGCAATGATTGCAACACACATAATCATCTGCAATATTTTGAAATTTTGCTTGAGGACGTCGGCAAGCTATAAGAACTCCCGTATTCAAATCGGCATAGTTTCCATATTTTCGAATTTTTTCAATAATTTTGCGTCGTTCTAAATTGCCTTTGGAAAATGAATAAATTTTTGAACATCTGATATATTTTTATGTTTCAGTTCTAAATGCCGAGCAAACTTTTTCTGTAGCTTTTTGCAATATGGGCAAAAATATTGTTTGAGTGAATAACTTTCATTCTCTTTTGAGACAGATACATAAATATCACAAACATCAATTGGAGGCGCATTATTATTAATGAGAAAATTCAAATTAACACTTATATTAGAAATTTGTTCAACATCAGAATTTGTTACTGTAATACTGCTCGGTATATAATTTGAACTTTCATTTTCATGTCCGTTACTAGTAATTGTGTCTTTATTGATAGAAAGATTCAAATTAGCATTTACATTAGAAATTTGTTCAACATTAAAATTTGTTTTATTTACTGTAATGTTGCTCGATAAATAATTTAGATTCTCATCTTCATGTTCGTTATTAGTAATTTTGACATTGATTTCTTCAATAATGTTATTAAAGTCAATGCTTTTTTCTAATGTTGAATTTACAATGTCAGCATAAAATTCTTGCTCATTTTCGATTGTTTTATTAGAACACTCAATTTGTTCAACATTAGATGATATATTTTTTGGGGAGACATTCAATTCCATACTTGAGATATCTTGCCAATCATCTCCGATAATTTTCATAAGTTCGGACGCGCCACTAGGCGTACTACTCTCAATAGATGTATCAGAGTTAGTTAAATGCTTGCTAATTTGACTCTTCATTGGTGATGATGTTTTTGAAATAGGCGTCGAACAACTAGTGATTTTAGACTTAGAAACTCGAATGTTTTCAAATGATGGCAGCGATTTATCTTCTGTATTATTGATACCATCCAACTTTCTTTGCAAGGCTTCAGATGAATCTAATAATTAATAAATAAAAATTTCAATATTAAGCAAATCAAATTTTTTATTTTTAAACAAAAGTTTTATAGAGAGTTTTATAGTTTGAGGTCGCGCGCGCGCGCGCGCGTGCGTGCGTGTGTGCGCGTGTGTGCGCGTGTGTGCGCGTGTGTGCGCGGTGCGCGCGTGTGCGCGTGTGTGCGCGCGCGTGTGTGTGTATGTGTGTGTGTGTGTGTGTGTGTGTGTGTGTGTGTGTGTGTGTGTGTGTGTGTGTGTGTGTGTGTGTGTGTGTGTGTGTGTGGATGTGTGGGTGTGTATGTGGGTGTGTGTGTGTGCGTGCGTGTGCGTGTACGTGTGTGTGTGTGTGTGTTTTGTGGATGCGTGCATGCGTACGTGTATGTGTGTGTATGTATGTATGTCCCCGATATATTCTCTCTATAAAACTTAATTAATAACCTAGTAAACAACAATGACATGTAACCTTCATGTTATAATTTCACATTCAACAATAAAAATGTAGCATAATGTACGTTATATCTAATAATTGTACTATTGAGTGTGAAATTATGTTATAATTAGTTGATGTTTACTGAAAGGTTATACTTTATATTTTTTTGAAATTAACTTATCATTAGTATCTAATAAATAACCTTGATACGATGATCCATTTACTTTAATAAAACAAGTTTTTCCTTGGACATTTTCAACTTTTTTCGAAAGAATTACGAGACGTTCTTGATTGTCAAATTCTACTAAAGAATACATGACTGAAGTAAATAAATACTTAGCTAGTAAATATATCTTTTTTCTCCTCAGATTATGACTATTCTGAGATGTGTAGAACACTGGTTGATAAGAAGAATATATTTATTCAGATAGCACACTGTTATACGTTAACGGCAAATGTTAAATAGTAGTATAACAAAAGAAACTCGCGGGAGACGAATGATAAAAATGCGCAGAGAAAATGCACATACACTGCCATGCGCTAACTCCCTAAGGGTCAGTCCAGACAAACTTGCATAACGCATAAATATATGCATGCGCTAACTCCCTAAGGGTCAGTCCAGACAAACTTGCATAACGCATAAATATATGCATAAGAAAATTGATTGGTCCATAAACTTGTGGCTAAGAAAAATAGACCAATCCATTCTCTTACGAATATGCTTATGCACTTATGCAAATTCGTCTGGATTGAAGGCTATAACACACGAATTTCCGTAAGATGTAACAGTAAGATTCAACCAATCGCATTGCTTAATTTAACCGTACATAACCGTAACAGTAAGAATTAAGCAATGCGGTTGAATCTTACTGTTACGTCTTATAGAATTTGTGTGGCCCTGACTCTAAGGGCTATCGTACATACACAAAACTGCATAGCTGCATATACATAGCATAAAATCGTCAGGACCAATGAGCATTAAGTATAAATCAATATGGTAACTTTATGCTTGACATTCATTGATCCAGACAGTCTTATGCTATGTATATGCAAATTTTGTGTGCGATAGCCCTAAATCATAGCTGCGTTCAGCAGAATTGTTACTTTTACAACTGTAAAAATTGTGAATCTGATTGGCGTATGCTCCTAGATTTGACCAGGATTAAGAGCATATGCCAATTAGATTCATGATTTTTACAACAGTTGTAAAACAACTTTTCTACTAAACGCAGCCAATGCCTGTGTATGTATGTACACTGCCTGTCAATGATTCGCTGGGTCGTGCAGGAACCCTATTTTACCAATCTGATTTATTTCGCAAGATCGATAAAATTGATCATGATAAACATTCTCGAAGTGCGTGCACGTTTACATAGGGCTCTTGCACAACCCAGCGAATCATTGACGGATGTATATCATGGGTACATTATACATACACTGTCCGGTAAGAATGACTGGACATGTCAATCTCTCAAGATCTCGAACATAATCCATCGGGTGCATCATATCCATTTGTGCGCTATGACTCTTGATTATTCAAAAATCGGCAATACAATTATAAACAGTGATGAGAGAATAGAAACGCGAAAAGATAAGAGACTGCAATAAATATATAATAAATAAATGCATACTAATAAATCTTTTATTTTTTTATTATTTATACATATTTTATTTATATATATTTTATTATATATATTTTACTTAATATAATAAAATCTATACAAAAAATTCTTGTATTTAAAAAAAAATGTAACCTTTAATAAATTGTTAATAAAAGACAGTATGTAAACTGACACTAACCATGCTAAATTATGACACTAACCATGCTAAATACTCTCTCTTATCAACACTAGCATCATCATTTATCATAAGTTCATTCACTGCTAATCGAATTCAGGCAGCATTTCTCTAGGCTCTTGACCTTCATGTATAAAACCTTCTATATTATCAAGAGGCACAGTAGTGTCTCGCGCGCCAAGTTACGCGCAGCGGGGCGCCGGGACACGGCCGTGCCTCTTATATGCGAGACGTCGTATTGAGAATTCCTTCGATTATCGGATCTCATTAACAACTAAACCGATCGAATTCTAAGTAAGCTTAATCGAAAGCTTGGGGTCGAATCATATAATGAAAGTGTTTTTATTTTTATTTTACGTGAACTATGAGCGGAGATATCGCGATGTAAAGTTTAAAAAAGTCTAAAATGCGTAATTTTCATTTAAGAACGTCGTCGTCGTCGTCGTCGTCGTCGTCTCCTCCTCCTCCGCCCCGGCTAGTGGTGGGAAAATGTCCAGCTTCGCTTTTTTAACGCAAGAGCGCCACTGTTACGCGGCGTCTGCCCTGACTGAGCTGCACTGCTGAACTAGTGCAATTAGTGCAGTTATAACGAGACCAACCCATAATCTCAATGTGTCATCCAACGGATTTGGCGGCACCGGGGCACGCGTAGGGACCGTGCCAAGTGACTCCCATCAACCGGGATATCCGGGACGCGAAGATTGCAACACAGAGATGCACCACGAGAACCAATGGGTTCGGCGGCACTGGGGCACGCGTAGGGACTGTGTCAGGCGACTCCCGTCAACCGGGATGTCCGGGTCGCGAAGATCGCAACACAGAGGTGCGCCACGAGAACCAACGGGTTCGGCGGCACTGGGGTACGCGTATGGACTGTGTCAGGCGACTCCCGTCAACCGGGATGTCCGGGTCGCGAAGATCGCAACACAGAGGTGCGCCACGAGACCCAACGGGTTCCGCGGCACCAGGGCACGTGTAGGAACCGTGCCAGGCGACTCCCGTTAAACGGGGTGTCCAGGTCGCGAAGATTGCGACGTGGAAATCGGCCATGAGAACTAACGGGTTCGGCGGTACCGGGGCACGCGTAGGGACCGTGCCAGGCGATTCCCGTCAACCGGAATGTCCGGGTCGCGAAGATCGCAACACAGAGGTGCGCCATGAGAACCAACGGGTTCGGCGGCACTGGGGTACGCGTATGGACCGTGCCAGGCGATCCCCATCAACCGGGATGTCCGGGTCGCGAAGATCACGACACAGAGGTGCGCCACGAGAACCAACGGGTTCGGCGGCACCGGGGTACACGTAGGGACCGTGCAGGCGATCCCCGTCAACCGAGATGTCCGGGTCGCGAAGATTACGACACAGAGGTGCGCTACGAGAACCAATGTGTTCGGCGGCACCGTGGCACGCGTAGGAACCGTGCAAGTCGATCCCCGTCAACCGCGGTGTCCAGGTCGCGAAGATTACGACGTGGGGATCCGTCACGAGAACCAACGGGTTCGGCGGCACCGGGGCACGCGTATGGACCGTGCCAGGCGATCCCCGACAACCGGGATGTCCGGGTCGCGAAGATCACGACACAGAGGTGCGCCACGAGAACCAACGGGTTCGGCAGCACCGGGGTACACGTAGGGACCGTGCCGGCGATCCCCGTCAACCGAGATGTCCGGGTCGCGAAGATTACGACACAGAGGTGCGCCACGAGAACCAATGTGTTCGGCGGCACCGTGGCACGCGTAGGAACCGTGCAAGTCGATCCCCGTCAACCGCGGTGTCCAGGTCGCGAAGATTACGACGTGGGGATCCGTCACGAGAACCAACGGGTTCGGCGGCACCGGGGCACGCGTAGGGATCGTGCCAGGCGATTCCCGTCAACCGAGATGTCCGGGTCGCGAAGATCACGACACAGAGGTGCGCCATGAAAACCAACGGGTTCGGCAGCACCGGGGCACGCGTAGGGACCGTGCCAGGCGATCCCCGTCAACCGGGATGTCCGGGTCGCGAAGATCACGACACAGAGGTGCGCCATGAGAACCAAGGGGTTCGGCAGCACTGGGGCACGCGTAGGGACCGTGCCAGGCGACCCCCGTCAACCGCTGTGTCCAGGTCGCGAAGATTGCGACGTGGGGATTCGCCACGAGAACCAACGTTTTCGGCGGCACCTGAGCATACGTAGGAACCGTGCCAGGTGATTCCCGTCAACCGGGATGTCCGGGTCGCGAAGATCACGACACAGACGTGCGCTATGAGAATCAACGAATTCGGCGGCACGCGTAGGGACCGTGCCAGGCGACCCCCGTCAATCGGGATGTCCAGGTCGCGAAGATTGCGACGTGGGGATCCGCCACGAGAATCAACGAATTCGGTGGCACCGGGGCACACGTAGAGATCGTGCCAGGCAACCCCCGTCTTACCATAGGAACAGAATCAGAATTGTGTACATACGTGTTACCCTTCAGTCCAAACGTGTACATTGGCTATGTAGTTCGTGTGCACGATGTCGTGATATACTGTTTTTGTCGCCAATTATCAGATTCATGAATTGATACTTTTTAATAGAATTATTATTTCTAACATATATTAACAAATCCCATTTTGACATGAAAAGTAGACGTAGCGAAATGTTTTTTAAATAATATTTTGTAAAAACATAAAACATCGAAACCTCAAAAAAGAAATAATAATTACTACAAAATGTATGAAATCCTAACAAAATTACCTTTTCAAAAAAAGGTACAAAAATGCGCCAAGTATACGCGCTTAAAAAACGCCTCAAAAAAGAATCCTACAAAACTACGCCTAAAAAAAGAACTCTTGTATTAATTACCTTTGTACGAAAAAGGTTTTTTCTACAAAAATGTGATATCAAGGAAGTGCGCTAACTATAAAAATGGATAGTTCATAATACTCTTTGGTTAGTGTTTATATAGTCTCTAAGAAATAAAGGAGATAATAAAAAGCAAACAAATAAGTATTTTTATACAAATAATTATTTTAATACAAATAAATATTTTAATATATAAATATTTAAATACTATACATAAATCTTTGGCGGCTTCCGGAAAGATGGCGGAGGGTGTGGATGGTCGGGAGGTAGTGTCTGGATAGATAGGAGAATTGGGAGTGAGTTAAGTGAAAGTAAAGGGAGTGGGTGTGCTGGAAAGGTGAAGGAGGAAGAGAGGAAGATGAGCAATTGGAGGAAAGGTTGAGGAGCAAGGACAGGAGATGTGAGAAGGAGTTGAAGTTTCGGAGTAAGGTTGGGAAGGAAGCAAGAAGGAGGATGACACGAAGGATTGGAGAAACATAGAGGGTCGACCGAGAAGATCTCGCACTGGGACGTGTGGTGTAGTTGGAGCAAGGAAGGAGAGGAGATGATTGGCGGAGCGAGGACGGATCGACGAATCGGCAGCGGAACGATGGATCGAATGGAGAAAATGAGAGGGTCGATCAAGAAGTTCTCGCACCGGGATAAGTAGAGTGGAATAGATGGCGCAGAGAAGGAGAAGTGGCAATTGGCGGAGCGAGAATAGATCGACGGATCGGCGGGTGATCGATGGATCGAATGGAGGAATAGAGAGGATCGATCGGGAAGTTCTCGTTCCGGGACGTGTAGCATGGAGCAGATGATGCAAGAGAGAAGAAGTGGCAAATGGCGGTGCGAGGGCAGATCGACGGAGCGACGGTAGACTGGCGGATCGGTAGAGACGGAAGAGGGTGAGGAGAGGTTAGGAGGAAGTGAAAAGTGAGAAGCGGAAAAAGGTGAGAGAGTAAAGAAGAGTGGAAGGAGTACGACAGTGGAGGATGGACCGGGAGGAGAGCGGATGAGAACGATAGAGGTTCGAGAAGGAACGAGAGACTGACTCCGAAGGACACGAGGAAACGAAGAAAGCGGAGGTTGGAGAGTGGAGTGAGGAAAGCAATAGGGAGCGGACAAAGGGAAGGAGCGGGAAAGAAGGAGAAGCACCGGAAAGCGGAGGGAGCAACAGGAAGCGAACAAAGGGAAAGGAGCGGGTAGGCAGGAGAGCATCGGGAAGCAGAGGAGAGCGAGGAAGAGAAGAAGAAGGAAGGATGAAGAAGGAGGGGAGAGGAGGGTGGAAGGAGTGGAGAAAGAGGTGAGGAAGGAGGGAGGAGGAAGCAAGGAGGAGGAAGAGAGAGAGAGACGGCGCCAAGGGGCAGGAAGGAGATGGATTGGGGAATGAGAGATCGTTAAGGGCGGTAAGAAGATGGAGAGAAAACCTTTTGGCAGCGTGGGGAAGGGGGGAGGGAATGTGGGAAGGGAGAGGGCGGTTAGTATGTAATGGCCAGCGAAGGTCAGGTTGGGAGATGAAGAAGGAAAGAAATGTACATACGTAAAAGCGGAAGTAGGTTTAAGAGAACGAAGTATGAGAGGGAGAGAGAGAATGGAGAGCGAGAAATGGATGAGGAGGGAGAGAAAAGGATGAGTGGAGTGGAGAGCGAAGGCGTAAGATAGGGGAGAGGAAGAGGAGAGCGCAGTGAAAAAAGGGAGAGGAGAGAGGGTGAGAGGAGTGCGGAGATAAGAGAGAGGGGAGGGAGAGGGTGCTTAGTATGTAATGGCCAGCGAAGGTCAGGTCGGGAGAAGAAGGAGGAAAGAAAGGTATATATGTAGAGGCGGAAGTAGGCTTAAGAGAACGAAGTATGAGAGGGAGAGAGAGAATGGAGAGAAGTGAATGGGCGAGGAATGAAAATGTAAAGGCGAAAGAGAGAGAGAGAGAGAGAGGTGTGAGTGAGAGAGAGAAAAGAGAGAGTGGTGAGAAAGGGATAGGAGAGGTGCGAAAAGAGAAAAGACCTTTAGAATGTATCGGCCAGAGAAGGTCAGGTCGGATAGTAAAGGAGAAAGAATGTAAAAATGTAAAGGCGAGAGTAGTGAGCGAAATATGAGAGAGAGAGGAAGAGGGTTGAGAGAGAGAGAGAGAGAGAGAGAGAGGTGTGAGTGAGAGAGAGAAAAGAGAGAGTGGTGAGAAAGGGATAGGAGAGGTGCGAAAAGGGAAAGGACTTTTAGAGTGTATCGGCCAGAGAAGGTCAGGTCGGATAGAAAAGGAGAAAGAATGTGAAAAAATGTAAAGGCGAGAGTAGTGAGCGAAATATGAGAGAGAGAGGAATAGGGGGGAGAGAGAGAGAGAGAGAGAGAGAGAGAGAGAGAGAGAGAGAGAGAGAGAGAATAGTGTGGAGGAGCGAGGAAGGAAAGAAGAGATGAAATTGTAAAGGGAGCGGGAGTCCCTGTGTACCCCGAAAAGGGTTTAATAAACTACTACTACTACTAGTAGTATAATAGCATTGATAGCAGCATAGCTATAGATAAATCTTTTATAAATAAATATTTGATCGCACGCACGCACGCACGCACGCAGTAAGAGAGAAAAAGAGAGAGTTATGTAATTAAGGGGTAACACCACTGTAAAATTTTCAAAAAAACGATTTTTTTTTTATTGACTTAAAAGGTGCTTTGAACCTTCTAGAATAAGGGAAAAAATGTTTTATACCTGTACAAAATTTTTTTCTTTGAAATTTCGAGCTCTTTCCCAAGCGCGTCGGACTGCTCCGAAACGACTACTTGCGGCACATAGATACCTGCTGGAAGGATACAGCCTAATAACTTACTTTTTGATTTCTAACTTCTCTAATACACTAACAGATATCATTAGAAAGAGTTTGTGTTCCTTTAAAAGCATTTTCAAACAAAAGTACGTTAGTATATCGTCAGTACATCTACAGAAAGGACATCATTTCTTCGCTTGAAATCACGATTTTTGTGTGTAGTGCTGATTTTTGACAGTTTATTTGTAGCCTTACAGTTCTTATGAGTTACAATGGGTGACAAAAAAATGTTCACGGGCAAGAAAGGTACGGAAACATCGTATCCAACGCGGCGTCGGAGCAGTGTGTCAGTGAGACGACCGTTGAATAGATTTGAGGCTGAGAGCGATTCGATAGAAGTCAGTGCTTCTGCCAAGAAATTAAAAGTTGGTGATGAAAATTTCGATCCGTGACGAGTTGCTAAATCATTGCTTGGGAGGCTACACGCAAAACAGCAACAAAAGTTTCAATGCTACTGTTTGGAACTTGGTTCCTATGTCCTACTCAAGTGACAAAAAAGTATTAAATGTGGCGACTGATATTGCTGTGTGCCATTTTAACAACGATCTGACCAATATTCTGCGAATTATGAAAGTTTTGGAGATGGATATTGGCTACCAAGCATACAATTTTTGTCTTGAAACCGATGCTACGCGGATCAAGTACGCCGAGTTGTCTTTGACAGATGCGGCAAAAGAGGCACGCACTGGCATAAAATCAACGAGGAAGGAAAATGAGGAGGAATATTTGAGCAGGGAAGGGCAGCTTTATGGTCCTGGGATAGCAGATTAATGGTAAAAATTTTTAAACACTCAAATTTTTCATTTTTTCACGTCCATAACACATCTCAAAATTTTAAAGGCGTTTTTCTCGAAACACGATTTTTTAAAACGGCACGCAGCATAACTCCAACAATTTTCATTCTATTCACTTCAAATTCACACTATATCTTTAAAATAACATTCCGAAGAGAAGTACGTACGGGATTTTCGATAAGTTGATTTTAACATTATTTATTGACAAATGATTGCCCCTTTTTTTGTCAAAAATTGAACTGTTTACTTCAAATGCTCGCCAATCACACAAAAATTAATATTTTCAAAATCCTCTACGTATTTCTCTAGCTATACTCATATAGATTAAGAGAAAATTTTTTGTTTTTTTCCAGATTCAAATTTGCGTTAGTTACACTGCGTGCCGCAGAGCGTCTCAAATTCAACATGCTTCGCGAGAATAGTTCCAGCGTCGCCATTTTGTACAATTTTTTAATAAATATATATTTTTTTAACACTTAAAGATATGGTTAATAACATCTTTGAACATTATTATCCTCTTACTTTTCCTTCTATCCAAAAAAAAATCGCAAAAAAACGCTTTATTTTAGATCTTTACAGTGGTGTTACCCCTTAAGATATTTATTCGGTATGAAAGATAATAATTTTAACATATAATTATTTGAATACAATAAATTTTTTTTTAAATACTTGGCGCCGCCAAACCGAATAAATGTCTTAATTGCTTTAATATGCGTTAACAATAATTTCTTACTAACTAAATTATATACTAACTTATCAACTATGATAACAATAATTTATATATATATACGCAGGAGGAGGAAAGTACACACACACACACACACACACACACACACGCACACGCACACGCACACGCACACGCACAAGCACACGGACAAACACATTAAGAGAGAAAAGGTTAGACAATTAATTTATTCGATTTGGCGGCGCCAAGTATTTAAAAAAAAATTTATTTGTATTCAAATAATTATATGTTAAAATTATTATCTTTCATACCGAATAAATATCTTAATTACCTAACTCTCTCTTTTTCTCTCTTACTGCGTGCGTGCAATCAAATATTTATTTATAAAAAATTTATGTATAGTATTTAAATATTTATATATTAAAATATTTATTTGTATTAAAATAATTATTTGTATAAAAATACTTATTTGTTTGCTTTATATTATCTCCTTTTATTTCTTACAGACTATAAACACTAATCAAAGAGCATTATAAACTATCCATTTTTATAGTTGGCGCACTTCCTTGATATCACATTTTTTGTAGAAAAAACCTTTTTCGAACAAAGGTAATTAATACAAGAGTTCTTTTTTTAGGCGTAGTTTTGTAGGATTCTTTTTTGAAGCGTTTTTTAAGCGCGTATACTTGGCGCATTTTTGTACCTTTTTTTAAAAAGGTAATTTTGTTAGGTCAATTGTACCAGAAAGGCATATGTTATGAAGTATATAATGACACGTTGCTATAATGACTTGTGGAATCATATCATCTCGATTTCAAGAAATTTTAATTTCTCGATATCAAGAAATTTTAATCTCTTAAATCTTTCCTTGAGCAAAGCAAATGCTCTCTCAATAACTTGCCTTGTTTGAGTATGAATAAAATTGAAGTTTTTTTGAATCTGAAAGAGAAACACGTTATTAAATAATTATTATCTCTATTAATTATCTCTAAAATAATAGATATAAAACATAGCATTATAAAATTACTTCTGTCAAATTTCCAAAGTCACGATATGAAGGAATATACTATGTAAGTGTAGGATAAGCTTTATCTCCAATTATAAACTCTTAAAACAACCTGCCTCCGAAATCGTTAGCGGCTTGTTCGCGCGTGCTGGCGTCGCGGACGGGATTCGGGGCAGCGTAGTGGGAATAGGATAGAACACACTCAACTCTGACGTACTTAATTCTGCTTTTATTCAATATAAAACAAAACAAAAAACTTATAATTTAGTAATACAAGAACAACAGCTTCGATCCAATCAATCATGGAACATTTGATCGCGCGAGTACGTTCTACCCGGCGTGGTAGGCTGGCGTCGGCGCGTATTTCCGTAAGACGCGGTATGATCGCATCGTGCGCATATAACAAAAAACGTGGTACAATCGCGTCGGGCGCGTATTACAATGCAACGCGGTATCATTAAATCGAACGGCCTTACAGTGGAACGCACGGTGGTTTCCGTTGGGCGTCGGTTACATTAACGTGATGGTATCATTGGCGTGCCGTTCCATCCCTTCGGTCGAACTCCCCGGGTATACCCTGACGAACGGATCGCGGCGTGGGTGACGACCGGCGGCCAGAAACTCCCAGCCGGGGCAGAGAACGCTCTTACCTCGAGGCGTGTGCTTGGTCGTGGGGTCCAGGATCGTTAGGGGAGTTCAGCAGTGCTGGGAATTGCCGCAGCAGAGGCGGAGAACGCTCTCACCTCTCGGTTACTGGGAAAGGATGCCTGCTCGGGCCGTCCCGCGCCGGAGACGATGCCCGTGGCGAGCCCGCCCGCAAATGCGAACCGGGCGACGAGCGGCCGATCTTGACTGCCGGGCTCGAACCGGGTCGAGCCGGGCAAGCGTCGTTGTCGGCGCTCGTAGTCGACGGGATGTGCTCGAGAGGACCAGGTTCTCCGGCCAGCGCGATCTCGACGACTGCCCTTTTTTCCCGAATCGTCCCCTTTTTATACATGTTTCTTAGTGCTAATCGTTTCGTGGCGGGAGTAATGAGCGCGTCGGCGCACGGGCACCGTCGGTGTGCCGCAGCGTGGGGGTCCGGTCTGTACTGTATCGGTACGCTCGGTGGTCTTCGGTTGCTCGACGGAGCTGCCCGATCTCGTTTCGGCATGCCCGTGGTCCCCCCTTCGCTACCTCTCCGTACTTGTTTGCGTGCGTTTAAAAAAGGACGCACTGCGCCTTATTCCCCCCCCCCCGCCCTGCGTCGGTGGCTTCCGGCTGTTCGCGGCTGGGAACGATGCTTTCCCGGGGAGCATCGTTACACTCTTCTGGTGGAAAATAGTTATGATAATTATTTTGTATTTCTTTCCACAAATCAGAGTTTCTAAAGATTCGAATGTCATTCACTGATGATGCATAGCCTGTGAAACAGTCCGTATAATACAACTGCATCACACACTGCTTGGAAAATTAGCAAAATGATTTTTCCAATTTATATAATACTGTGCATTATTCTGAAAACATACATATGTTGTATAGACAAAGAGAGAGAGAGAGAAAGAGAGAGGCAGACAGCGTTAAAAGTTATTGTAATGATATCTCTCTCTCTCTCTCTCTCTCTCTCTCTCTCTCTCTCTCTCTCTCTCTCTCTCTCTCCCTCCCTCCCTCCCTCCCTCCCTCCCTCCCTCCCTCCCTCCCTCTCCCTCCCTCCCTCCCTCCCCCTTTCTCTTAGGCTAATATTACACATATCCGACATTGTCGGACGTAGCGATTGGCTGCGGAATAGAAAATTTATAGAGACTCAAAAAATATTCTATCCCGCAGTCAATCGCCTACGTCTGCCATTATCGGATGTATGTAATATCAACTTTATTATGTCGTATTTACAGTTGCGCGCATGCACACGTGATACAAAGTGTTCTGATATTTACTGCCAGTACTAAAAATCTATAGTGTGACATAAAATATAAATTTTCAGTACTGGCAGTGAATATCGGAATGCATCCAAAGATTTACATAGTGATACATATGGCGTCATACCTTTATACATGAAGTTGATGCATTAAGAGTTTATTTTTCCTTCTGATTTCCACATTGGAAAGAAAAAAATAAACTTTGAACGTGGCCAATTTTATATGTAAAAGCATTCCTGACGCCGTGTATACATAACATCGTTAAGTTACAGAATAGACTTCTAAATAAAATTTATTATAAAATTTATTTACAAACCTTTGGAGCCTTTATTTCAATATATGAGCCATCTGTTGCTCCAAGCATATTAGGTAGCCCAGCAATCTGCTAAAAAGTTTCACATGAGTTGCTTTTTCACCTTGAGGTCACTGAATCATGTTACCAGCAATATCATTTAGAGCTTCTACAACTCTCATAAAACTTACATTTAGTGAACTTTTAGCAATATCAAATCGGTCCCCAACAGATCCGCAAAAAAAAATAAAAAGTATAAACGTATATCTCTGCGTTCGTTTTCTCCCAATTCCTTTTACTGGGAGCATATACTATACTAAAAATCTATAGAGACGTTACGTATATTTTAATTTTTCACTATAGTTTATGCTCTCAGTGGAAGAAATTGGGAGAAAACGAATATAACTATAACTATAACAAAACAACCCTGCTTCCCGCGGCGGCCTAGCTCGTCGGACGTCCGGGTTTGTGGGAAGTGTCGGGAAACTCGGTACAACAAAATACTTTGAGTGACAAATAAAAGAATTTATTATAATGAAGTTATATACAATAGAAGTTAGATGAAAAAATTAGAGTAGATATATATACAGATAGAGAGAGTCGTAATGAATCGGTAATTGAATTCGCACGTGCTTCGGCAGCGTAAGATGTTACATTTGCTTCGCGAGTTACGTGGCCGTGTACGGCGCAGGCGCGATCGTGACTTGTCGTACGCGGCGACAGCGTAGTGACGTGACGTGGTGATAGCGTGCGCGCGGTGTTTAACAGTTCGCACCCACGTGGGTGATGTTCGGCGCGAATGGACTTGGTTTACGCGCTTGGAATTATTTGAGCACGGTCGACAGACCGGTGGAGGGAGGCGATGTCTACCCCGAGTCGTGCTGTTTGTTAGGCTGGAGTGATTTCGGTCGGAGTATAGCCGGTATTGCTGGCGGAAGTAGGGCGAATGCCTACCCCGGGTTCTATACTCGTAGAGCCTGTGGTGAAGGTGTAGAAGCACCACAGAAAACTCGCCGTGGCGGCAGTGTATGCCCTACCTAGGTGCCTCTTTCTGGAGTTCAAATTCGGGTTTCGGTTTGGCCGTGATAATCCGGCAGAGACAGGGTACACCCTACCTCGGGCTCAGGATAGCGAGTGTGGCTCAAGGAGCGACTCGCACAGGAATTGTGACGATCTTCGAAATGGGCCCCTTTTTATACCCTAGTCTCGGTGGCGCGGGAGATAGAGGGACCGGCGGTGGTTCACAGAAACGCGCAGCTTTCCGTCGGGCCTGCTCGGCTCCGCCCGGAGTCGCTCGGCGAACCGCGCTTTCGGTCTTTTCCGCTTACGCGGAGTGGAGGCAATTAAAAGTTTTTGGGGCGACGTTCGCTCCATATCCCCACCGACGGGTGGTCGGTCGGCGGCAGCCAGCTGGTAACGATGCCCGGAGGCATCGTTACAAAAGAAATAAATATATATATTATTTATATGAATCTGGAGTTGCAAGTAACCACAAAGAAGCCAAAAGTTGCTTACGAACTGGTATCATTGGTCTGCAGTCATTGTTTTGCTTTGATAATACATTCGAAAGTCTTTCTTCAAGCAATTCGTGTATTTCTGGTAGTATCCAAAAATGTTCTCAAAACTGATTATTTGACAAACGTGGAATAATTTCTTCCACATAACCTTTTGCTCTACGAGGTTTTAGTTGTGAATCACGTTTATTTATTCGTCTTCTTAATTCCAGTATTTGTTTATCATTATCACTGTTATCACTATCACTTTCTTCACTTTCAATATAAATATCCATCAAAAATTTATCACTTGCAGCAATTGCAAGTGCAAGAATTTGTTTATTACGTTGTACTGCCATGTTTCTGCATATTTCTTCTAAAGTCATTCCTATGTCGGTCAAAAATATGCACACTTGAGAGAGCACATTATCCCCACCATTCCACTCATTCGGACTCCTGGCAACCACACGCTAGGTGTAATTTCTGAACGCAGCCCAGCAAGAGCGATCATTATAATAAGCCGTTTGAATATTATAATGCCTGACTGCACTCACACATTCTCACAATGAGTAGCGAAAGTTATTACAAATGTCATAAGCGGCTTTCCATTACAACGAGGCATATATGTTTCGACTTTTTGAATCCTCTATCGACAGGATAGCATTGGTACCTCAAACAGCGCAAATTCCTTGATGAACTTAAGATTATCTTGTAGGCAATCGTAACAAATTTCAGTTTTTCTCGAACAATGAGTTCTTTGCGTGTTCCATGAAAGTTCCGTAATGTATTTAATTTATAAATGAGAATGGTAGTATTACGATAGTTAACGAAATCAAGGTTTCTATTGTAATTCCATGATTTTCACTGTAATGTACAACAGCATTTTAATTTTTCACATTTTTAATTTTCAAGTAATAAACTTGAATATTAAAACGCGAACATCGAGTAATGGTTAGTTATTGAATTGTGTTGCGTAAGCATCAGTCCGTTCCCGCTCCAAACGAATACGCCTTCGGGCAGATACCCGCTCCAGCCTACGGGCTGAAAAACCGCCTCCGCCTTCGGGCAAAAGATTGGCCAGCGTACGGGCTGGGAAACCGCTCACGCCTACGGGCCGATTGGATGCCGAAAAGGCACTCCAATAACCGCACCTATCTACGGCATAATGGCCGTTCGAGACGTCGAACGGATGCATAAGGTCGCGACGAGCTTCTACGCTCAAAGTTGCACCATTTCTGCCATGCAGATCTATTCAGGGCAACGGTATTGCCGTGCGACTCCGCACGGTAACAACTTTGTGAAACGCGTACGCCCATCCGTCGCCGCCATCGCGCGCCGCCCGCGCTCGCCGCCGCGCGCGGGAGTAGTGCGAGGCGCCGCCGCTGGGCGGCGCGTACCGCCTACGCTAACTAGAGTCCCTGTAATAAGAGTCTGGCCAACTCGACAGTTTTGGCAAAATTCTGCGAGAGAGAAGGTGAGGTTAGAGAAAGAAGTGAATATCTCACTTCTCTTTCATTCACTATCTCTTTTTCTAACCTAAGGCGCCTCTAACCTCTTCTGACATTCATGGTCAAGAATAAATGTAAGGAATTTCATATATATATATATATATATATATATATATATATATTATTTTAACGTTTTATATAAAAAAATAATGATATTGCACTCTTCTAAAATGTTTATTGTTTATTTATGTTGCTAAAATATTATGTCTATGTTAATAATAAGGTTAGTGTAATTCGAATATGAGCGGGAGTTGCCAAGATTTAGAGAACCAATCAAAAGTGGATATCTGATGGCCAGACTCTTATTACAGGGACTCTAACGCTAACTCGACTGCAAATGTCGACACGCACTAGGATAAGTAGAGGACCCCCCGCGGAGCTCTTCACTTATTTCTCTGCGATAATCGTAATTATTACGAGAAGTCGCAGAGGGGGAGTGTGCTTTCGGGCCTTCCAAAAGTGTAGTAATTAGGAAGAGTGCTCTCGGGCCTTCCAAAAGTGTAGTATCCAGGAAGCGTGCTTTCGGGCCTTCCAACAGGTAAGCATTTTTTTCCAACCCAACCTTACCTTTTTGGGTAGGAAGTGTGCTTAAAGGCCTTCATCCGTAACAAGACAAACAGAAGAGTGTTCCCTGGGCCTTCTAATAAATCCAGGAAGTGTGCTTCCCAGGCCTTCCTGATAAAACAGGATCGATACACCGCCGCCCTGCCGCAAAGGACGTTCCAACGCCGTCCGCGGGACGCGCCGAAGGGAGCCCAGCTTCCGACGGCCGTCATCTCGCCACGGGTCATACCACCTCGGGTGAAACCCCTGGACCCAGGAATCTCCTTGGCACCCTGGGTGCCAAGGAAGATTTCATTTGGAACAGACCAGGGGACACAGACGGAGCCCCTGACCTGCTCCCTAGACGCTGTCACTCAGACCACCGACCACAATACTCTCCGATAAGAGACAGGCACGCAGACCGAGACTCCTAGCAGTTTCCAGGGCCGGAACAACGACACAGCGGATCAACCAACGGAGTACCAGGAAGCCTCACCACCACCGACCACTCCACCCAAGCCGGTCACTCCCGGACGGACTCTCAGGTCTCTTCCACCGGCTCACGGGAAGCCACTGAAAAAACTTAGCCGCACTAAGAGGCTGCTACTGGAGCTCTATGGACCGGCCTTTCTCGCAGAGCTCTAAAAAATAGCGAAGAACATATCTGCCCTTTTAAGGGCACCTAAAAAATCACTCCGGTGAAATATCTCTTGGCCTAAGCGCCACATCAACGCAAGACTCTTTTAATAAAATTCATAGAAATCCCTACTCTACTCCTTTCCCAAACAAATTGACTTATTGAATTGATGTTTCACCAATCAGTGGATGTTATCTGTGCTAAATGTGACTTTCCGTGTTAGATAAGATAGTGATTCAAATAATATTCTTCAACATTTTTATTTCTAATTGATGATGAAAATTTGAAGAAAAAAAAACTTTTTTGTTCTTGTATTGAATACGAGTTTTGCAATACGTACATATCAATTGCAGTACTCACTGTCACTGTCACTGGTTGACTTAATTCTCGTTTGCGTTGCGGTTCAAGTAATAATAATCCCTAATAATAATCCCTAAGTATTTTGTGTTTAAATTGAAAAGATTTCGTTAAAAAATTTTCTTATATAATACATTTTATTAATTTACTAATATTCATAATTATTTTCATTATTCCTCATTTTCTGACTAAAATAAAAAATGTCGGCTGTCTCTCTACATCGAACAGATAGATGCTTCAGACCCATTCAGGAAACCGGGTGAGAAAGGACATATTGATAAAGTCTGCGAAAAATACCGAAGCACCTAATGCAGCATGAATTTCTTCATTTGCCAGAAAAATCTAGAATTTGTGTTGCATGTGTGAAAAAATTGAGGGCTAAATACTCAAATGTTGATCTTAATGAATCAAACGATTCCACAAAAAATACAGAAAGTGATGCTGACAACTCATTTGAAGAGAACGTCGATAAGTCTTATGAAAGTGAAAATTGTAACTTTCAGTCAACCAGAGAACTTGAACTGGAAGAAATGCTTGATGGACTAAAACAAAAATTTTCCAGCTTGAAAGACACTGATCTTTTAAGATTACAGATTCTCACCATAGCTCCATCATCTTGGAGTGTAAGGAAAATAGCTAAGGAGTTCGATACAACTCGATACTTGGCGAAAAAGTCAAAGGAATTAAAGTCCAACCATGGCGTGTTAGCTGATACCACTGCAAGAAAAGGGCAAAAATTATCACAAACAACCGTCGACAAAGTTATTGAGTTCTACAATAGTACATAAACAGCAGGATAATGCCTGGGCCGCTATTCCGTACACGCTTACCGACAACTATCGATATCGTTAACGTCGTTGCGCAGCTTTTCTATTATATGTAATACCTGCGCAACGATACCGACAACTATCGTTAAGAGGTACAGAATATGGCCTCTGGAAGGAAGGATGTTGTTTCTATGATAATCGATGGCGAACGAATAACAAAGCAGAAACGTCTCTTACTATTAAATTTAAAAGAACTGTACGCCTCATTTAAAGAGTCTAGTCCGGAATGTAGTATCAGCTTTAGTGCATTCTATGCGCTAAACTTAGACCGAAAAATTACATACTTCCGAGTGCTTCTGGTACACACTCCGTTTGTGTTTGCACAATACACGAAAATGCTAAGTTAATGTTAGAAGCAATTGATATTAAAACATTAACAGCAAACACAGATAAGCCATTTATTAATTATAAGGACTGTTTGAATGAAATGGTTTGTAAACAATCTCAACCTAATTGCTACCTTAACAAACGTGACAAATGTCCAGTGATTCAGAGCTTTTGGCAAAGCTACGTAAGCTATGGACGATTCATTTGTTTCACATATACATTGCACTATATGGACTGGAACTGATCGTTCAACTCTACTAACGCAGATATTAAATGTTGATGAATTCATAACTGAGTTGAGTTATAAATTACAGATCCTTAAACCTCATTCGTTTATAGCGAAACAGCAAACTAATTTTATTACTGACAGAAAAGAAAATCTCTGCGAAGGTGAAGCATTTGTAATGTTAGATTTTTCCGAAAACTATTCATATGTTTGTCAAGATGCCTCGCAAGCGTTTCATTTTAACAACGATCAGTGCACTGTGTTACCCGTTATATAAGGAAAATAATACGTTAAAGCACAAAAGTAACGTCTTTTTATCAGATAGTTTGAAACACGATACGGCTGCCGTTTATGTTGTACAAACATTGTTACTTCCGGAGATTAAAAAGTATATAAAAAAATCTTAACAAAATAATATACATGACCGACGGAGCAAAGCAGCATTTTAAAAACAGGTTTCAGATTGCTAACTTAATCCATCATAAAGAGGATTTTAACATTGAAGCTGAGTGGCATTATAGTGCAACTGCCCACGGTAAGAGCGCTTACGATGGCATCGGTGTGACGTTTAAAAAGGAGGCATATCTAACAAGTCTCACTGCAAAGCCACAGGATGAAATACTAACGTCTGAAATTCTTTACAGCTGGGCAAAAACTCATTTCAAAAAGATAGGCGTTTTTTATTTTAACAAAATTTGTCACGACAAAATGAGAAGGAAACTCAATAAAAGATTCCAAGTAACTCAACCTGTACTAGAAATTCTTAAGAATCATGCATTTATAGTTGAGTCTGATAAGAAACTGATCATCAAGAACTCTTCCAATGACAAAAGTGGAATGACATGATCGCTATATCAAACAAAGTAAAGAATGTATACGATCATATCTATATAATAATACACGCATACACATAAATACGCGTACAGTTAAAGGCACACGCACACGCACACGCACACGCACACGCACACGCACACGCACACGCACGCACGCACGCACGCACGCACGCACGCACGCATTCACAAACAGGATTTATACACGCATTTCATAAACAACTACTTCACGAACGATACAGACGACATACACGTACACACATATAAACATACACATACACGCACAAACGTACACAGACAGTACGACGGAAAATCGGTTCTTTTTAGGGCCATAGATGTTCAAAATCTGATCGCGCAACCTCCCCGTGGTGCACATCGGGTAATGCTGATGCTGACGGTAACCAAACATCCCAGACAGCATTATGTCATCTTAAAGACGCCCTAAAATTTCTAAGACGTCTTATAAAATTGTCAGAAAGACGTCTTTCTGACGTCTTTAAGACGTTTTATTCCCGATTTTCGACGTCTTTAGGACTTGTCTAAAAGACGTCTTTAAGACAAATCCAAAAGACATTTTTAAGACTTGCAAAGCGGAGCCTTTTTGCTCTCTTTCTCGCATGGCCCACTGCCCAGTAGGCCTATTCTGTAACTCTTAATGACAGTAATGACGTTATCGTTATAATGTCGTTGCGCAGCTTTTTCATCTAGTAAAAATACTGCGCAATGATATAATGATAACGAACTGTCGTTATGAGTTACAGAATAGGCCCATGGCAAATTATAAATACTTTATAATAAAAGTTTCAAATTATTTGATTTTAACCATTATTTATTGTTTACAATAAAATAATATATATAATATGTGATCTGTACAAATTTTTATAAAATGTGATCACTATATTGTTTACAAATACCGGAGATAAGATGTAAGATACATAATAAAATTCACACAAAAAAAGATATTTGAACATATATGTAATATATGTATATATTGTAAATATATTTACAATAATAATAATTTGTAATAATAACTTTAATTTATTAATAATTTATAGTTATAATTGATTTGATCATTAGAAAAACGAATTAGAAAAACGGATATATGATATCCTTTACTTCTTTAAATAATAATTAATACGATCTCCTGCGTGACGCAACCATTCCTGGATTACTTTCTGGACTTGATAAAGAGTGCACTAATCTGTACTAGCTATGTAATCTAAAACATAATTACAAAACTGAGTTATAATTTCTTTACAATTAAAAACTGTTATCTATTACAATATTAATCAAACAATAACTGTTTATGTACATTTGTTTTTAATACTAAAATAAAATAAGAAAAAAATTAACATTTATTCAAAAAACAAGCTAAAATTGCTGTTAATCATAAATATACATTTATGATTACATTTTTAATAAGAAAGTCAAGACCACATACGGTAATAATTAATAATAAATCAGAATCAAACCCTGATTAAAGTAATATTTTTCGCAACGTTTTCTGTATAGTACAGTGTGGTAGACAGATTCTAAGAAATATATACGTATCAGTATCTGTTCACGCTCGATCGTGAAAACTTATTGCCTTTCTAGCGGGATGGGAGCTAGTGTTTTTATTTCCGGGCCTTCGCTTGGAAGTAAACGGCCGAATTCCACGAGCTGTCCTTGCGACGACACGAGACTCGGGAGCGCGAGAGAGAAAGCGAGTATGGGGAAAACACCGATTCTACCTCGCAAACACTTGTCAGTGCTTCGAAGAAAACAGCTGACGACCAATCAGCTGAGCGGGGTTCGATAGCATTGCCTTATTAGGCAATGTTATCGGGCTCCACCGATTGTTTGTCCGACTGGCGGAAGACACATCAAAAACGATTATTGGGGCTCGAAAGCTCACTCACTCAAAGGCAGGCTAACGAGAAGCATCGGTATCGACCCAACTCTGCACGTCTTACACGCGTTAATAAGTTGTCGGAATTCGGCATTTGTGCACCACATGAGGCGCATACTCGTGTCAGTCGAACACCCCTTTCCTCAATTGCGAAGAATTGTGAAAATGTAAATTGTGAAAATATACTTGTCATTGTTTTTTGGTTGTTAATTGCGAGTTCTTTCTTTTGTGACGTGATCTCTGTCGCCGCTCTCCCCGATGCTTTCAATATTCGCCTATCTTATCACGAACAGTATCATTATTATTTAAATTGATTCATATTTAATTATGAGATTGTATTATCTTGTTTCAGTTTAGAATTGTGTTTCAAGATCAACTTGATGCGCAGTCTATCGGAGATAAGATATACGTAATTTTACACAAAAAAAAGATATTTGGTGCAAAGATAGTCTTGACAGACATATAGTCTCGATTGTTTAGGTCATTACCTATTTATTATTATATTTTTATTTTTAGTCATTACCTATAATGCTGGCAAATCCTGTATTATTTATAGCCACGGAATTTTTTAGGCCCGTCCATGACATTCTTTTACCAAGATTATTATGAATGATAAATTTCATTATATTACGAGTTCTATTGTCATATTTTTTCCCCCAATTTTCGCAATTTTATTTTTCTGTACCAAAAAGGAAAATTATTAGTAATTTTGTGATTAATCTAGATAGGGTTGAACTCTATACAGACTAAAATGTGTTGGCAATAAATATTCATAACTAGGGCTGTTACTTTTTACTTTTTACTTTTCAAAACTTTGAAAAAATTCGAAACAAGTTGACTTCGATTTTTTCGAAGCTTCGAATCTTCGAAGTTGTAAAAAGTAACAGTCCTATTCAAAACGCAGTTTAATAAAAAAGGAATTTGGATTTTAATTTCAATTTTATAATGTATATTAAATATATTAAATATATATTAAAATATATAATTATTTCATTAATGAAAAAGAAGGAAAACGAACAATGTGAAGGTTGTATAAAAAATTTAAATCATAATGGTAAGATTTTGACAAATCACGTTATTTGATTTGGTTATTGACGACTGAATCGAACAACGTGATTGGTCGAAACTTTACAATAACAACTAAAACTTTTTACACAACTTTAAGAATTCAGTTATAAAGTCTTGTATCGACGATGCTAGATCTCGCTCTGACAACAATTGTTTCAAAAAATGTAGAAGAGACCAGGACTAGTTATTACACTTTTTTCTTTTTTTCTAAGATATAGTTACAAAAAAAAACAAGAAAACTAAAACCTTATAACGAAACAACGATCCCAGAAAATCTATCTCAAGCACCAACTTACGTAGCATTACGAATATTGACAGTGCACATTATAGGTATGTAGTATGTATAATAGTTCAGTGGTAGTACATAATAAATATTTAATATTAATATGTGCAATGATTTACAAAATATCGGAAGTATCGGAACTTCGCAATGTATCTCATTGCCAGAATTAAAAAAAATGCTTACGAATTATTTTCTAACTTCTCTATCTTGTTGAAGTTCCTCTTCAAATTTTGAAAAATCTTCCATTGACATCAGGGGAAAAGTAGATAATAGATTTGTATTATTTTCAATTTTGTCCAGATTAAATGTGGCATCTTTATTTTTAATTAAATTAATAAGAAAATCTAATTTCGTTTCTATTCCTGTTTGTATTTTACAGCATGTTTCTATTTGAAATAAGAGATAACAATATTAATATACTTTACAGTATTTAATTTTTATCAAATTTAATTTTAATAAAATTACAAAGGATTAAAAAAATATGCAAATAAATTATACACAGACATCTGTTTATTACAATATATAAATAAAGTGACAAGTGAGTAACGTAATACATACTGCAACAAGTATGGTGTTCGTTTTCATCATTGATGGTATTATCATTATTATCATTATTGACATTATTAACATTATTGTCGTCATTAAAATCATCGTCATCATTAAAATCATCAAATTAATATTGTTGTCGTCATTAGCATCATTGACGTCATTGACATGATTGACACTATTGATCTTGTCATTGTTATCTTAAATATAAAATATTATTATTATTTTTTAGTTTGTTTATATAAATAACTTGTTTATTAAAGCCAATAATTTTAATTTAAAAATTGTAAAAATTTTTTTTATATTATTTATTATCTTTTGAAAATTTTTATGTTATAATATTTTTATTTTCTTACATTGTCCATTATATGTATAATATGTATGTACTATAATGTTATAAATTAAATGTTATAAATAACAATTATATATAAACTCATATTCCTCTTCCTTGCTAGTTGAAGAGAGTACTATTCCATTTTTAAAACTTTCATCTATTTTAAAAGAAATTTAAATTAAATTTTATGTTTGTTTAGATATAATACCTTGATAGGAAAACACATTGCATAAATTTTAAATAAAATGTGAAATCTGTAATTGCATGGTATATTTAAAAAAACAGATGTAGAAATATTAGTAACGATAATGGCGAGTCATTTTAATAGTATGTTAATAAAATTAAATCTTGAAAGAAATTGTTCATTAACTTGAGAAATTTTCATTATTCATGATATCATTATTATGCAATGTTTTTACAATTTTCCTATTGGGTAAATGTCAGCATTTACGTACTATGTTGATTTCTTGGAACACTATTATTAGCTCGTATGTAAGATATTGGAATAGATACTAGTATATTACTAATAATTTTTGGTAAGCATTCTATAAAAATCACAAATAAAAGAAGTTATTTTAAAAAATCATAATTAAATATTTAATTACAGATATAAGTTTTACATAATTATAAACATTTTTTTATACAAGATGAGAAAAAAGATACATACCCGTCAAATTTTTATTAGTCGTATTTTCTTCATTTTGAGAGATATATGTGGAAGGAGAAGATATATATCTTGCTTTTTTTATTGTATATTCTATAAAGTATAATTTATAAATAATTTATGTTAATAATTTAAAATTGTTTACCAATAAAGAAAACAAAGAAAAATAAATATAATAAAAAATTAATTACTATTGTCGCTAGATGTAGAACTGTTATCTTGATAAAAAGGTCTTTTTACACTTCTTTTTTGGTTTTCTGTTTGCAAGTTTAACTGTTTTGCAAGTTGTCCGCCTTCCGAAGTAGAAATATATGTATCTTCTATTTCCATTCCACGGACTATTTTAAAAGTTTCTATAGAAAATAATAAATATATTTTATAACATTAAGAATAATGTTTCAAATTTTGTAATATAATGTATTGTTATCAATTGTTATATTTTAGTTGCTCATAAATTAATAAATTGTTATATAATTTATATATTATATGTAATATGTATTAATACGTATAATTATATTATATTCTGGAGTTTCGTAAGCGCGCCACGCGCAGCCGTAATCGATGTTATCGACCCTGTATTATCGCGATTATCTCGCGACTTCGATCGAGACCAACCCGACGCTACTAGCGATGAGAGCGACGTGATCGCTCCAATCGCTCAAGTCCACGAGTTAACGTCACTTCTCTCCCGATTCGAAGCTTTTTCGGGTAGAGAACTGTTGAGAGTCTGTTGCCATCCCTCGTCGAGGACGACCCAATTGATTAACAGTAAGCGATAAACGCGCGATTCGACCAACAAGTCAGTCGACAACACATTTGTCCGATCGGGAGAGGAGTGATCGACATCCCGAGTATGGAACGCCTAGGCATTGCATCAACGTGCTCACGACGCGACGCTTGGAGTACGTGCGACAACACTAAGCCGAATTGTTAATAATTGTATTAGTGATTAAAGGATCTTGAACGATCTCGGAGTACTCAGTCAAAAGCGCCCTTCACCTTGACGACCGGGTCTTCCCGAAAAGATCGAACGCACAGTGAGCCATCCGATCTCCAGACATATTACATATAATATATAAATTATGTGTAATATAATTATATATAATAGTATATGTGTTATAATTACTATACGGTCCCATGATGCGTCGATATGTATATGTATGCCAATTACTTTTTGGTTGAATATTGTTTTTAATTGCTTTTGTTATATTTTTTTCTTTTAGAGGCCATGAAAATGTATTATTTTTTAAATTTATCCTTTTGTGGTACTGTTGAGCACCAATCGTCAAAAAATACAATGTAGTACATGATCTAAAAAATGTTGTAAAAATTATTATTGTTATTATTATTATTGTTTTTAAGGAATTATATTTTATTAAATATTTAATCTGTATACTGAATGAAATTACAATTATATATGTAATATGTAATATGAACTTATAATTATATATGCAAAAGAGGCATTATATAGTGATCATTATTGTAAAAAATATCTAATCCTTTGTTGTTAATTTCTATTACAGATATTGTTGTCAAATTTATTGTCTTACTGTTAGATATATATATATATATATATATACATATATATATATATATATACATATATATATATATACATATATATATATATATATATATATATATATATATATATATATATATATTCATATTTTGACAATTGGAGTGTCATCTTTTAAACCGAGATATTTTATAAACAAAATAGATCCATCTTTTAAATAACAACAATTGTTAGGAGATTTAGTCGTTAGTGTAAAATTTTTAAATTTTATTTTTTTATATGATCTGTACTGCACTTGATTGTATTTTTTGTTGAGGATGCACAGTAATAAATTACTCAATAGTAAAAGTTAGAATCCTTTTAATATTATACTCAGAAAAAGTTCTGTATATAAGGCTCGGTTCTTTTCTTAACATAAGTAGTTAACAGCGCCATCTGTATTAGATTCTTAATATAAAACTAGTAATAGGAGCGCATGTAAGAATATTACTAAATCAAAATACAAAACAAATTGTTATGTTGACTAGTTATTAAATAATTATATTCAAGGAATGAATCTTTTAAAAACATCAACATTTTTACACTGTAGAGGATATAACCTTATTCCATCTGGCTTTATAAGTAAAGGCTGATCAATAGAACTGTTATAATTAATTGTATTTTTAATTCTGCGTTCATGGATCCTATTATTAAGTTGCGATAACGGTTTTTCTGGTTTACGCAGCATTTTTTAAATATCTTTCATATAGTTTTCAAAGGGAAATGCACTAAATGTGTCAAGAGAATCATATGTTTTAACATCATGACAAAGATGAATTAGATTGTGAACATTGTAGATTATGTTATCTTCACCATATAATATTTTAAATGTTTTTACAAAATATATTAATAATTCTTGTGCATATGCATTATTGCGTAAACAACCTTTTGGATGACATAGAATTCTTATAGCAGTATGTAGAGTGCAGAAATGTTTAAAGAAATCTTCTTTTAAGTACTTGCGTAAAATTATGTGTCCCAAATATAAAAGAAACATTCTGAATTCTGTTGCTTTCCAACGATCTAATTCATTTAAATCTCGTGGTTGACGACTAAATTCTACCGGTATAAATTTTCTTAGTGTTATTAAATCTGAAGACAATGGCTCTATATCAGCTGTACGGATTCGAGCAATATGCTTTCCTTTAGTCCATAAATGCAGCATTTTTTTCATTACGCCTAAACATACGAAATGCATGTAATCTAATGGAAAAGTATGAATCATATCGACAGGTAAATCTACAAAGGGCGAAGTGGAAACATGATGTTCTTCATTTTTGTGATTACGAAAATCATTATTTGTTCTTAACGGAGCATTTTCGTCCAAAAAAATCATTTTATGATTGTAACTATTGCCTTTACAATAACATTTTCCACAGCCAAAATATGCGTTATGCCCTTTCGTTCCAGTAATGAAACATTTTGCAGGAGCATTACAAATAATTGCTCTGATTTTTACAAAATAATTTGTATTGTTAAAAAAAATCCTTCCTTTTGTAGAATGGAATATTCGTTACAAAATTCTTGTAATAATTTGTTTGCATCTGTGGGTTTTTTATATCCATGATAGGCACCGATCAAAAAGGGTTCCGTTTTGAATTTTAAATTATGGATTTGGCCAAGTGTAGGCCATAATTGACTTTTAGAACTTTTAGAAAGCGGAAGGCCATCAATATTTATATTAATTTCAATAATATTATTTGTATGATTTATATTTGTATGATTTTCTAATTTATCAAGTAATGCTTTTTGTAAACCATAATGAAAATAATGTCCACTTTCACATTCTTGAATAACTGTTTTTTTAGGTGTGTCTAAAATGATTCTAGCATCAGTGGGCAATTCGTTGTGACCTTCTGCGCGTAGAATATTTAATAAAGCTGTTAGGGATTTTTGCGTTACATTGTATTCAACGGCCCAAATATGTAATTGTTACTGCAAAATATTTTTGGTTTTTTTATATTATGTGTTATACAAAATTGTTCTGTATATTCAACATTATTATCTGTTACACTGTCTGTTATATTATCTATCATATTATCTATTATATTGTTTGTTATATTATTTGTTATACTATTATCTGTTTTATTTGCATCTGGGATGTTTAAGTTCACGTCATATGATTCTGTTTTATTGAAATTTTGTTTCGCAAGTAGTAAACGTCGATTTTGTTGTCAACGACATAAATCTTTAAATTTTTTTACTTTAGGCATTTTTGAAATTTTATTATTCCTTGATACAATTTTCATTCTGCAAACCAAATTCGAAGTAATAAATACTTAATGTACGTAAGAGAGATAATAATTATTTTTTTACCAATTTTTTTCCTTTTTTTACAGATATTTTCTTTGTACAGATAATTTTCTTGTACAGGTATATATCGTGAGTACGTAGTCGTACGTCTGTACAAATATTATTAAAAATTACACTTCCCTGAATTTAAGTCTCTATAAAGGGTATAGAATTCTCTTTTATTCTTGAACGTTTCTTTCTAAAAAAAAATACGCATCAATAAAATCTAATTTTTTAAATTATTTTCTATATTTTTTTGCAAAATATTTATACTTTTATTTATTTTATTAATTAATTTTAATTGAAATAACTTTATTATTTTTGGAGAATAATATAATTAGAATTAATGTAGAAAACGAACGATAAATCTTTATCCTCAAAAATGTTTAATGTGTTAAATTTATATATTTCTTTATGTCGGAAATCCATAGCTATTGTCGTAAATAGGCACGCGTCAGACTCGTGCTCCGCAAGGACACGACGACAAGAACTAACGGACTGCCCCTTGACTCTTCTAGATGGTTCGGGTACCTGTACTTGTTTTCGCATTTTGCGACTTCATGGAAAACACGCCGAATCTTCTGGAAAGTCGAGGAGCAAGAAGCGATAAACATTGTCTACGCTGCACCGAATGTCAATCGCGCTTTTCAGTCGTATCGAGACACGTCATTTTGCGTACGACTGATTTGCGATACTCTAAGTTCGACTCGCTTCTCGAGTGCGGAGCAACTTTGTACATCTGCGAATAAACTGCATTCTTAGTTTGGAACAAAGCTTGGCATTTACTCAAACCTTCAACGATTTCCCGGTCCTATTCCTTACACGACACGCTCTCCGATCGCGCTAACATTCACGGTCCGTCGCCGCCATCCGTCGCGCTTATAACACTTTATATAATATTTTATAAAATATAAATATATTTATAATCTCAAAAAATATTTAATATTTTAAAGTAATATATTTTTTAATTATTAATTTAGCGTCAAATTATATATGTATAGCGTATTTACGTTTTATAATTTGTGTGTAGTTTGTGAATAGAGTGAATATACCTTATTATTTACGAATTACATACAATTAGTTAATTGTAAATGCATGCTATGTAGAAAGTGAATAAGGCCTCTCCCTGCATTCCCGCGTGGAAATTATAGCATAACTAGAGAGCTTCACATCCAACAACGTGGAAACGAACAACGACCTAGTTTTGCATGAAAAACAGAAGAAAATTAAGAGGTTGCAACCCCATGTGGAACCATACACTCGTGGACCATGCTTCGCCCCGACACAGGGGGCGGATGGAAGTAGCTTTGCATGGAAAGTTGCAAACCCATATGAAACCGTACAAACGTGGACCTATACATTAAATTACAAAGTTATAACGAAATCGGTGAGGAGCACAAGTTTTCTTTAATATTATCAGTGAAGAACATCCACTGTCTTTATTCTCGATTTTCTCAAGAAATGTTATTCATACGGTAAAAATGCATACAACATAAAATGTGTTTTGATAAGATCTACAACTTTTATCTAAAACATTTTTCAAAATTTTTAATATTTGTTAAAATAAATATTAAAAATCATCATTTTTATGGGATTTTCATGGTTTTCGCCATGAAAATCAAATTTGCGCCAATTTTCACCATCATTACTATAATCAGCACGTTAAAATACATAAGTACACATAGTTTAAAAAAAATCGAAGGTCTGACCTTTTCGGAACTTCACCTGTCAATCCATTTACATTTAACAATTTTTATAGCTGTTTACTTACGTGCTTTTACGTTTCTCATAATCGTTCTTGTCTCGCTTGTAAACGAAGTCAGTTTTAATTCAGCATTATTTTGCCTGATTTCTGAATTCTAGGTTATGTTTTGAGTTCTAGGTTATGTTCTTACTTGCGAAAGCCGCATATCATATGTAAATCGTACAATATTAAAAATATATAAAAGATGACTATATTCATGTTACAAATCCACATATAATTATATAATTTGCGGATTTGCAATAAGTATATAACATAGTGTTGCAGCTTTTGCAACTAAAAACATAACCTAGAACTTGTAGGAAGAATGATGATCAGTTATAAAATATTACATTAATTAAGTAGAATAATATTTTTTATATGTAATATCTCATAAACATTTACTTAAAAAACATAACGGATTACCGAAAACGTCCTCTCGTAATGCTGTCACTGATCGGCAGAAAACGACTGATCGGAGAATTGGAATTAAGCAAATCGCACGTAGCTGTTGCTATGCGAGGTTATAAATTTCCGCCATCTTGCCAACATATCTTAAAGACATCTAAAAAAATCCGTCTTTAAGACGTTCTTTGGTTAAGTCTTAAAGATGTCTAAAAAAGCCGTCTTTAGGACGTCTTTAGAACGTCTTGTCAACATGTCTTAAAGACGTCCTAAAGACGGATTTTTTAGGCGTCTTTAAGACGTAACCAAAAGACGTCTTAAAGACGGATTTTGTAGACGTCTTTAAGACATGTTGACAAGACATCCTAAAGACGTCCTGTCATATATATATATATATATATATATATATATATATATATATATATATATATACAATATATATATATATATATATATATATATATATATATATATCAAAAACTGAGCCCAGCAGACAAAATGTTTTTAAATGTTTCAGACAATAGTTGTATGGTTTCGAGAGAGACATAAGATGGTACCATTGGTTTGACCTTGAAGAATAATTTGAAGGTCACATGAAGGTTACCTTTAATTTCTTAAATGAAACCTACTATTTCTCGTTTCATATTCTTGTAGGTTATCTCGAGAGCTTTACAAAATACTATAATAAAATAACTTTTCATTGAGTAATTTTCGAGTTATGAGGCTCCAAAGCAGTCCTTCGCTGCACTTTGACATAAAGTACAAAATATCTTGTATGTTGTCATGTTATGGGGTCAAGTTGATCCTTAGGTATCATTTCAAGATCAAATCAAATTTTCACTCAAATCTCTGTAGTTATGCATGTTTACAAAAATTCGGATTGTTCTACTTTTAGTGCTATACAGGAATAACAACGTGTACGTAGTAGAATATATATATTTACGAACAAATATGAATGGAAAAACGAAAAATTTTCGGTTACGTTTTATGAGAATGGGCATTGAAGGGGGGGGGGGCATTCTATGTTCTCAATGGCCAAATTCATATTATCTTGAAATAACATGATTTTGAAGTCGTAGTCTCGATTTTGAATGGCACAATCAAAATCAGAAACGTCTGTTTTGACGGTACTTATTTTTGTAATAAAAATCAAATGAGTCTCTTTTATAATACTGATTTTAATAAAAATCAGAAGCATCTCATTTTTATGACGATACTGGTTATCATAAATATTATGTAAAATTTATTAGTTGCGCTCTCATAAGAATGGACGCTCTAGTATAAATTATTGAATATATTTCTTTTATAAGATATAATAAAGTGGTTATATTATTATATATATTAAAATCATACGCGACTTTAATATTTATTAAAATATTATCAATGAGGGGCCCACAATTTGTAGGGCGGCCCTGCAGTGCCTGGTAAAAAGGAAATTCGGACGCTCTAGCCGTCTCAGAACATCGAGAATTTTGACAACATCGAGATTCTTGGTAACAATGAGAGGAAAAGGACGAAAGATCATATATCTGTCTTCCTCGTATCGTAAACAATCGAGGCGGCAACATTGCACGCACAAGCGTGCAATGTATACATGCTTCAGCTAGGATCGATAATGTAGGAAATTTTTATACCATATTCTAGATTATCGACCCCGATCAAGTTTGACTATCACTCCTCCAGCATCCCCTTAAGGTTATTTATGGCAGTACAGGAATCAATATTTGATCCTGTTCGCTTTATTGTCCATTCTTCTCTTCAAAATGGGACAAATGTTGCCATCGATGGCCGAGTGATCCGTCTTTCGTAATCCAGCCACTATACAGTTGTGGCATCTGACAGCCGACTTGTCCGGACAAGCATGCATCTCGTGTCTTCCAGCACAATGACCGCAAATATCAGTGGAGGCCTTGCAGTCTTTTGCTATATGGCCAAATCTTAGGCAGCGATAGCATTGTAATTCTAATATGGTCCGAGACTCGACACGCTGACCAGCCAACATAAATTCCACCTTGCCTGAGCAGCTCTAACCTAATATTCGGTGATATCTCAATGACAGCACTTGTCGTTCTCTGATCCTTTCTTGGGAACCAATATACTAACTTAATGTCCTTCGCTTCCTTGTTGTTTAAGTTTTGCTGCGCCAGACTCACAGTCAGTTGGTCCTTGCCGACGTCACAAGGAATATCCTTAACAATAAATCTCGGGTTCAGCTTGTTGGACCGCCGGGCAATGAGACCTGCATCATCCAATGCTGGTTTTATTTTCTCCAGCTCTCCTTTTTCCGCGACGATATGGACAGTTTTGTTTTGCCCTTCGACAACGCGATCTTGATTCCCATCTCACTGGGCTTAATTGCCGCAAAAACAGCCCTGCATGTTGTCACGAATCGGCGAACTTCTGATCCTGCTGGGCAGCCGGGGTCACCTCCATCGTATCCAGGCCGGATTCTCGTCACCAGACTCGCTGACCCGCCGCGCGCGGATGTTCCTCGGATCTCGCCGTCACATCACCGACCACTCCTGCATAGGATCTTTTTGGGGAGCACATATTTGTATTCGTTCCTCAGTTTTACATCTCTCATCCAGCTCCTTCCTAATTATCTCCCAGATTCCGCGAAAGGGATCGTATTGCATCTTCAATTGTGTGTACGCCATTATCTATTTGTCCACTGACTGCCGATATACCGAGATAATAATATCGAGTTCCTTCTTTTTTGCCACTGATTCCTTGCTTGTCGCATTAATCTGGGCAAAGTTTTGGTCATGGGCTGTGCGTTCGTTCTTAATCACCAAAATGTCATCGTCGGACAACTGGACCACAATCCTTTTCTCTTTTTGCAACGGCAACTTGGTCGGCCGTTTGGCCCCACTGCGATTCGAAGTTACAAACCGGCAAACGGATTCCCCAGTAAAGCGAGCTGGTGTAGACGGTATGGTGTCTCCGGTATCATTCATGTCGTTGGAGAGGGTTCCGATAGCGCACGGTGCGATAGCACACATCCCGGTAGCACACGTCCCGGTATCGCACAAAATAAAAAACACATTTTCCCGATAGCGCACAAAGAAAGAAATATGTTATCCCGATAGCACTTATTCCCGAATCCCTTTATCCCGATAGCGTGCATCCCGATAGCGCACATCCCGATAACGCACATCCCGATAACGCACATCCCGATAGCGCACATTCCCGAATACGCTTTATTCCAATAGCGCACATTCCCGAATACCCTTTATCCTGACAGCACACATTTCCGAATACCCTTTATTCCGATAGGGCACGCCCCGATAGCGCACGCCCCGATAGCGCACGCCCCGATAGCGCACGCCCCGATAGCGCACGTCCCGATAGCGCACGTCCCGATAGCGCACGTCCCGATAGCGCACGTCCCGATAGCGCACGTCCCGATAGCGCACGTCCCGATAGCGCACGTCCCGATAGCGCAGGTCCCGATAGCGCACGGTCCGATAGCGTACGGTCCGATAGCGCACGTCCCGATAGCGCATGTCCCGACAGCGCACGTCCTGAGAGCGCACATCCCAATAGCACAGGTTGATGTATGCTATCTGGAAAATGACGTGTATTTTCACTTTAGCAAACACATCGTTAGAAGAGCTAATGTGTATTATCGGGAAAGATAGACGACTCATCCCGATAGCGCACATCCCGTGAACGTACATCGATGTGTGCTATCGGCAAAATAGCGTACATCTTTTCGTTATATTATTTTTTGACAGATGTACCGCCCCAGTCAAACTCCCCGCCTGACAGTATCCTCTCGAATCGGATCACGCGGGAGTATTAATGGCGATCGGCCGAGGCCTCACGCCACTCTGACACGTTTGGCTCTAGAACACCATGACCGCCGGGGCACGAAGCTCTCGGGGCAAGCGCTCCACCCAACCGAGTAAGTAAGGAAACGATGAAAGTAGTGGTATTTCACCGGCGATGTTGCCATCTCCCACTTATGCTACACCTCTCCTTAGGGTGCAGTTATTAAGCACGGATCGGAATGACGAATCGGATTTCTCACTAGAATTGAGCGATCCGTTCCTGTTCCGTTCCGTAAAAATTTCCGCTACGAGTCCCATGTAGTAAAAACGGAACGAAAATCCTGGTAATCTTGGTTACAAAATATATTTCACTCTTACAATTCAGTACTTCAGAGTACTTATAACTATGTTATTAGCAAAATAATTGCACAAATTATGTATATTATTACTTTAGTCGCATCAAAATAACGAAATATCAACAAATTAAGCACATTAACTTGTGACCGATGCGACATTCCGTTCCGTTTTTGCTACATGGGACTCGTAGAGGAAGTTTTTACGGAACGGAACCGGAACGGATCGCTCAATTCTAGTGAGAAATTCGATCCGTCATTCCGATCCGTGTCCGATCCGTGCTTAATGGGACTGCACCCTTACAGTGCTAGACTAGAGTCAAGCTCAACAGGGTCTTCTTTCTTCGCTAATTTTTCCAAGCCCGTTCCCTTGGCAGTGGTTTCGCTAAATAGTAGATAGAGACAGTTATTGTTGCGGGATGCCTTCTGTAGGGTGACACCTCATGCCACCTCGCCCTAGAAAGAGCATATGCCACGTTTCTCCACTATTTTTGCGAAACACAACCGCCCCGAGAAGGGCAATGGAAAAATCCAGCAGCGCCCACAGGAATGTCTTGTAGGAACGAGCAGTTTAGCCGTGGCATGCATCTTATGATACATGCAACGCCCACCGGAAACCACGGGGAGGCCTGCTCGCCTGTGTCCCGATCCTGAACACACGCCCTGACCCTGTATAGGAGTGCTAAGATAGGTAATGGCTTTAGAATTGGAATATTGTTGGTTTAATCCAGTTGTTTCTCTATTCATTCTTTCATTTGTTCATTCATTCATTCATTGCTCTTTATCCATAAGCATACCCGGCAATAGTCAGCGAATATGGAAAATATATCTGGTGCCGTTGTGAGGTATCGGGCCACTTCTGGCCAATTCCATTCATTTGTATGAACTGTATCCCTTAGTACTATTTTTTGTGCTTCATATTTCGGACATTCTAAGATAAAATGTTGTATAGTGTCGTTCGCTCCGCAGTCGCAACGACCGTCATTTATTAGGTTTAGTTCAGCCAGCTTTGTACGGAATTTCCGTGTCCGTGTTAGGACTTGTATGCACCAATGGTCTAAGTTGATCCATTGTGCTCCTAGCCTTTCTAGGATGTTATCAAAGAAGGCAAAGGTAATTCGTCCTTTCGTTGTTGATTCCCATTCCGCCTGCCAGATTTTTATCGCTTCGAGTTTTATTAGCCCTTTTGCTTTCTCCTCGTTGCTTTTTATTGTGGTACCTATTATAGCGTCTCCGCCTCAGTTGGTATAGTGCTCTTCTTTCCTTGAATAGTATATCTATTGGGGCTGTTCCTGATGCGACACGTAGGGAGTCGTATGATGTCGTGCGATATGCTTTTGTTGTGGAGATTAGGACTCTGCGTTGCATAGCTCTTAGTGTCTTTGTGTCATTATTTGTGCACAAGTCGGTCCACCCGGCCGCTGCATACGCTACTGTTGGCGTGAAGACTCCTTTATAAATTTTAGATAGCGTTCTACGTTTTAATCCCCATTGCGTTTTCGCTAGTCTCTTTAATTTAGTAAATAGCGATTCTACTTTGCTACTTAAGTAGCGACAGTGGACTCTGACTTTTAGGCCTTTCTCAAAATGTACTCCTAAGTATCTTACTGAGTCCTTGAATTTTATTTTCTGGTTTCCAAGTTTTATATTGGTTTGTTGCTCAAGTCTGTTGTTCTCTTATTGTTTTTTCTTTTCCTATCTGGACGTGAGCCACCTCGTCTCCCTATTGGGGTTCTACTTATTTCATTGCTTTTTAGCAATATAGCTTCTGTCTTCTTTTCTGATATTTTAAATTTGGCCGCTTCGCACCATTTCATTATCAGGTTGACAACTCTTTGACCTTCAATTTCTAATTCTCTTCTGGAGTCGCTATTTACCAATACGACGAGATCATCGGCGTAAACCACATAGCTATCTCCAATTGAGTTCTCTAGGAGCTTGAGTAAATCGTCAAACATGACGTTCCAGCATGTTGGGCCTAAAACTGCCCTGTGGGCATCCTCTTGTGGTCTGTCTTTTTATTTTGAAGTTGCGGCTTGATATCTTAACTTTTCGGTCACTGAAATAATTTTTAATGACTTCGAATACATTTTTAGGACAGTTCCTCTTTTTAAGCTCATCTAATACTAGAGGCCACCAGACATTGTCAAAGGCGCCTGTGATATCGAATAATAGCGCTATTGTATATCTTTTCTCTGTATCTAATACTAGAGGCCACCAGACATTGTCAAAGGCGCCTGTGATATCGAATAATAGCGCTATTGTATATCTTTTCTCTGTATTTTCCTTTGTATCTTAGCTCCACAATTGCATCTTCCGTGGATTTCCTGGGTGTGAATCCGTATTGTCGACTTGAGATTTGTTCTTGCGATAGCGACATTTCTTCGAGTCGCATCTTTATCAATCTTTCACATAATTTTCCTATTGTCGACAGAAGACAAATTGGTCTGTATGATTTTGGCTCTGTCTCATCTTTGTCCTCCCCTTTTAAGAGTACTCTGATCAGACCTTCCTTCCAAATTGAGGGGAAGACGCCTCATTGCAGACACCCGTTAAATAGTTTGACAAATTGCCTTGGGATTACTTTGCTTGCCATTTTAACACTGACCTCCACTAGGTCCGACCCTGGGGCTTTATTATTCTTAAATTTCCCTACAGCCGTGGCAATTTCTTGTTCTATAAAAACCTACGCGTTAGCTGTATCTGGCGCTATTTTCGTATTTTCTCTTATGCGCTGTTGTTCTGGTGTATCCTCTTCCACTCTATGCTCTGGGATGTGTACGTTAAGCAGACTTGCAGCGGTTTCCTCCACCGTTTTTGTAGGGTGCTCTCCATTTTTGATCGTACTTAGTACTTTCTCTATTCGTAGTTTTTCCGCTTGTTGTTTGTACACAAAACCCCAGGATTCTTCATTTCGTATTTTGTGATAAAGTTTTTCCAGCTTCTATTTTTCGCTTTCTTAATATCTTTGCTATACTGTCGTAATATAGAGCGATATTTCGTTACTTTAGCTTTAATATCAGATTCATCCTTTGGCTTTGACTTTAAGTCTTTTTGTAATTTCTTTCTTTGCCGGTTAATTTCTCTCTTTTTGTTTGTTAATTCTTTCGTCCACCATGGATTGGACCTCCTACTGCTTTTTCCTTGGTATTGCTTCTTCGCATATTTCTGACAGCGTCAATGACAGTGTTTTGGCCATTTTTTCTACATCTTTGGCCGAGTTTAGTTCAATTGTTTCCAATCTTGTTCTTGATATTTCACTGAGGCTATTGGAGAATGTCTCCCAATCTGCTTTGCGCGTATTAAATCGTCCTATTGCTTGACAGCTTATTCCTACTCTCTCCTCCTTCGGCATTTCTAGCTTTATATCTATAGCATAGTGGTCACTGGTAGTCCATTCCTGCCGTATGTTCCAACTGCTCACATATTGATTTATTGGAGGAGATGTCAAGGTGACATCGATATAAGACGACTCTCTTGTTGTTTTGAAGGTTGATCCTTGACTTATATTATTTAGTACATTCACATTAAATGCCCGAATCAGGTCTTCAAATTTGCCACCTCGTTTATCTGTATCATTGGGGCTCCACAATGTGGAGCATGCATTGGCATCCACTTCTATTATTATTCTTTTTCCTCTTAACGAATGAAGTACCATCTCAAGATGGTTAAGGTGCACCTCTATTTGATCTTTGTATTAGAAGTAGCAAGAAATCACGTGGAAAGTGAAGCCAAGGGCCTGAATCTCGGCACAGACACAGTGTGTTGTGCTTAGTTGCGAGATAAATAATATTTGGAATTTGGGATTGCAAATTGCCACTAATGCCTGTGGGCGTTGTGAGCGCACCGCGGCTACCCTCATCCCGATTTCTAATCCGTAAAAGGTGTGGTTCGCGTCCTGCTTCTTGACGTATGGTTCCTGCAATAACAGGACGTCAAGTTGCTTTTTGGCGACGAGCTGAGGCACCTCTTCTGTGACTATTGTCGAACGCCTCATATTTAGTTGTAGTATGCGAGCTTCTGTTTTTATTGACGAATTTGACGGTGATGAATTTGTCGAACTTTTCATATTTCTAAAGTGTGTACTGTTCCTCATGTTAGTGATGTCATGCTTACCTATATTGTTTGCGTGTTCATTGGAAATTTGATTATTGGAAAAGAATCGAATGACGTAGAGCCACCTTTACGCCATTAGGCCTTGTGATACCAGAGGGACGGCAAGTACTCCGGGATGGGTTGCTAACGACTACGAATTTTTCACATCCCCATAGCCATTCGGGCCCTTGGCACAACCTCATACCTTGACCTTAGGACGAGCACTTGAAGAATGCGCTTGGAAGAACTCTTTTTATAGAGATAACCGTCCTCGCGGTCCAGGCGGTTAAACCAAAATCCCCGGTCCCCGTAGACATGACACAGGGATTACGATATGGTTAGCTCAGGTACGCTGGATCCGTACTGCTGATACCAATAAGCATCAGCAGCCCCTGGGGGAAGTAGGGACAGTGGGAATCTCGTTAATCCATTCATGCGCGTCACTAATTAGATGACGAGGTATTTGGCTATGTATTTCGATGTAGGTGTGGCGACTGTAATTTATGCGCAGCCTCCCTGGCCGTACAACGATATTGCAGAATGTTTTACTGTCGGTGTTTACAGCTAACATCCTGAAGGTGCATCGATAGGAGCTACTACAACAGCTCATCACCTCACTATCATGCACACTATTATTCATGCATCCACTGATGTGGCGGCATGAATGCCCAACTCTACGTTCTTTACCCTGCACCACTTTGAGAGGCCGTGTTCCATCTCTGTACGCTGCGCATTGTGATGGTATTGAAGCGCTTCCAGTTCAACCATGAGCCCCACAGGACGCGAGTTGTGAGAGTGCATAGCTGCCGGGTCGTCAGGCCGAGGCTTCTCATCTCTCCCTCGCTCCTAGAGCTCCAAACTCCTCGCCATGAGATTGTCAAGGCGGTGAAACGAACATCATTACGTGGCACTCCTGTATACTCCGCCACGCGATATTACTTTAAATGACTCCAACTAGTAAACTTATTACTTTCAACCTAAATTTATCTTATAAACTGTGGTTAAAAATAGCTCCTGAAGAAGTATTCTATGCGAATAGTATTTTAAAAGAAAGAAAATATAATATTTGATTACGCAAGGTATGGACTGTCGAATTACATGCAGAAATATATGCTATAACGAAATTACCTCTAACTTTTAAACACTGTAAGATATCTGAAACTGGCATTTTTTTAGTTGTGTCAGGTCGCTGTCCAGAATGTGACTGTATTTTCAAAGGTTGCATTATCAACAAATCTTTATCGCAATGTGATATAACAATGGAATGTGTGATTGAAAATTTTGATGATTCAATTACACATAAAAAAAAACGACAATTGAAAGGTAATAGAAGACTGAAAGTTTCAAAAGAAATGATCGACGCAAATATTTTGCCATGTGTGTGGCGTAGAAAAGCCGATAAACTTATGAGTTTTGGTGACAACGAGCCAGCTCATTTGCCAAATCTTAATGCATTGCGTAAAGCAAAAGAACAAAGACGTAATATAGATTTAGGAGTATCTGTTAGTGATCCAATAGAAAGTGTAAAACGAGTGAAATGCGGGATACATTAATTGCGGAAATATGATATTCATGCGGGACATATTCATTCAATTGGGTTGGATCCATTTTTCGTCCACTATTGGACACAAGAACAAATGGCAATTTATCTTCAGTATCCAAATTTTATTTGTGTCGATGCTACTGGATCATTAGTAAAAAAATTGAAGTTACCAATTTTTATGATGCGATTTTAATGAATTATCATCGCACATATATTTATATCAAATAATGGTAGAAACACCTACATAAAAAATGCCCGTATTTCAAATGTTAAGCGTGATTCAAAATACTAATGCGATTATGTATTGGTTTAATGAGATAATTAGAATAGGTTGTACTCACAAACAAAATTTCCCGTATCCAAATCAAGTAGTTTGCGACTTCGACAAAGCATTGATGGGCGCTGTAGCAAAATAGTAGTATAGATAGGAGAGTTCTACCCCGGGAGCAACGAGCGGGGTGCGGGGCGCGGGGGTTCTCGGAGCGCGCGGGGGTATGACGTCACAGGAGTGGTGGGGATAACGCCACAGGAGTGAAAGCGCTTTTATGACCGTCATAAAATTTTTTTGGTAGGCCCAAGTTTGAAATACCTACCCTTGTATTGTATTTTAATAATATGAACAAAGATAAAACTATCTTTTCAAAATTTTTCGAGCGCCGATCTCGGGCTGCTAAAATTTATAATGTTAAAATTTATAATGTTATAAAATAATATTCTTTTTTCGTGAGTGCACATGTGATAGGAATTTTTGCGACGCATAAAGCTTCATTCTTTCACTCACCAGCTTCAGTTTGTTACAAGCTGTGTGAGAGAGAAAATCAATATGGATCGAATACAGAAGTGTATTCCTCAGAAATCGGGCAAGGGCGAGGGGTACAAAACATACTTGATATCACCGAGTCAATCATCGTCGCGAGTACGTGAGTGTATTCCTCAGAAATCAGACAAGGACGAGAAGTACCAACCCTTGATACCGCCGAGTCAATCATCGTCGCGACCGTGGGAAAAAATGAAAGATTTTATTCATCGAAAATCGGACAAGGGCGATGGGTACAAACCCGCGATACCGCCGAGTCAATCGTCGCGACCGTGGGAGAAAATGAAAGATTATGTTCATAAGAAATCGGTCGAACGCCAAGGGTACCGTCCTCTAACATCGCCAAATTCATCACCGTCGAAGAAGAAATATAGTAAATAAAATTTTCGAGATCTAAGCCATCATCATCAAAGTAATAAGGTATGTATCCTTTTTTACGAACGCGTTTTATCGAATGCAATGAATATTCGGAAATTTTTAAAGTATTTTTTTCTTTTTATTTTAGAAAGCGCTGCCGCCAACCGTAGCTCAAACATCGCCAAGCACTACCTCGCGCAATCTACTACTACTGATGCTTCAATATTCTTTTAATTTATTTTAAATGTAAAAAATTGTGAAAGGAATAAAAAACTAATTATTTTACATTTATAAACGATACATTATTTTGAAACCGGAGCATGTACGGGAGTACTCCATGGGCATGGGCATGGAGGGGGGAGGGGCATACAACTACGGAGAGGGAATCCGTGATGGAGGGGATGTGTATTAGAGGCCTACGGCTGTGGGTCCTACGACTGCGTGAAGGATTTTTTTTCTCGCTCCCACCCACTTTCCACATTCTCTCGCTCCCACCCGCTTCCCATCTTCTCTCGCTCCATCGCTCCCGTTCCCCCATGCATCTCGCGCACCTATCCACTCGCTCGCTCGCTCGCCCGCTCTTTATACAATTTTTTTTATTTTTTCTTATTTTATTCTTTTTATTATTTTTTCTTATTCTTATTCTTATTTTATTCTTTTTATTATTTTTTTCTTATTCTTATTCTTATTTTTTTTTATTACTTTTTCTTATTCTTATTTTTATTTTTTTTCTTATTTTATTCTTTTTATTATTTTTTCTTATTCTTATTTTTATTATTTCTTATTCTTATTCTTTTTTTTTCTTATTTTATTCTTATTCTAAAATAGGAAAGGGAAGGGAATGGGAGAAAAAATATGTATCATATATAAGTACATTTAAAAATAGATATTTATTCTTAATACTAAAAAATAAAAAAACAATGTTTAAATATATATAATGTGTTAGGCGACAAATATTGGGGGACCAATGGATGCGCTGAAACAAATAAACAAAGAAATTCATTAATATACATTGAAATATATATGTTAAAGTAAAAATAAAACATATAACAATACTTACTTCTCAATCCCAACGTTCCTCCTCGTATATTCGATCCCCGAAGAGGATCTGGAGATCCATTAGGTCTTCACCATCCCCGCACCATATGGCATCGTTCGCCTCCCGATTACAATATCGGACCCATCGAGTCCACTTCATGTCGCTGATTCTAATGAATCTCGGTGCCCTAATTTGCACCTCGACCTCATTAACGAGCTGAAATCATAAAAGATATTAAAAATGTAAATTTATACTAAATATATATATATATATATATATTAAATATATACCTGATCGTGCGGAATCAGGACCCTTAACTCCCTTCTCAACTGCACCTCTTGGATAGGCAGGCCGCCCACCCAAATCCACTGAAAAAAGAAGAAAACACATATTTATTTTTACGCATACACACACTTTATTTCATGCTAGTACGCTTTCGGATGCCTGGACTTTTTTATATTGAAACGCGCGTGAGTATATGAAAATTGAAAATCTACACCGATGTTAAAGTTGTAGCGCGCTTATTACAAAGATTCAAAACTATAATACTAATTACGATTTACTTACCCCAGCTGCGGGAAAATTGAGTTCCACGATGTCGCCGATCCTATCCATTTTTTTTTGACACTTAATATTTTAACTGTACGCTTCGAAGATCTTCTTTGCGTCTCTGCGTCTAGTTTTGCACTGAATTCTGTAATTCTTCTTTCAAGAAAATTCAAACTTATTCCCACTCCCAAGTCTTATTCCCACTCCCATGTCTTATTCCTACTCCTATTTTACTCTATTTGTTAGAGAGCAATACAAATTTTAGAAAGTCCATAAATCCTTTTTTTTTTTCGTATGTTTCATAGCTGTGAACCAGGTATGCGCGGGATATAATTTTTTACACAAACGGAAATTCAAAAGAAAAGAAAAAACACAAGCAGGAATGTTGTTTGAAATATATGTAATGGAAAGAAAGGGAGGGATAAAAATTAACGATATCACGTTTCAGATTTTCATTTAAACATTTTATTCTTAATTTTCATATACGTTTATACATATTTTTTCTTACGTACTAAAAACTAAAGCCAACAGCTCGCAATCGATGAGCTGATGCTTATCGAAAGCATCGCTGACGCGAATCATGTTTGATACCTCTTTAGGATCCGTCGCAGTGGACGCGATATGCGAGAATTGTGTAAACTTTACATCAACCGAACCAACATTTTTAAATAACTGCTCAAATGCTAAATAGATGCACCGATCCAGATTGAACATGGAGAACAATGTCGATTCGGTCATCGTCAAACGTACGTTCAAAGATTCGAGACGTACGAGTTTAATATTATTAATCGCGCAAGTGCTGATCGTTAGCGGTCCGATGTTCATAGAACTGCTAGTATCCTTATCGTTCCGAAAGAATTTTTGAATGTTCCATCGCTGCTCGTAGAATTTTCTCCACATTTCGAGAGACAGAATCATTTCGTTTCCACGATTATCTCCCACGACGATCTCCACATAGCTCGGTGGGCCCACATTGATGCCAATTTCGAGGAATTTGTATCCCGTGGCTGTTAGCGCGTATCGTCTACTCAGTACACGAACCGCACGACGCTCCAACGAAATGCTGTAGAAAAATAATGAAATTAGTTTCAAAATAATATAATTTACAATATATAAAATAGGAAGCTCTATACTTACTTGTTAGATTTTTTCTTCTCACACGATAAAGTTTCATCATCCTGAATCGGCACGTAATAGTTCATCGCGCGATTGCCGATGTTCTCTTCGATGGAGTACATTTTTCTCGGTTACAAGAAGCGATCCGTTGATACATGCGGTTGATGCAACACTGATCGCGTAAAATTATCTGCGTAAATTGCATATACGTGACAATAGTCGACATTTTGAAAGAATAAGGGAGGGGATTAATGTTTTAAGCGCGATCTGGAGGAGGAGATATGTTTATAGAAACGTGTCAAAACCTGAAAAGACGTCAAGAGAAACGTCTCACATACGTCTCGCATACATCGAGAAACATCTCACATACATCTCACATACATCGAGAAACATCTCACATACGTCTCACATACATCTCGCATACATCGAGAAACATCTCACATACATCTTACATACATGTCACATACGTCTCGCATACATCGAGAAACATCTCACATACATCTAACATACATCTCACATACATCTCACATACGTCTCGCATACATCGAGAAACATCTCACATACGTCTCACATACATCGAGAAACATCTCACATACATCTAACATACATCTCACATACATCTCACATACATCGAGAAACATCTCCCATACATCTAACATATATCTATCATACATCGAGAAACATCGAGTAATTATTAACAGAATATTGAGAAACGTCAAACGAATTAGCAAAACATGAAATAACGTGATTTTACTTTAATAAAACGTGAATTAATATAAAGAACGTAAATGTTGTATGCGTAATGGGGGAGGGAGGAATAAAATAATCGACAATACATATATGTGTAAATAATATGCGTTTATTTTTTATGGTTATGCCACCAATTAAATAGCTTGAATACATTTTGCATTGCACAATTGGATACATGTTTATGGCAACGTAAAGTATGTGTAGCGTCCATCTTTTTCAATGATTCCACGTCTTCGTAGTGCTCATCGAGGCTCTCGATGTAGACATCGTCTCTCGCATCGTCCAGGAGCAAATCCCGCAGCCATTCTCGTTTCTCAAGTCCCTTTACGTATACGATGGGTGAGTTTTCGCTCTCCGTCACATCCCGCAACGCCTTTGTAATCATGTCTCTAGCCGTGAAGTACGGAATCGTTCCGTGATCATCGCGCCAATGCAATCCGTGATGTTTCACCTCCAACCAGGATACATGTTTTCTATCCGCTTTGCTGAGAAAATGCCATGGCTCGGAGCTTCCAAATATATAATGAGTGAGAATATATCCGTCTCTGAGAGCGGCAAATTCCTTTACGACGAAGGAGTTTCTCCCGACGACGAAACCTTCCAGATCCACAAACGTTGGTGTTGACATGGTTGCAGACATGACTGATTTATGTCGAGGAGCGGGAAGTTGTAGATTTTATATCGCTCCCCTCTCCAACGTCGTAATTAGGTGATTTTGCGAACAATGTTGGTCAATGGGTTGTACTGAACTACGCGATCGTGCAAGATGAGGCAATAGGCAGTAGTACTTGCAGGTATATTTTCACTGCAATCGAATTCTATGCGTACATCCACAGTGGCGCTCTTGATCGATTCGTTCTGTCGTGAGCAATCAATGACCACAAATGGTCCTTTCGTTAAAAATATGCCTAGGGTGAAAAGCACTTCTTGGCTCTCGGATCCGTAATAAGAATTACGAAAACGTGAATACATGTCATAAAGCAGAGCGTATCTTTTTTTCTTAAAGTCTAGATTCAGATCATCATATGGATAATAATCAGAATTTAGATAGAGCTTTACGTTGGTCAGGTTACAGTGGTCGAATACGCTAGCATCTTGAGACATGGTATTCTTTCGGCCAGTCTGCAGAGCGAAGACAACGTATCGCGGTTTTTCCAATTGAGTCGCAGTTTTGACGGCCCATGAATGCTTGGTTGTGCTCTGCAGTAGCGGAAACTCATACAGATCCCATGAGCGAAAACCCATGTTGAAGTATCGCCCGCTTTCCAAAGCCCGTAGCATGGACAATTTATTGACTTCATTTAACATAACGTGAGGCATTCGCCACTGTACTTTGAATAATTCGATTTCTGGCTCCGTCGTCGAATCTCCCATGAGGCAATTGTTGTCATTGCGCGATCGTATTAGAATCAATTCGTGACGAGCGTTGATAACCACATGTTTGTAATCCTCACAAAATCCCAGCAACATGTAGAGCGGTACGCAAAAATTAAAATTTCCTTCTGGCATGCTGGATCCAACGTCCCATCCAGCATTTATCAAGATCAATGATTTGTCGTACGTTAGCGACGCATAGTTCTTGAGCGTGCTGGCTATTCCAACATTTCTGCTGCGATCAATCTCCACACCATTGAGTTCGTATCGAATTTCGTCAAACATAAATGCTACGCAATTATTTGTAAGAACATTCGCCGCCAACATAGCCGCCGACGTAGCCGCCGCATCATTGTTCTTTTTCTTCAATATTCCTTCGATGTATAGAAAACTTTCGCACGGCAACGTGTACAGATCCTGTTGTTGTATGGGTATCCTTATCTCGTCGTTGTATCCGAACGTTGTATTAGCGTACGGGTTGTACGTGTGAGTCTCGATCTTGATAATGCGATCATCAAAGATCGGTTCACCCTCGATGTTCAAGATGTCAACCATTTTAGATGTTTCGCACGGCGAATCCCAAAGATTTTAAAAATTCAACGTTCGACGCGTTGAGTTTCTTTTTCTCGCTACAACCGGATGACTGGATATTGCCAAATGTCGATGTCGTTGTTCTCGTGACGATCGCGTTAGCTCTGACGTTCTTTGCGTTTGATTCGTTCAACACGAGCATCTCACGCCCGGGTTATCGCTGTCGCCGTCGCACGTGCAGTCTGACAGTAATCTCCTCTCCTCGAAAATCGAGCAGTCGACCGTTTTGATCGACGACGCGTATCGTTAGATCCGTAATGCTCCGTATGATGATCGGCAGATAAATGATCTGCGCCGGCGTTTCCGATATCTTATATCCTGGTGGCACATTCGGTGAAAATTCATGTATCGTGTGCACGCGCTTGCTGTTGCTGTACGCGCCCGCGGTCACGTTGCATTCTATGCGGATAATGTTCACGTTCATAATGTTAATCGGCATGTCCGACTCGTACCATTTTTGCGGCTGCAATATACGATTTGACGAAAATCCCAGCAGCGATCCTATGTTGTTGGGCTTGTTAAAGTTTACTCTAAAGGCACATTTTATCTCGCTCCTCATCGTATTGTAATTTGCGCGCATCACTATCGGATATTCTCCATCCTCGTAATCGTTGTGCGTTTCAACATGTTCACCATGTTTCGACAAAATTGCGTGTTTCAGAAACTTGTTTATGTCTTGCAGTTCATACGATCCCTCGGGAATTGTAATTTCCACGTCATCTTTGTGAAAGTAAAATTTATTGTTCGAGGCATTCACATTCGCTATCGTATGATAAGTCTCAAAGTCCATTAGACCGAGCTCGTAATCGTCATCGCTCAAATCTATGGCCGGAGAGTAGTTTACCGCGAGAACGTTGCTCTTGCCGCTCAGCGTGAATGTCAACGACATGATGGAAAAACTGCTTAGCGTACACTGAGTCCTCGCAAAGGCTCGTCAGGCTTTAAATTCGCGCGCGTCCACCGTTTGGAGAAACCGCAGGCACATCTGGCCGCAGATGCTCTGATCGTAGGTTTGATAGGACCTTCGATTGTATTCTATCACGCAGTTCTGGAAATAACGCACCAGTTCTCTTGGCGGCCGAAGATTACCAAAATTGTCGAAATATACCACGCGATCTCTCCTCTTTGCGTACGCCACCCAATGAGTGCCGGGGCCCGTTGCGTTGTCCAGATTCACAATACCGCTTTCGTTTCGACGTGCACCGCTTATCGGTAATGAATCACGCATGAAAACGCCTCTAAAGTATGGTATGCACATACGCCTCGCCAATTGATCCAACTGTACGTTTGTCGTTACACCCGCAGGTATTTTTAACGTCTCTTCGAATTTTTTTTTTTCCTTCTCTTCACAACGCCTTGTCCGCGTTTGTATGGAGCGAGATAGAGTCCACGACCTTCCACCGCGCGATTATGACGCTGCAGCTCCTCGAGTTGGCGTCGCTCGGCTTTGCTATCGTTCACCGCCTTTGCCACACCGGCCGCTCCACCGATCAGAGATCCGAGGGCGCCCAACATTGGCAGAATCGGAAGTATACCGCCGCGTTTCGCTACCGGAAGTATCCGTTTTTTCTTCGTCGTTGTCTTCTTCTTCTTCGTCTTCGTACCCATACCGATCTTCGTCTTGGCTTTCATCGCTGCCCAGACAGTAGCGGCGGCTGCTCTCTCACCCAGAGTAGAATCTCTCGCGACGATGCGTTTTCGCGCTTTCTCGGCGCGTATTTTGTCCGCCGCGTGTCTCTCGGTAAGATCGTTGCTCCGAGAATACGCTATGTCATGCTCGCGGCACGCCGCGTCCAGTGGATTTATTCCTCGATCACCTCTCGCCAAACGTTTCTCCAAGTGAGTTCCCGGACCGCAAAACTGATAGCCGGGGAGATGTAATTCGAAGGGAAGCGCGTTTATCGCGCTATTGAGCAAACTGCCACCGCTTTTTACCGATTGGCTAGACGTCGTTGCAACTGACATTCGTGGCAATCCTTAATCAGCGGCGCCGGACCATCGATATGCGTTCGCTGAGACGGTAAATTATAATGTTGCAGGCAACGACGATACTCTTGAACTTCCGAATCCGCCTTAATATGATCTGGAAGTCTATCCCACACATAATCTATGCAATTATAAAACTGCCGTAACAGAACGATCTTTGGTACATAGTTCAACTGTTCGGCGGTTAAATCGCATATGTCACTGTTATCTGACAAAAGCAAAAACATTTCTGAGCGATTTACGATTCCGCGAGACTATAAATAGGCGCGTTCGATTCCGTTCTCTACACAAAAGTGCAAAGAGAAATGAAATTCGTGCGGCAACCGTTGACGATACGCGTCACAAACTACGACGATAGATTGCGGACAATGGGGGACAGAGCAGAGGTGCGAAAGCACGGCGCGATGCTGCCGACCACTGTACGCGCGATCATCTGCGGCCCCTCGAATTGCGGTAAAACCAACGTTTTGATAAGTTTGTTGGAAAGTCCGCACGGCGTGCGTTTC
>OV788327.1:30670850-30723350 GCA_928718305.1 Tetramorium bicarinatum
TTAATGGCGATCGGCCGAGGCCTCACGCCACTCTGACACGTTTGGCTCTAGAACACCATGACCGCCGGGGCACGAAGCTCTCGGGGCAAGCGCTCCACCCAACCGAGTAAGTAAGGAAACGATGAAAGTAGTGGTATTTCACCGGCGATGTTGCCATCTCCCACTTATGCTACACCTCTCCTTAGGGTGCAGTTATTAAGCACGGATCGGAATGACGAATCGGATTTCTCACTAGAATTGAGCGATCCGTTCCTGTTCCGTTCCGTAAAAATTTCCGCTACGAGTCCCATGTAGTAAAAACGGAACGAAAATCCTGGTAATCTTGGTTACAAAATATATTTCACTCTTACAATTCAGTACTTCAGAGTACTTATAACTATGTTATTAGCAAAATAATTGCACAAATTATGTATATTATTACTTTAGTCGCATCAAAATAACGAAATATCAACAAATTAAGCACATTAACTTGTGACCGATGCGACATTCCGTTCCCTTTTTGCTACATGGGACTCGTAGAGGAAGTTTTTACGGAACGGAACCGGAACGGATCGCTCAATTCTAGTGAGAAATTCGATCCGTCATTCCGATCCGTGTCCGATCCGTGCTTAATGGGACTGCACCCTTACAGTGCTAGACTAGAGTCAAGCTCAACAGGGTCTTCTTTCTTCGCTAATTTTTCCAAGCCCGTTCCCTTGGCAGTGGTTTCGCTAAATAGTAGATAGAGACAGTTATTGTTGCGGGATGCCTTCTGTAGGGTGACACCTCATGCCACCTCGCCCTAGAAAGAGCATATGCCACGTTTCTCCACTATTTTTGCGAAACACAACCGCCCCGAGAAGGGCAATGGAAAAATCCAGCAGCGCCCACAGGAATGTCTTGTAGGAACGAGCAGTTTAGCCGTGGCATGCATCTTATGATACATGCAACGCCCACCGGAAACCACGGGGAGGCCTGCTCGCCTGTGTCCCGATCCTGAACACACGCCCTGACCCTGTATAGGAGTGCTAAGATAGGTAATGGCTTTAGAATTGGAATATTGTTGGTTTAATCCAGTTGTTTCTCTATTCATTCTTTCATTTGTTCATTCATTCATTCATTGCTCTTTATCCATAAGCATACCCGGCAATAGTCAGCGAATATGGAAAATATATCTGGTGCCGTTGTGAGGTATCGGGCCACTTCTGGCCAATTCCATTCATTTGTATGAACTGTATCCCTTAGTACTATTTTTTGTGCTTCATATTTCGGACATTCTAAGATAAAATGTTGTATAGTGTCGTTCGCTCCGCAGTCGCAACGACCGTCATTTATTAGGTTTAGTTCAGCCAGCTTTGTACGGAATTTCCGTGTCCGTGTTAGGACTTGTATGCACCAATGGTCTAAGTTGATCCATTGTGCTCCTAGCCTTTCTAGGATGTTATCAAAGAAGGCAAAGGTAATTCGTCCTTTCGTTGTTGATTCCCATTCCGCCTGCCAGATTTTTATCGCTTCGAGTTTTATTAGCCCTTTTGCTTTCTCCTCGTTGCTTTTTATTGTGGTACCTATTATAGCGTCTCCGCCTCAGTTGGTATAGTGCTCTTCTTTCCTTGAATAGTATATCTATTGGGGCTGTTCCTGATGCGACACGTAGGGAGTCGTATGATGTCGTGCGATATGCTTTTGTTGTGGAGATTAGGACTCTGCGTTGCATAGCTCTTAGTGTCTTTGTGTCATTATTTGTGCACAAGTCGGTCCACCCGGCCGCTGCATACGCTACTGTTGGCGTGAAGACTCCTTTATAAATTTTAGATAGCGTTCTACGTTTTAATCCCCATTGCGTTTTCGCTAGTCTCTTTAATTTAGTAAATAGCGATTCTACTTTGCTACTTAAGTAGCGACAGTGGACTCTGACTTTTAGGCCTTTCTCAAAATGTACTCCTAAGTATCTTACTGAGTCCTTGAATTTTATTTTCTGGTTTCCAAGTTTTATATTGGTTTGTTGCTCAAGTCTGTTGTTCTCTTATTGTTTTTTCTTTTCCTATCTGGACGTGAGCCACCTCGTCTCCCTATTGGGGTTCTACTTATTTCATTGCTTTTTAGCAATATAGCTTCTGTCTTCTTTTCTGATATTTTAAATTTGGCCGCTTCGCACCATTTCATTATCAGGTTGACAACTCTTTGACCTTCAATTTCTAATTCTCTTCTGGAGTCGCTATTTACCAATACGACGAGATCATCGGCGTAAACCACATAGCTATCTCCAATTGAGTTCTCTAGGAGCTTGAGTAAATCGTCAAACATGACGTTCCAGCATGTTGGGCCTAAAACTGCCCTGTGGGCATCCTCTTGTGGTCTGTCTTTTTATTTTGAAGTTGCGGCTTGATATCTTAACTTTTCGGTCACTGAAATAATTTTTAATGACTTCGAATACATTTTTAGGACAGTTCCTCTTTTTAAGCTCATCTAATACTAGAGGCCACCAGACATTGTCAAAGGCGCCTGTGATATCGAATAATAGCGCTATTGTATATCTTTTCTCTGTATCTAATACTAGAGGCCACCAGACATTGTCAAAGGCGCCTGTGATATCGAATAATAGCGCTATTGTATATCTTTTCTCTGTATTTTCCTTTGTATCTTAGCTCCACAATTGCATCTTCCGTGGATTTCCTGGGTGTGAATCCGTATTGTCGACTTGAGATTTGTTCTTGCGATAGCGACATTTCTTCGAGTCGCATCTTTATCAATCTTTCACATAATTTTCCTATTGTCGACAGAAGACAAATTGGTCTGTATGATTTTGGCTCTGTCTCATCTTTGTCCTCCCCTTTTAAGAGTACTCTGATCAGACCTTCCTTCCAAATTGAGGGGAAGACGCCTCATTGCAGACACCCGTTAAATAGTTTGACAAATTGCCTTGGGATTACTTTGCTTGCCATTTTAACACTGACCTCCACTAGGTCCGACCCTGGGGCTTTATTATTCTTAAATTTCCCTACAGCCGTGGCAATTTCTTGTTCTATAAAAACCTACGCGTTAGCTGTATCTGGCGCTATTTTCGTATTTTCTCTTATGCGCTGTTGTTCTGGTGTATCCTCTTCCACTCTATGCTCTGGGATGTGTACGTTAAGCAGACTTGCAGCGGTTTCCTCCACCGTTTTTGTAGGGTGCTCTCCATTTTTGATCGTACTTAGTACTTTCTCTATTCGTAGTTTTTCCGCTTGTTGTTTGTACACAAAACCCCAGGATTCTTCATTTCGTATTTTGTGATAAAGTTTTTCCAGCTTCTATTTTTCGCTTTCTTAATATCTTTGCTATACTGTCGTAATATAGAGCGATATTTCGTTACTTTAGCTTTAATATCAGATTCATCCTTTGGCTTTGACTTTAAGTCTTTTTGTAATTTCTTTCTTTGCCGGTTAATTTCTCTCTTTTTGTTTGTTAATTCTTTCGTCCACCATGGATTGGACCTCCTACTGCTTTTTCCTTGGTATTGCTTCTTCGCATATTTCTGACAGCGTCAATGACAGTGTTTTGGCCATTTTTTCTACATCTTTGGCCGAGTTTAGTTCAATTGTTTCCAATCTTGTTCTTGATATTTCACTGAGGCTATTGGAGAATGTCTCCCAATCTGCTTTGCGCGTATTAAATCGTCCTATTGCTTGACAGCTTATTCCTACTCTCTCCTCCTTCGGCATTTCTAGCTTTATATCTATAGCATAGTGGTCACTGGTAGTCCATTCCTGCCGTATGTTCCAACTGCTCACATATTGATTTATTGGAGGAGATGTCAAGGTGACATCGATATAAAACGACTCTCTTGTTGTTTTGAAGGTTGATCCTTGACTTATATTATTTAGTACATTCACATTAAATGCCCGAATCAGGTCTTCAAATTTGCCACCTCGTTTATCTGTATCATTGGGGCTCCACAATGTGGAGCATGCATTGGCATCCACTTCTATTATTATTCTTTTTCCTCTTAACGAATGAAGTACCATCTCAAGATGGTTAAGGTGCACCTCTATTTGATCTTTGTATTAGAAGTAGCAAGAAATCACGTGGAAAGTGAAGCCAAGGGCCTGAATCTCGGCACAGACACAGTGTGTTGTGCTTAGTTGCGAGATAAATAATATTTGGAATTTGGGATTGCAAATTGCCACTAATGCCTGTGGGCGTTGTGAGCGCACCGCGGCTACCCTCATCCCGATTTCTAATCCGTAAAAGGTGTGGTTCGCGTCCTGCTTCTTGACGTATGGTTCCTGCAATAACAGGACGTCAAGTTGCTTTTTGGCGACGAGCTGAGGCACCTCTTCTGTGACTATTGTCGAACGCCTCATATTTAGTTGTAGTATGCGAGCTTCTGTTTTTATTGACGAATTTGACGGTGATGAATTTGTCGAACTTTTCATATTTCTAAAGTGTGTACTGTTCCTCATGTTAGTGATGTCATGCTTACCTATATTGTTTGCGTGTTCATTGGAAATTTGATTATTGGAAAAGAATCGAATGACGTAGAGCCACCTTTACGCCATTAGGCCTTGTGATACCAGAGGGACGGCAAGTACTCCGGGATGGGTTGCTAACGACTACGAATTTTTCACATCCCCATAGCCATTCGGGCCCTTGGCACAACCTCATACCTTGACCTTAGGACGAGCACTTGAAGAATGCGCTTGGAAGAACTCTTTTTATAGAGATAACCGTCCTCGCGGTCCAGGCGGTTAAACCAAAATCCCCGGTCCCCGTAGACATGACACAGGGATTACGATATGGTTAGCTCAGGTACGCTGGATCCGTACTGCTGATACCAATAAGCATCAGCAGCCCCTGGGGGAAGTAGGGACAGTGGGAATCTCGTTAATCCATTCATGCGCGTCACTAATTAGATGACGAGGTATTTGGCTATGTATTTCGATGTAGGTGTGGCGACTGTAATTTATGCGCAGCCTCCCTGGCCGTACAACGATATTGCAGAATGTTTTACTGTCGGTGTTTACAGCTAACATCCTGAAGGTGCATCGATAGGAGCTACTACAACAGCTCATCACCTCACTATCATGCACACTATTATTCATGCATCCACTGATGTGGCGGCATGAATGCCCAACTCTACGTTCTTTACCCTGCACCACTTTGAGAGGCCGTGTTCCATCTCTGTACGCTGCGCATTGTGATGGTATTGAAGCGCTTCCAGTTCAACCATGAGCCCCACAGGACGCGAGTTGTGAGAGTGCATAGCTGCCGGGTCGTCAGGCCGAGGCTTCTCATCTCTCCCTCGCTCCTAGAGCTCCAAACTCCTCGCCATGAGATTGTCAAGGCGGTGAAACGAACATCATTACGTGGCACTCCTGTATACTCCGCCACGCGATATTACTTTAAATGACTCCAACTAGTAAACTTATTACTTTCAACCTAAATTTATCTTATAAACTGTGGTTAAAAATAGCTCCTGAAGAAGTATTCTATGCGAATAGTATTTTAAAAGAAAGAAAATATAATATTTGATTACGCAAGGTATGGACTGTCGAATTACATGCAGAAATATATGCTATAACGAAATTACCTCTAACTTTTAAACACTGTAAGATATCTGAAACTGGCATTTTTTTAGTTGTGTCAGGTCGCTGTCCAGAATGTGACTGTATTTTCAAAGGTTGCATTATCAACAAATCTTTATCGCAATGTGATATAACAATGGAATGTGTGATTGAAAATTTTGATGATTCAATTACACATAAAAAAAAACGACAATTGAAAGGTAATAGAAGACTGAAAGTTTCAAAAGAAATGATCGACGCAAATATTTTGCCATGTGTGTGGCGTAGAAAAGCCGATAAACTTATGAGTTTTGGTGACAACGAGCCAGCTCATTTGCCAAATCTTAATGCATTGCGTAAAGCAAAAGAACAAAGACGTAATATAGATTTAGGAGTATCTGTTAGTGATCCAATAGAAAGTGTAAAACGAGTGAAATGCGGGATACATTAATTGCGGAAATATGATATTCATGCGGGACATATTCATTCAATTGGGTTGGATCCATTTTTCGTCCACTATTGGACACAAGAACAAATGGCAATTTATCTTCAGTATCCAAATTTTATTTGTGTCGATGCTACTGGATCATTAGTAAAAAAATTGAAGTTACCAATTTTTATGATGCGATTTTAATGAATTATCATCGCACATATATTTATATCAAATAATGGTAGAAACACCTACATAAAAAATGCCCGTATTTCAAATGTTAAGCGTGATTCAAAATACTAATGCGATTATGTATTGGTTTAATGAGATAATTAGAATAGGTTGTACTCACAAACAAAATTTCCCGTATCCAAATCAAGTAGTTTGCGACTTCGACAAAGCATTGATGGGCGCTGTAGCAAAATAGTAGTATAGATAGGAGAGTTCTACCCCGGGAGCAACGAGCGGGGTGCGGGGCGCGGGGGTTCTCGGAGCGCGCGGGGGTATGACGTCACAGGAGTGGTGGGGATAACGCCACAGGAGTGAAAGCGCTTTTATGACCGTCATAAAATTTTTTTGGTAGGCCCAAGTTTGAAATACCTACCCTTGTATTGTATTTTAATAATATGAACAAAGATAAAACTATCTTTTCAAAATTTTTCGAGCGCCGATCTCGGGCTGCTAAAATTTATAATGTTAAAATTTATAATGTTATAAAATAATATTCTTTTTTCGAGAGTGCACATGTGATAGGAATTTTTGCGACGCATAAAGCTTCATTCTTTCACTCACCAGCTTCAGTTTGTTACAAGCTGTGTGAGAGAGAAAATCAATATGGATCGAATACAGAAGTGTATTCCTCAGAAATCGGGCAAGGGCGAGGGGTACAAAACATACTTGATATCACCGAGTCAATCATCGTCGCGAGTACGTGAGTGTATTCCTCAGAAATCAGACAAGGACGAGAAGTACCAACCCTTGATACCGCCGAGTCAATCATCGTCGCGACCGTGGGAAAAAATGAAAGATTTTATTCATCGAAAATCGGACAAGGGCGATGGGTACAAACCCGCGATATCGCCGAGTCAATCGTCGCGACCGTGGGAGAAAATGAAAGATTATGTTCATAAGAAATCGGTCGAACGCCAAGGGTACCGTCCTCTAACATCGCCAAATTCATCACCGTCGAAGAAGAAATATAGTAAATAAAATTTTCGAGATCTAAGCCATCATCATCAAAGTAATAAGGTATGTATCCTTTTTTACGAACGCGTTTTATCGAATGCAATGAATATTCGGAAATTTTTAAAGTATTTTTTTCTTTTTATTTTAGAAAGCGCTGCCGCCAACCGTAGCTCAAACATCGCCAAGCACTACCTCGCGCAATCTACTACTACTGATGCTTCAATATTCTTTTAATTTATTTTAAATGTAAAAAATTGTGAAAGGAATAAAAAACTAATTATTTTACATTTATAAACGATACATTATTTTGAAACCGGAGCATGTACGGGAGTACTCCATGGGCATGGGCATGGAGGGGGGAGGGGCATACAACTACGGAGAGGGAATCCGTGATGGAGGGGATGTGTATTAGAGGCCTACGGCTGTGGGTCCTACGACTGCGTGAAGGATTTTTTTTCTCGCTCCCACCCACTTTCCACATTCTCTCGCTCCCACCCGCTTCCCATCTTCTCTCGCTCCATCGCTCCCGTTCCCCCATGCATCTCGCGCACCTATCCACTCGCTCGCTCGCTCGCCCGCTCTTTATACAATTTTTTTTATTTTTTCTTATTTTATTCTTTTTATTATTTTTTCTTATTCTTATTCTTATTTTATTCTTTTTATTATTTTTTTCTTATTCTTATTCTTATTTTTTTTTATTACTTTTTCTTATTCTTATTTTTATTTTTTTTCTTATTTTATTCTTTTTATTATTTTTTCTTATTCTTATTTTTATTATTTCTTATTCTTATTCTTTTTTTTTCTTATTTTATTCTTATTCTAAAATAGGAAAGGGAAGGGAATGGGAGAAAAAATATGTATCATATATAAGTACATTTAAAAATAGATATTTATTCTTAATACTAAAAAATAAAAAAACAATGTTTAAATATATATAATGTGTTAGGCGACAAATATTGGGGGACCAATGGATGCGCTGAAACAAATAAACAAAGAAATTCATTAATATACATTGAAATATATATGTTAAAGTAAAAATAAAACATATAACAATACTTACTTCTCAATCCCAACGTTCCTCCTCGTATATTCGATCCCCGAAGAGGATCTGGAGATCCATTAGGTCTTCACCATCCCCGCACCATATGGCATCGTTCGCCTCCCGATTACAATATCGGACCCATCGAGTCCACTTCATGTCGCTGATTCTAATGAATCTCGGTGCCCTAATTTGCACCTCGACCTCATTAACGAGCTGAAATCATAAAAGATATTAAAAATGTAAATTTATACTAAATATATATATATATATATATATTAAATATATACCTGATCGTGCGGAATCAGGACCCTTAACTCCCTTCTCAACTGCACCTCTTGGATAGGCAGGCCGCCCACCCAAATCCACTGAAAAAAGAAGAAAACACATATTTATTTTTACGCATACACACACTTTATTTCATGCTAGTACGCTTTCGGATGCCTGGACTTTTTTATATTGAAACGCGCGTGAGTATATGAAAATTGAAAATCTACACCGATGTTAAAGTTGTAGCGCGCTTATTACAAAGATTCAAAACTATAATACTAATTACGATTTACTTACCCCAGCTGCGGGAAAATTGAGTTCCACGATGTCGCCGATCCTATCCATTTTTTTTTGACACTTAATATTTTAACTGTACGCTTCGAAGATCTTCTTTGCGTCTCTGCGTCTAGTTTTGCACTGAATTCTGTAATTCTTCTTTCAAGAAAATTCAAACTTATTCCCACTCCCAAGTCTTATTCCCACTCCCATGTCTTATTCCTACTCCTATTTTACTCTATTTGTTAGAGAGCAATACAAATTTTAGAAAGTCCATAAATCCTTTTTTTTTTTCGTATGTTTCATAGCTGTGAACCAGGTATGCGCGGGATATAATTTTTTACACAAACGGAAATTCAAAAGAAAAGAAAAAACACAAGCAGGAATGTTGTTTGAAATATATGTAATGGAAAGAAAGGGAGGGATAAAAATTAACGATATCACGTTTCAGATTTTCATTTAAACATTTTATTCTTAATTTTCATATACGTTTATACATATTTTTTCTTACGTACTAAAAACTAAAGCCAACAGCTCGCAATCGATGAGCTGATGCTTATCGAAAGCATCGCTGACGCGAATCATGTTTGATACCTCTTTAGGATCCGTCGCAGTGGACGCGATATGCGAGAATTGTGTAAACTTTACATCAACCGAACCAACATTTTTAAATAACTGCTCAAATGCTAAATAGATGCACCGATCCAGATTGAACATGGAGAACAATGTCGATTCGGTCATCGTCAAACGTACGTTCAAAGATTCGAGACGTACGAGTTTAATATTATTAATCGCGCAAGTGCTGATCGTTAGCGGTCCGATGTTCATAGAACTGCTAGTATCCTTATCGTTCCGAAAGAATTTTTGAATGTTCCATCGCTGCTCGTAGAATTTTCTCCACATTTCGAGAGACAGAATCATTTCGTTTCCACGATTATCTCCCACGACGATCTCCACATAGCTCGGTGGGCCCACATTGATGCCAATTTCGAGGAATTTGTATCCCGTGGCTGTTAGCGCGTATCGTCTACTCAGTACACGAACCGCACGACGCTCCAACGAAATGCTGTAGAAAAATAATGAAATTAGTTTCAAAATAATATAATTTACAATATATAAAATAGGAAGCTCTATACTTACTTGTTAGATTTTTTCTTCTCACACGATAAAGTTTCATCATCCTGAATCGGCACGTAATAGTTCATCGCGCGATTGCCGATGTTTTCTTCGATGGAGTACATTTTTCTCGGTTACAAGAAGCGATCCGTTGATACATGCGGTTGATGCAACACTGATCGCGTAAAATTATCTGCGTAAATTGCATATACGTGACAATAGTCGACATTTTGAAAGAATAAGGGAGGGGATTAATGTTTTAAGCGCGATCTGGAGGAGGAGATATGTTTATAGAAACGTGTCAAAACCTGAAAAGACGTCAAGAGAAACGTCTCACATACGTCTCGCATACATCGAGAAACATCTCACATACATCTCACATACATCGAGAAACATCTCACATACGTCTCACATACATCTCGCATACATCGAGAAACATCTCACATACATCTTACATACATGTCACATACGTCTCGCATACATCGAGAAACATCTCACATACATCTAACATACATCTCACATACATCTCACATACGTCTCGCATACATCGAGAAACATCTCACATACGTCTCACATACATCGAGAAACATCTCACATACATCTAACATACATCTCACATACATCTCACATACATCGAGAAACATCTCCCATACATCTAACATATATCTATCATACATCGAGAAACATCGAGTAATTATTAACAGAATATTGAGAAACGTCAAACGAATTAGCAAAACATGAAATAACGTGATTTTACTTTAATAAAACGTGAATTAATATAAAGAACGTAAATGTTGTATGCGTAATGGGGGAGGGAGGAATAAAATAATCGACAATACATATATGTGTAAATAATATGCGTTTATTTTTTATGGTTATGCCACCAATTAAATAGCTTGAATACATTTTGCATTGCACAATTGGATACATGTTTATGGCAACGTAAAGTATGTGTAGCGTCCATCTTTTTCAATGATTCCACGTCTTCGTAGTGCTCATCGAGGCTCTCGATGTAGACATCGTCTCTCGCATCGTCCAGGAGCAAATCCCGCAGCCATTCTCGTTTCTCAAGTCCCTTTACGTATACGATGGGTGAGTTTTCGCTCTCCGTCACATCCCGCAACGCCTTTGTAATCATGTCTCTAGCCGTGAAGTACGGAATCGTTCCGTGATCATCGCGCCAATGCAATCCGTGATGTTTCACCTCCAACCAGGATACATGTTTTCTATCCGCTTTGCTGAGAAAATGCCATGGCTCGGAGCTTCCAAATATATAATGAGTGAGAATATATCCGTCTCTGAGAGCGGCAAATTCCTTTACGACGAAGGAGTTTCTCCCGACGACGAAACCTTCCAGATCCACAAACGTTGGTGTTGACATGGTTGCAGACATGACTGATTTATGTCGAGGAGCGGGAAGTTGTAGATTTTATATCGCTCCCCTCTCCAACGTCGTAATTAGGTGATTTTGCGAACAATGTTGGTCAATGGGTTGTACTGAACTACGCGATCGTGCAAGATGAGGCAATAGGCAGTAGTACTTGCAGGTATATTTTCACTGCAATCGAATTCTATGCGTACATCCACAGTGGCGCTCTTGATCGATTCGTTCTGTCGTGAGCAATCAATGACCACAAATGGTCCTTTCGTTAAAAATATGCCTAGGGTGAAAAGCACTTCTTGGCTCTCGGATCCGTAATAAGAATTACGAAAACGTGAATACATGTCATAAAGCAGAGCGTATCTTTTTTTCTTAAAGTCTAGATTCAGATCATCATATGGATAATAATCAGAATTTAGATAGAGCTTTACGTTGGTCAGGTTACAGTGGTCGAATACGCTAGCATCTTGAGACATGGTATTCTTTCGGCCAGTCTGCAGAGCGAAGACAACGTATCGCGGTTTTTCCAATTGAGTCGCAGTTTTGACGGCCCATGAATGCTTGGTTGTGCTCTGCAGTAGCGGAAACTCATACAGATCCCATGAGCGAAAACCCATGTTGAAGTATCGCCCGCTTTCCAAAGCCCGTAGCATGGACAATTTATTGACTTCATTTAACATAACGTGAGGCATTCGCCACTGTACTTTGAATAATTCGATTTCTGGCTCCGTCGTCGAATCTCCCATGAGGCAATTGTTGTCATTGCGCGATCGTATTAGAATCAATTCGTGACGAGCGTTGATAACCACATGTTTGTAATCCTCACAAAATCCCAGCAACATGTAGAGCGGTACGCAAAAATTAAAATTTCCTTCTGGCATGCTGGATCCAACGTCCCATCCAGCATTTATCAAGATCAATGATTTGTCGTACGTTAGCGACGCATAGTTCTTGAGCGTGCTGGCTATTCCAACATTTCTGCTGCGATCAATCTCCACACCATTGAGTTCGTATCGAATTTCGTCAAACATAAATGCTACGCAATTATTTGTAAGAACATTCGCCGCCAACATAGCCGCCGACGTAGCCGCCGCATCATTGTTCTTTTTCTTCAATATTCCTTCGATGTATAGAAAACTTTCGCACGGCAACGTGTACAGATCCTGTTGTTGTATGGGTATCCTTATCTCGTCGTTGTATCCGAACGTTGTATTAGCGTACGGGTTGTACGTGTGAGTCTCGATCTTGATAATGCGATCATCAAAGATCGGTTCACCCTCGATGTTCAAGATGTCAACCATTTTAGATGTTTCGCACGGCGAATCCCAAAGATTTTAAAAATTCAACGTTCGACGCGTTGAGTTTCTTTTTCTCGCTACAACCGGATGACTGGATATTGCCAAATGTCGATGTCGTTGTTCTCGTGACGATCGCGTTAGCTCTGACGTTCTTTGCGTTTGATTCGTTCAACACGAGCATCTCACGCCCGGGTTATCGCTGTCGCCGTCGCACGTGCAGTCTGACAGTAATCTCCTCTCCTCGAAAATCGAGCAGTCGACCGTTTTGATCGACGACGCGTATCGTTAGATCCGTAATGCTCCGTATGATGATCGGCAGATAAATGATCTGCGCCGGCGTTTCCGATATCTTATATCCTGGTGGCACATTCGGTGAAAATTCATGTATCGTGTGCACGCGCTTGCTGTTGCTGTACGCGCCCGCGGTCACGTTGCATTCTATGCGGATAATGTTCACGTTCATAATGTTAATCGGCATGTCCGACTCGTACCATTTTTGCGGCTGCAATATACGATTTGACGAAAATCCCAGCAGCGATCCTATGTTGTTGGGCTTGTTAAAGTTTACTCTAAAGGCACATTTTATCTCGCTCCTCATCGTATTGTAATTTGCGCGCATCACTATCGGATATTCTCCATCCTCGTAATCGTTGTGCGTTTCAACATGTTCACCATGTTTCGACAAAATTGCGTGTTTCAGAAACTTGTTTATGTCTTGCAGTTCATACGATCCCTCGGGAATTGTAATTTCCACGTCATCTTTGTGAAAGTAAAATTTATTGTTCGAGGCATTCACATTCGCTATCGTATGATAAGTCTCAAAGTCCATTAGACCGAGCTCGTAATCGTCATCGCTCAAATCTATGGCCGGAGAGTAGTTTACCGCGAGAACGTTGCTCTTGCCGCTCAGCGTGAATGTCAACGACATGATGGAAAAACTGCTTAGCGTACACTGAGTCCTCGCAAAGGCTCGTCAGGCTTTAAATTCGCGCGCGTCCACCGTTTGGAGAAACCGCAGGCACATCTGGCCGCAGATGCTCTGATCGTAGGTTTGATAGGACCTTCGATTGTATTCTATCACGCAGTTCTGGAAATAACGCACCAGTTCTCTTGGCGGCCGAAGATTACCAAAATTGTCGAAATATACCACGCGATCTCTCCTCTTTGCGTACGCCACCCAATGAGTGCCGGGGCCCGTTGCGTTGTCCAGATTCACAATACCGCTTTCGTTTCGACGTGCACCGCTTATCGGTAATGAATCACGCATGAAAACGCCTCTAAAGTATGGTATGCACATACGCCTCGCCAATTGATCCAACTGTACGTTTGTCGTTACACCCGCAGGTATTTTTAACGTCTCTTCGAATTTTTTTTTTTCCTTCTCTTCACAACGCCTTGTCCGCGTTTGTATGGAGCGAGATAGAGTCCACGACCTTCCACCGCGCGATTATGACGCTGCAGCTCCTCGAGTTGGCGTCGCTCGGCTTTGCTATCGTTCACCGCCTTTGCCACACCGGCCGCTCCACCGATCAGAGATCCGAGGGCGCCCAACATTGGCAGAATCGGAAGTATACCGCCGCGTTTCGCTACCGGAAGTATCCGTTTTTTCTTCGTCGTTGTCTTCTTCTTCTTCGTCTTCGTACCCATACCGATCTTCGTCTTGGCTTTCATCGCTGCCCAGACAGTAGCGGCGGCTGCTCTCTCACCCAGAGTAGAATCTCTCGCGACGATGCGTTTTCGCGCTTTCTCGGCGAGTATTTTGTCCGCCGCGTGTCTCTCGGTAAGATCGTTGCTCCGAGAATACGCTATGTCATGCTCGCGGCACGCCGCGTCCAGTGGATTTATTCCTCGATCACTTCTCGCCAAACGTTTCTCCAAGTGAGTTTCCGGACCGCAAAACTGATAGCCGGGGAGATGTAATTCGAAGGGAAGCGCGTTTATCGCGCTATTGAGCAAACTGCCGCCGCTTTTTACCGATTGGCTAGACGTCGTTGCAACTGACATTCGTGGCAATCCTTAATCAGCGGCGCCGGACCATCGATATGCGTTCGCTGAGACGGTAAATTATAATGTTGCAGGCAACGACGATACTCTTGAACTTCCGAATCCGCCTTAATATGATCTGGAAGTCTATCCCACACATAATCTATGCAATTATAAAACTGCCGTAACAGAACGATCTTTGGTACATAGTTCAACTGTTCGGCGGTTAAATCGCATATGTCACTGTTATCTGACAAAAGCAAAAACATTTCTGAGCGATTTACGATTCCGTGAGACTATAAATAGGCGCGTTCGATTCCGTTCTCTACACAAAAGTGCAAAGAGAAATGAAATTCGTGCGGCAACCGTTGACGATACGCGTCACAAACTACGACGATAGATTGCGGACAATGGGGGACAGAGCAGAGGTGCGAAAGCACGGCGCGATGCTGCCGACCACTGTACGCGCGATCATCTGCGGCCCCTCGAATTGCGGTAAAACCAACGTTTTGATAAGTTTGTTGGAAAGTCCGCACGGCGTGCGTTTCGAGAACGTGTATGTGTATTCAAAATCGCTGCAGCAGCCAAAGTATCAATATCTGGAGAAGCTACTGACATCGATCGATGAAATTGGCTATTTTACATTCTCCAATAATAGTGACGTCATCCCGCCGAGCGATGCGCGTCCAAACTCGATTTTTGTTTTCGATGACGTTGCGTGCGACAAACAAGATACGGTGAGAGAATACTTCTCGATGGGCACTCGAACGTCGACTGTTTCTACCTCTGTCAGACGTATGCGAGAATACCTAAACATCTAATACGCGACAACGCGAACCTGCTGATCCTGTTCAAACAGGATGCCACTAATTTGAAACATGTTTACAACGATCACGTGAACACTGACATGTCGTACGGGGATTTCTGCGCGTTTTGTAACTATTGTTGGCAGCGTGAGTACGAATTCGTAGTGATAGACAAGGACAGTCCGCTTACGAATGGGCGATATCGAAAAGGATTTAACATGTTTGCGATACCACAACACAGTTAGTCGTCGATACTCCATCGAGGCAAACGCGAACGATCTGTTGACATGGCGGGGAACAAAGATATTCGTGAACGTGAAAAGATCGCGAGAGAGATTGTGAAGACGAGTGAATCGATTCGCAAGAAACATCGCGCTTTGAAGACTGATAAGATCGAGGATGATATCGCGGTGAAGACGCACTTCAAGCCTATTATCGAACCGCTGCAAAAGATGGTTGAAAATTCTGGCATGCGCACGATAAAGGAAGAACCGCGTGACGATGACGACGGCGACGGCGACGTAGAAGACGAAACGTTATTTGCCCAGAAGCATGAGGAGGAGGATGCGACATTGAGTAAGACAAAGAGAAAACGATCGTTGGTTCACGCATCGACACCGTACAAAACATATCGATTTGCGCCTCCGCTGAACGTATCACCGATACTGACCGCGACGGCAACAACCGTACAATCGCCCGAATTGCTCGCGAGCGAGAATCTTTTCGAGCGAACGGACGACTCGCTCAACAAGACCTCTTTTCAAAAGCAGCTGGAAACGGCAGAAGGTCGAGAAACGTTGCTTGGTAACCTAGGTCCGTTAAGTCGAAGGTACATCGAAGACGTTTTGAGCGACGATCGAATAAGCAGTTTAGATAATGTATACGGCGTTCGTCTGAGCAGTGATGGAGCAATGATGCTCGGTGATAAACGCATTGACGTGGACAACGCTGACAACATAATTATCGATGGCGTGCGATTCGTCGGTACGCCTGGTCTTTATGAGCTGATCTTCAAGAAATTGCCTGCTAACAGCGCCTATACAGAGAAAGATAAGCTAAACTACAAGAATATACTGCTGTTGACGAACGCGCATAGACTCAATTATAATGCGCTTAATCGCATATCGGGCAACAGAGGATACAAGTACAAATATATAATCTCGCCGTTACTATCGATCGAATCCAAGAGCAAATCTGGAGAAGGATTGCCTCGTGCTATGACGCTGAATGACAATGCGATTGATTACGTGCACTGGGACGATCCCAACGAGCTGGTGGATCGTCTACGTTTGCTCGACGCTTCGCGCCAAGCCGGTCATAACGCTCACGACAACGAGATGCTGTCGATCATCGAGGAACTTCGCGAAGCTGGTATTATTATAAATTAACCGGAGTATCCTTGAAACGAACCAGTCGATTGGCATCACTCACATCGAAAAATGCCTGTCAATAAATTCGGTCTATTTGAACGGAGAAATGACTCGATCAGCGGCTGGAGCGAACTAATGAGAAGTTATGTGCGTGATAATGCACTGTGCCGTGTCGGTGTGGAATTTAACGCAAAGTCGTGCAAGATTCGTCGTGTAGCGCAACCTGAGGATGACGATGACGCAGCTAACAAACTATATGTGGAACAGTGCGTTAAAATTTTGAGTGACCAACAGCGGGAATTTGTCGAGAGGCTGACAGCGTTCGAGAGGGATGTGCATGCGTTACGGGCCGCGATAAGCGAGTTGCGACGCGACGCTACCACCGAGTCAGAAACGGTTGCGAACGGAGAGTATAAGAAAGCAGTTTAAAAGTTAAATCTTCACACGTACTATTACCAGTCAACGATCGCATCGCTGAAACATGAGATCTGAAGATGAAAATATCGTCAGTTCCGAGAGACGGCGACTCGTCGAGGAACTGCATGCCCCGGCGAGAAGAAATTTTCCACGAAGACGTGTTATAGTTAGAGGATACGATGACCTGTGGCAAGCTGATATCGTCGAGATGCAGCCGTACTCGCGTTTCAACGGAGGCTATCACTACATACTTACCGTCATTGATGTGTTGAGTAAATATGCGTGGGCCGTGCCGCTCAAGAGCAAAGGTGGAAGCGAGACAGCCAAAGCTATCGCCGAGATAATTCGAGAGAGCGAGAGACATCCGAAAAATTTACAGACAGACAATGGAAAGGAGTTTTACAACGCCGACGTGCAACGACTTGTGAAGAAACACGCCATAAATCATTATTCCACGTATTCGGTGTTGAAGGCATCGGTTGTCGAGCGATTCAATCGTACGCTCAAGAACGATATGTGGAAGATGTTTACACTCAACGGAAACTACAAATGGATCAACGCGTTGCCGCGTCTCGTCTCAGAATACAATTCGCGAAAACATCGAACGATCGGCATGCGACCCGCCGATGTTACGCCCGCGATCGCCGAAAGACTCTTAGCTACGGTATACAGCGTGATAAAGATTGCGGGACCGGCAAAGTTCAAAGTAGGCGATTCGGTGCGCGTGAGCAAATACAAGACCGTCTTCGAGAAGGGTTACACGCCAAATTGGACCACCGAGGTGTTTAAAATCATTAAAGTACAGCGTACTAATCCCGTGACGTATCTACTCGAGGACTATCGTGGAAAATCTATCGCGGGAGCGTTCTACGAATATGAATTGCATCGCGCGACCGATCCCGACGTGTATCTTGTGGAGAAGGTACTGCGCAGAAGAGGTGACAAGGTTTACGTGAAATGGCTGGGATTTGATGAGTCGCACAATTCATGGATACACAAGGACGATGTGGTTTAATTTGCATACAAAAAAAGTTTATTCATTTCAAACATGTATAAAAAAGATGAATACACACACACACACACACATTATAAAAAAAACATAGTATAAAAAAGATGAGTACATTATGAGATACACACAACACACATAATATAAAAAAAAGATGAATACACACACATTATAAAAAGAATACATATAATATAAAAAAGATGAATACACACACAGTATAAAAAATGTAAAATATATGAGATACGATATGAAATATATGAGATACGCAAGAACAAAGAATCTTTTATTAATATACCTTTTCCAGTAATACATAGTATAATATTACATTTACAGAGGTATTCGATAATGTCCCCATGGCAGAGTTTCGGTAGAATCGGGCTTAATGTATCGCTTGTCGTCGTACGGACTCAGAGCGATTTTCTTTTCGGACACTGTATACACTTCATGCAGCTTGGATCTTATGCAAGTCTGTTGTCGCGTCATTTCAATTTCCTTTTTCAAACATTGCGTGTAATCGTCGAACGTTATCGTTCGCGCTACAACGTTACTTTTGACGCCTTTTGCTTTTTTAGTATCCTTCTTACCATCTACCTTCAACGCGTACATCTTCGCTCTGAGCCCGACGAATTCAGTCATTATCGCGCCGTTGTTTTCATCTTTCATTAAACCCGGTACTTTTTTTATTAGCGAGCGGAATACCGTACGCGTTGTCGATCGGATAATCGCTCGTGTCAAATCTATGAATGTCGCGTTTCATCGTCTCATACACGTCATCGCACTTGATGTGGTATATGAGACTGTCTGTGTCGGTGTACGTGATCTTACATCTATCGCGATATAATGGTAACATGTATTCGTGATGAAATTCGTACAAACAGACTTTAGATATGTCGAGGATGCACATACCTACGTATATCGGTTTGTCGAATTTCACCTCGAGTTTACGCATCTCGATAGCAACGAGATTTTCTGAAAAAATGCTACGACTGTGGAAATTCGGTTTCGCGATCATTGCCTCCGCGCCGTGTCGTCCATCCCATTTAGTTAACAATTTCACGTCGACGTGATTACGAACGTTTTCCATGGTTTTACCAAATACGGCGTTGTTCATTAATTTATACAAGTTTTTTTCGAAATCATTTTTGGCGAGTGTTCTAAATTTCGTATTAAGTTCTATGTAATTACGGAGCCATGTGGATTGTGCGAATTGTAGCACGCGATGAATTTTTGTAACGCGAAGACCGTGACGCGTGCATTGCTGCAGGTTATGGTAGTGGATGACATAACGCTTCTTGTCGTATAACGTTGCAAGTAGCTTATCTTGCCGCTTGCCGGGCGGCTTATCGCGCGTCGGACAGAACGGTAGGTCAGTATGCGCGTCATGAAGATGTTGCGGGTACTCGAGATCGACCTCGAGAATATAACCCGTGGGCGAATCCGAAGCGATCGCGCTGTAATCAAAGTCCGCGGCATCGTCGACCCATCGAAATTCGGTGTACGGCAACGGTTGACACATTGCCCACCCATACAAATTATTTACATCAAAGTACATTAAATATGAAGAAGGTTTCGATGGGTCGTACGACTGCATGTACTTGTTGTTGGCTTGCGCATATCTGCCGGAGCATTGACTCAGACCGCCGCGTATACCGCGCTCGACAAACATGACCATATCAATGTCTGTGAGCAGTTCGAATTTGACGCGTGTATGTTTCAACATTGCGTCCCATGTAAAACCTGGTAAGGTGTAGTAGTACGCGGGATCGAGACCATAACTCGTAACGCAACTATCACGAAAATTTTCAAATATATCAGCCAACAACAAAACATCCGTTTTTAGGTATAAATCGCTGTACTCGCCCAGGGTTCGAATGGAGAACCGCCGCCAGACGTTCGCGGCGTGTGCGTAATCGCTCTCGGATACGGTGTCACCGGTTAAGGAGCTGTAGAATGATTCGCGCGGTGGTAGACACGAGTCCTTCAGCTTTTCGACGCAATCCACGTATTCATATGGAAAAACGCCTTTTCGCGTCAACAAATCGAAATCTTCGTTCGATAGATTTGCGAAATTTGAACGTAAAATTTTTAATTTATCCCGGCTGAGAAATGATGCCAATTTTTCGAGACTTGTGGTGAGAAATTTATATGAATCGATAAACCTTAATTTTATATGATTTCGCGATTCTGACCTGTCGGCTGTGTCTTCAACATGTTTTGTGAAAGATATATATTTTTCTTTCGTTATAGGAAGCAATTCTACGTTTCCTTCGTACGCTGTGGCAATTTCCTTTATGATAAAATGTGAATCATAGCCTGATAAATTATGGAAAACTATAGGGATGGTATACGAATCTTTATAATTCAGATTACAGCGTGAATGCGCGGGACCTCTGTATCGTCCGGTCAGGTGGCAATGATCGCGCACTCTTTCGTCATCCGGCCCGAACGGTTTCTCGCATATATGACAATGTGTAGCATTACGATATGCTCCCCACTGTTCCTTTGATAAAGTTTCCATGGGGACATTCGCGGATAGAATACCTTTTACGCGATGTGCCAAACATTTTAATTCCTCTGCGAACCATGCAATGCAATTCTTATCGCGATAACACCGGTACGCGGATAACGATTCGTCGAATGAGCAACGCACGTAATATGCAATGCTAAATGCCTGATGGTGGTGTTGGTGCGCTGCCGAATCCGTCTTCTCTAGTGTGCATTCCAAGTCGGCGTATACAACAAAAGGCACACGTTCCTTCCTTCCATAATTTTTGAAACATAGCCACTTGTCATCCTCGCTCGGTAGTCGGATCGCGCAGTCATTTATCCGTTGACAATCGACTTCGTGGGCCTCCAATTTTTCGTTGGAACTGAAGTAGTGCAAGCATCTGGAAAAAAGAAATACAATTTTATGACAATCATTCATAAGCATATAATTATTAAATTAAAAAATTATGTAATTAAAAATTATACATACCGATCGCAAAAGTATTTTTTTCCATTGTGTTTGCTGAGTTGCGAGCTCACGAGGCGGGATAGATTTTTTATCCACGTGAAATGTCCCACGTCGGCGTCGTCTCCTTGCACGTACAGCAAGTTAACATGCTTTTCCCTCTTCCGGGCGGTAAGTTGTATCGGTAGAATCACCTTTTCTTCTATCCCGTACACGTTGATTGAGATATTGTTGGAATTTTCAAACTTTTTTATTTGATTCAATGTCACAGGAAACTCAATGTCTTTCAGATTCAGTATCGTCGTATAATGAGGGTACGATGATTCTCGTTCTGCATGTCTTTCTGTCGGATGCAGAGCGGCCACCACCGACCACGCGAAACATGCATTGTCGTTAGATTGCACGTTAAGTACCGCTTTCTTCAATTTTATCTCTTGCGGTAACTTGACATAACACCCTGCGTGAAGTGGATTATATTTGTTAACGTTGACGGTCAAATGGAGTATTCGCGACAACGCCCACCCACTGTCGCGTTCCTGAAACTCTTCGAGCGACGCCAGAGTAGGTTCGATGACGCGCTGTTCATACCACTCGCGCAAATCTGATGTCCGAAAGAGTTCACAGTTACGCGTATTAATACTTTTATTGGCGCGTTTATCGCCGGTCACAAATTCACCGTTGAACACGGTATTCACTTTTACGCTGTTGCGCACTCTTAAAATGTCTTGCACTCGCCCGAGCACTATTCCACCAGCGTCTTCCAAAAATTGACGCGGCTCGATATAGTCTGTGTTAATCACCGCGCCAGTCAGAAGACGATTTTCAAACGCGGTATCGATTTCTCGCCAAACGAGTCTCTCCACGCTACCGCTCGCATAATCGCCGCCGAAATGTATAAAGCGTCTTTCCAGTTGATTTTTTACACCCGCGAGTCGCGCGATGCTCGCTACCACAGATTGTCTTTGTCCGATCGAGAGCCGTGGACGCTTGACCCGACTTTGTTCTTCGAGCCGTTCCACGCATTCATCGCATCGCTGCACCCACGCGAAATAATCGCTCAAGGTAGCGACTCGACTGGACTGCTCCAGCAGGTCGCGTTCGAGCTGCATGAATTGTTCCATTTTTTTATATTACATCACATTCCTCGGTAGAACACTTGCATGTAACTCGGTCACACGATACGCAAAAACGTTCTTTGTCCTGAACGTTATAATGATCCATCTTAAAACTGCGCTGATAGAAATAGACACCTTGATAATTTTCCCGCATTTTCCACTCATCTTCTGAACTGTCAAACTTCGCCTCTACATCGTTTCTCCAAGAGCTGAAATTCGAATAACGCAAACTGTCTATTGCTAATAGTTCGACGCACCTGTCGATACCTGCAGGAATCTCGATGTATAGAACTGTGCAATATCTAATCTCATTAACGAGTTTTTCTAAGGAATAATAGTCTGTCTTATCAATGTCAAACGGACCATAAACTTCATTTTTCATCTGTCTGAACACTCGCCGCTTCGCTGTGTATGGCAAGTCAAAGGGAGATGGCTCATTTTCGATTACAACTCTTTGTTTTATGAAGCGCCCACTGGTTCCGCGTATGCCGAGTTCTCGATCACGTAAAAATTGCACTGGCGAGATCTGTTTCACACGCGTTTTACTCTGTAGATCTCTTCCTTCGAGAACATCGTTAATCTCTTCCAAATTGTCTATAAATTCTTCTTCATCAATGCCAACAAAGCGAATATCGAGGCCCTCCATAATTTCCTCACTTATGAATGTTTTTATTGTGAACACAATGGGCACATGTTGCACTGGAATATCATAAACACTGGATTTCTGCAACCGGAGCAATACTTGCCATCTATGGCATCATATGGCAAGGTGACGTGTTTGCGAGTAACAGACATTAATTCATCATTATCCTCATCATCTTGATTAATACTAGTGGGCATGCACTCTGAACATGCTACATAACTGTTGCCTATAATATAGTAGTAGTATATAGCGCACTGTTCGTTCTGCGCGAATATTTCAGATGCGAGCACTATTTTGTTAACAAGGCTCTCACGCGGATCTTCGTCGTCCAGATCCTCAATGTTCACATCCAGATCTTCAATATTCCATTCCAGATCTCCAATGTTTTCCCGCGGATTCTCAATATTTTCGCGTGGATTGTCAATGTTTTCACGCTGATTCTCTTGATTTTCACGCGGATCCTCTTGATTTTCACTATCACTGATATAATCACTGTCGTTAAACACTTCGTCCTCTAATTCAAGTTCCATTAATTCATCGTCGTCGTTAAAATTATTCACATTAGCCATTACTCAAAGCACAGACACTCGTCGCAACTTCCAAAAACTTACTGTGATCCTACACCCTTCCAGACCGATTTTATATTTTCTCTCTTTTCCAACTTAAATATTTTCAAAATCATTGATCCTTGAATCTGTTTATTACACTAGCAGCCTGAGAACGGCGCTGGAAAAAAAAGGGTATCTTTAAAAATACAGAAACGCATTCAAAAATTCCAATCGCATGTGCACTCTCGAAAAAAAAGAATATTCTTTCATAACATTATAAATTTTAGCAGCCTGAGAACAGCGCTGGAAAAAGGGTATCTTTAGAAATACAGAAACGCATTCAAAAATTCCTATCACATGTGCACTCTCGAAAAAAGAATATTATTTTATAACATTATAAATTTTAACATTATAAATTTTAGCAGCCCGAGATCGGCGCTTGAAAAATTTTGAAAAGATAGTTTTATCTTTGTTCATATTATTAAAATACAATACAAGGGTAGGTATTTCAAACTTGGGCCTACCAAAAAAATTTTATGACGGTCATAAAAGCGCTTTCAATCCTGTGGCGTTATCCCCACCACTCCTGTGACGTCATACCCCCGCGCGCTCCGAGAACCCCCGCGCCCCGCACCCCGCTCGTTGCTCCCGGGGTAGAACTCTCCTATCTATACTACTCAAAATCGTTCGGAGGATGTAGGAATTTAAAAGATTATTTACAACAATGTTTTTCTTACCTTATTGGATTACTCTACACTTTACCATCATGCTATATTCGTTTAAATATCTCGCACTACGTACATTTAATTTCCCGGTGGAATGAATTTAAAAACATACATCCACGAGCAAAGACATTTTATATGTTAATCATGGGATATTTAACAAAAATAACTGATTTCCGGGAATTTGAAAATGTTATTAGATATGTTATAATACTTTGCAACAGTGAAGGCTGCGGATTAATGCAAAATAAATCAGAAAGTTTAGCTGAGGAAGCTTTAAAACATTTGCACGATATAATTAAATGCAGATATAAATAATATGATAGAAAATTGTAACAATATTAAAGATATTTCAGCAGCGGAGGCGTTACTTTTTAATGACAAAGATACTCAAAATTTTGAGAAAGATACTATTGGTAACTTTTGATTAAATGTCTTATTCAAAGAATGTACAAATAGGTTAGGCGACAGTTTCCCGAAAAATGGAGAGGATAATGTTGGTAACAACGAAAATCTCTATACGTTTAATTTTAATTTCTTTGAGTTAGTACCACTGTTTAAGTAGTAAGGCTGTTAGTTTGCGTAACCTTTTTGACATATGTGCGCGCGTGTGTATTTAAAGAAGCGAAATATCGTATTACTGTTATACATCGAAATGTAAATATAAAATACATTGTAGTATTTCATTAAAGTAAAATTAAATAAAATTGATAAATAACTGAAAATATAAGTAATAAGACAATAAGTGAGAAATAAAGCGAATAAGATGAAAAACGATCTCAGTCGACACAAAGCATCAGTGACATTGCATCTGTATTATAATTTCGCACTCAACAATGTAAATGTAATATAACATATGTTATATTACATTTATATTATTGAGTGCAAAATTATAACATAGATGTAATGTCGCTACCTGGGGCACTTCTGCCGACCGAGCCTTCGCTACCTGGGGCACATTATTGACAAACACAGGATACGTATCGACCCGGAGAAAATAAGCGCCATCACGGACTGGCCGGAGCTCACAACGATGCGCAAAATGCGACAATTCCTAGGAATGGCCTCGTGGTACAGACGCTTCATCCCGAACTTTTCCGCCACAGCACCCCTGACCGAGCTGACGAAAAAGAACGTACGCTGGCGATGGGGGGGGGGGGGCTGAGAGAGACGCATTCAAACGCCTTAAGGTAGCCTTAACATCGGCTCCCGTGCTGGCATGCCCAAATTTTGAGAAACCGTTCGTGCTGCAAACGGATGCTAGCAAAGAAAACTTGGGAGCAGTACTGACACAAGACCTGGGGCAGGGCGAGCGAGTGATTGCATACGCCAGCAGAACACTGGAAAAAGCTGAGAAGAATTGCAGCGCCACCGAGCTGGAATGCCTAGCGGTGGTATGGGGAATCCGCCGAATGAGAGGATACCTGGAAGGGTATCACTTCACGGTCATCACAGACCATCAAGCACTAAAATGGCTACACCAGTTAGAGGCACCCTCGGGACGACTGGGACGGTGGATGTTCGAGCTGCAACAGTTCGACTTCGATATCCAGTACCGACGAGGCAAACAGAATCAGGTAGCGGACGCCTTGTCGCGAGGAGTGCCGGTCAACGTCATATCCACGGAGTAGTGGTATGAACGGACCAAAGAGCAAGTCAAGGCACGCTCAGAAACGATGCCAGACTACACTCTAAGAGGAGACCGGTTGTATCGACACCTGCTGCACGATCTGGACTTCCGCGACACTCCGGCGGAGGACCAGTGGAAGTAATGCGTTCCCCGGGAAGGACGTGAGGCAGTCCTGCGCCGATTACACGACGCCCCGACATCCGGCCATCTGGGGGTAGCCAAAACCATTGCACGAGTCGCGCGGCTATACTATTGGCCCGGGATGTTCCGGGATATTACCCGATACGTGCGGCGATGCCCGAACTGCATAGCGCACAAGGTCCAACAACAACGACCAGCAGGGCGGATGCACGCAGCGCCAGCAAACGCCCCATGGCAGCAGGTTTCGATCGACCTCGTCGGGCCGCTACCACGATCCAGCAAGGGCCATACGTGGTTACTCACAGCCCAAGACAAATTTAGTAAGTGGGTTGAATTAATACCACTCCGCCAAGCGACTGCAACAAATCTGGCAAAAGAAGTTGTGAAACGAGTCATATACCGGCATGGATGCCCCCGTCAGCTAATATCCGATAACGGCACCCAATTTACATCACGCCAGTTCCGACGACTCCTAGCGGAATTCGGAATAGAGCACCGAACAACACCGATCTACACACCACAGTGCAACCCGGTGGAACGGGCCAACCGCACCATCAAAACCTTGGTAGCGCAATATGTCGGAGAGCGACACAAGAATTGGGACGAACAGATCGACGCACTACAATTCGCGATCAACACCGCACACCACGAGTCTACCGGATACACCCCCGCCTTCCTGATACACGGGCGAGAGCTAGCCAGACCAGACCCTGAAGATCGACAGCGCGAGGGCGATACCACACCCCCAGATACACGCCGACAACGGCTCGAAGAGGCCTTCGAAGTCGCGCGCATACACCTGGCTCGCGCGTTCCAAAAGCAGGAACGCCATTACAACCTCCGGAGACGCGAGTAGTGACCGAAAGTAGGGGACACAGTTTGGAAAAGGGACCGACCCCTGTCCAACAAAGACGAAGCATTTAATGCCAAACTGGCACCGAGATACACCCATGACGGTTCAAAAGATAGTATCACCCGTTATCGTCGATCTACGAGACGAACGAGGCAAGTGACATCGCCACATACACGTCCGAGATCTAAAATCCGATACCGCGGACACCAGTAAAAACGAGGACGATGATTCGACACCCAGCGAGTAGGTCAGGGGTCGCCGAGCCACGACCATCCGGCATACCACGAGCCGTACAACGGCTACCGCCGGCGCACGCCCTTTAAAAGGAGGGGGTGATGTGACGACCCGTTAAGGTGTCACTAAGTCCCTGCGCCTGCCGATCACGGGGACACGACGTGCGCGGGAAAACGCGACCTCACCACGGACCGACGCGTAGAAGGGGCCGCCGAACCGGTATATAAGCCGGCTCGCTCGATGAGCCGGCACCAGTTCCTGACCCGCTAGGTTACGGCCAGCGTTCGACTTCCTTCCGCCGGCCTGTCCGGTGTACACCTTCGACGCACCGCGACCGCGAGGAACCGCGCCCCATGTACACCGCACCGGGGCCGTTTAGCAGGCTCCCTCGTCGCGTTCCCGAACTCTGGGTTCCGACGAGCCCATCCGCGGCAACGCAAGAACGCACCGTTACAATTTTATGATAAATTCCACGACTTAACTGGCGAATATTTGCATTATTTAACAAATAAAATAAGTATTGTTGATTTAATCTATATTGTGGATGCTTAGGATTTCAAACGAGATTAGATAAATACATGCTCTTGAAGTTTAACCGGTCTAGTTTCATCATGTTGTCCATTAATACCGTATGGAAATAAATCTGGAAAACACATTAAATCCAAATTTCTTTCGCGGTTATCCAAAGGTAAATCTTAAATTTTTAACATTTGATACAAAGCAGTCGCAGTCTTATTAACCTTTTTTTTCATACAAAGAATAGTCGGATAGATAGGCCAGTTTCGACCCAGGGGCTCCGAAGGGGGAGCGTAGCGGGGAGTACCCCGCGGGCGAGAGGGGTATGACGTTACAGGGGGAGGGACAATGACGTCACATGGGAGGGGATGACCTTGAATATGGTACCACGAGGAGTGGGGATTGGCCTTGAAATATGATACCGCGAGATGACCTTGAAATATGATACCGCGAGATGACCTTGAAATATGATACCGCGGAATGACCTTGAAATATGATACTACGAGAGAGGTCCCACGAAATATGGAATCGCGAGGGAAGGGGTCCTACGATCGCGAGAACTATGGCGTGGGGAGTGGCAATTCGCTCGCATTAGCGTTCTCTGTCGCTCCCACAACTATTCGCATTAGCGTTCTCTCTCTCTCTCTCTCTCTCTCTCTCTCTCTCTCTCCCACTATCACTCGCTCGCGATAGCGTTTGCGCGCTCCTGTTCGCGTTCTTTCTCGCTCCCACTATCGTTCTCTCTCTCGCTCCCGTTCGCGCCACCCTCTCCCACCCTCGCGTTTTCTCGCGCACCTTCAGCTTCGCTCGCGTTATCTTTATCGTTCACGTTCTCTCTCCCGACCCATCCGTTCTCCCGCGCGCCTCCAGCTTCGTTCGCATTATCTCTCGTTCGCGATCGCGTTCTCTTTCCCACCTTCGCTCGCGCTTTTATATTGTATAGGGAATATAAGAAAATAAATATTATATAAAATAAAAGAAAATATTTATTCATCGTTAAAATATTGATACATATGATATAGCGTATATAGTACATGATATAGTATATAGCGTGTATATACTCTCTAAATTTCTTAGAGTGAAATATAACTCTAATCGAGTTAATATTCACTTCAAGCGATAATGAAAATACTGCCACTCATATATAGTGAAAATTGACTTTTCACAAAAGTAACTGTTTAACTCTAAACAGAATGAACAAATTACTCGTTTCGAAGTGACTAATTCACTCAATCAAAGAATAAAATTTTCACTGTTATGAAGTGAATTTTTCACTCAATTGTTACGGGTAAACATATTCACTCTTAATAAGTATAAATTTTAATTCTAAGTCGACTTTCACACTGAAATAGCAAGCTATGTGTGACATAAAACATCGAGTAGTTGAAATGAGAAACAGTGTCATTGCTTTTCACTTCAATTAATCAAAGCTGCATGTCACACATAACTTGTTATCTCAGTGGAAAAACCGGCTAAGTCTCCTTATTTCTCGTCGCAGTCATATATGACGTTGAAAGTAAAAAAACACATGCTTACAAATCTTATGAAATATATTGAAATAAAAAGATATGTAAAAAATCACTTGCAATTAATAAAATATTTAAAACATTTTCTTTTTACTAATAAGAAATAAATAGCAATAAATGTGATAAAATAACATTTTTAAAATAGATTACATGTCATGCTGTTTTATTATACATTATATAAAAATTATTATTTATTAAATAATAAAGCAAAAAGAAAGTTTTCAAATATCAAACTTCACCAATCTCAAACTAATTGCAAGTGTCTCTTATCATCATCTAAACATTATCTTTCACTATTTTATAATTTGGAATATTTATTTTTTCGCTTTTAACAATGTCAATCAAGAAAACTGCGATGAGTGATTAAAATCTGAATCTAAAATAATTTTTATTATAAAAACTAGACAATAAGAAATAGGTTAAACAAAATAATAATGCAAGTTATTAGAAAAAAAACATTTATATCATATATCAATTATAAAGTATTAAACTAAATATAAAATATATTTATACAGATATATATATATATATATATAATATTTATATTTCAATATATATCGAAAATATATAAAGATATTGAGAATTTATAGAGAGAATGCTGTAAGATATATTTAAAGAATATTTCAGCTTAATGTTTTAAATGTCATCATCGGATAACCTAAAATAATAATTAATTGATTATTTCACAAATAAATATGCTTCCTCAGGGCTTGCAAAAAATTGTCAGACTTCTTATAAATTTACTTTAAAACTTAAAATATTTTAGAAACACGGAATTGAAAGAAAACCTGAAGGTAACACAAAGTGTTTAATAGCAGATACTTTGAATGACATATGCACTTTTTATTATTAATAAGTAAACTATCATAAAAAGTATGATTAACTTTTGAAAACCTCTGATATATTAACTGACACATACAAGCACGCACACACGTACGCACCTACGCACGTCTATATATATTTTATATACATATTAACTTACTCCTGTAAATTAATATTTTCTGTAGATAAGTTTTTTAGAGTAACATCAAATGCTACACAACATGCTTTGGGTTGTACTAAATGTAGTATACAGCCAGTGATAAAATCGTAGAAATTAATCAAGTCTGCAGAAAATTGAACATCAAAACAATAGTGCAATTTTAGCAAAATATCAAAAGCTTGCAAGCCATTATTTCCAATTTCAATCAAATGATCGTCTGCTTTAATATAATATATCCCTTTTCTTTCGTCAGCAGTCTTACTACATATCAGATACGGTTGCACGTTTTTGTTTTTGTTACTTTGCGAGCATTCGTTTAAAAATAAATTGTCTTGTGCCTAAAAGTATAAATATTAATTAATTAATATTTTTCGTATAATTGTTGAATAAAATTTTAAAATTATTTTATTGTATATAATGATATACATTAGATATCGATTAGATACATACATTTTTAAATATCAGTAAACTTTTATGTGGGATTGTCAATTTCGAACATAAAATTGAATTCCCCACTGAATATCTTTTCTTCTTTAGTGACGGTGTCTCTTTGTCCTAAAATATGTGTAAAAACATTCTTTGTATTAAATATATAATTGTATTACTGTATTAAATTATAATTATAAATTGTATTAAATATTTTTTATTGGATTAAAAAATTTATATATATATTATTTACATTTTTCTTTTTACGCTTGGTGTAATTAGGAGATGGTAATAAATACGGCAACAAAATCAAAGCTTTCATATTATCTGTAAAAATAAAATATTTATTATTGAGATGTGTGTTCAGAGAAAGTATCTTGTAAATGTTTTAAATTCTTTCATTACCTTCAATATCATTGACCTGTAATAGTAAATCTGATGCGTTCAGAGAACAGTATTGTAAAATTCTCGGCATATAAAAAGTTGTGAATTGTACCAAAAATGTATCGTTATCTGGGAATTCGGCTACAAATTCTCTGTGAATCTATAAGAAGACACAATATACATAACCTATTAGAAACATAAATAAATAATAAATTGTAATAAAAAAAGCATTTTATATTATATATTAAAAATAAATATATATTAAAAATAAAAGTAAAATAAGCAATTTTACCAATTCGCCATTATAATCCTTAAAACGTGGATACATTTTTAAAATGTCACTCAATGTTAGTTCCTCAGATTCTTTCACCTGTCTTTGGCGATTACATCTTGTTTCGTCAGTTAATCGAAATATTTCATTTTTATTTGTTTGGTTCGGCATTTTTACATCAAGCTCAGCAACCTATGACAAGTGATAATTTCTAATACACTGTTCCATCGTTTTAATTATTTATGACTATATAATCATGTTTACCTTTAATGCAAATATATTTTCTTCTAAATATTCATTTTCTTTTATATTTTTTTAGTAGCTTCGGTTTTTTCATTTTTGTTTGTTCAGAAACAGTTCTTTTTTTCTTAGATGGACTTAAATGTTTTCGCATTGTTTTTAAACGATACTCTATAAAACCTTGATTTGTTTTGTTATCGTAGAAATGTTCCTAAATACCATAAATGAGAAAATAGAAATTTATAATTTTCGATTTTGAAGTAAAAAAAGTCTGCTTACGTAGCCATTTTCAGATAGAATTGATCGAAGCTTCGGAAATTGTATAATAATTTGTCTTGCCAATTCAGTTTTTAGTCCATGTGATGGATATCTTTAAGAAAAATTAATTTGGTAATTGTGTGTGTGTGTGTATGTGTGTGTGTGCGTGCGTGCGTGCGTGTGTGTGTAATATCACGTAAATACTATTTATACAAGTCAATAATAATATTGTTGCTTACAAGTTATTATTATTAATTCTTATTAAATTTGCGACACAAATTCTTATAAGCTCTTGTCTTTCAATAGGACGAATAATGCCTGAATCTAAAATTTTGATAAGCGATGGATTTTTTTTAGTTTCCTTTTCGTTTTCTTTAATCCATGATTTTATATCAAAATTACTTAAATCTTGATGTGTCTGTAAAATAACAATTCTATGTCATGGAATATGAAATATAAACATAAGTGTACGTATTAAATATAAATTTTTTACCTCTTTGCTCTTATTTTCAAGAGAAACTAATACTTTTGAATTAGAATTATTATTTTCTATGGGTAAAATACTTTCTTTATTCTGTATATTTTTATCGTTGCATACTTGGTTTTGCATAGTACTTGATTGTATTAATATTTCATCAAGTAAAATTTCCTGTGGAAGCTTTCATTTATATGTATAATTAATAACTTGTACTAAATATATAAATGTAAAATATAAGAATAATCTTTATTCTTACCACATTGTTGCAAGCATTTATTAAATTTAGTATTCTTTTCCTTGGTCCAGTCTTAATTTTTAATTCTTTTAAATCATTTTCAGTTAGCGCCATAAAAGCATAACCATCAACTCCTTCATCTAAAATATAAATATATAATTTATTTAAAGAATTAGAAGAAATTTAATAAGAAATGTAGCAAACATGTACTAACTACAGTCTGGTGTTGTCTCTATATCTCCGTATCTTGATATCTTCAAATTTCTCACATCATTTATAATATAACTTTATATTGAGCAAATTTAAGCAGTTTAATTTGTATATTAAGATGAAAAGCAAAATGTATATACAAAATATTTACATAAATAAATAAAAATTTTAATATGAACAGATATAGAAATAAGTGAAAACAAAAAAACTGTAATTATATACGATATATAAGTTATGAAATATTTTTATAATAATATATGATGAAGAACAATGTAAGACAAATTAGTTTTAAAATCAGTCCATAATGCAAATGGTTTTAGATCACATAGCTCATCAGTGTTTACAAATTTAAATGAATTTAATTTAGGATGTACAAGATAAGCATTTAATGATTTATTATAACCAAGACTCTGCCATTCTTCGCACCATAACCATAGCTGATCTTTTAGTATTATTAATTCTTGAATACAACCAAATGTAACTTCACTATTTACTTGTATTCCACTATCAATAGCAACAAATAAATTTTTTCGATATTGTGTACTGTACACTTCTGCCTTATCAACTTTAATAATTGTATCTTTACTTTGATATTTCATGTTATATAACTGCTGGCAAAAATAAGTATTTTCAACATAAATTTTTGATCCATTAACGTATTTTAATTTAATTCTTGGTTCTTCATTAGTACCCCAAACCGCGCATTGAGATAATTGACAATAATTAATTAATGTTTTCGTAATATTTTTATAATTACATACATACAATAGATCCATATTTTTTTAAAAAATTATGTTTCGCTTCGAATCGCAAACAATTTAACCAACGTAAAGGACCAGAAAAAGATATACACTGAGGGTAGTGAGTTAAATGATGATGCTTATTAATTGGACTTATAGCTGGAAATAATTCTCGGAATAACCAATTGTGTTCTTCAATTAATTCTGATAAATATGGCAGAATAGAGCGTCTCAATTTTGGAGCAAATACTATTTCATTTATTCTATTTAATATTAAAATTAACGATAGATATTTATCATCTTCAGGTATTAAATCTGAAACTAAGAAGGGAAAAACTTTTAATAAACACCAGATTTGTACAGCAGTTTGTGAAAGCTTGTAATCTCTTTGATACTTAACAGAACCCACAGAAAAATTTGCAGAAGGTTTATTTTTATTTTCTGGTAAGCCATATCGAAATAAATTTATTCTATTGTTAAACAAATCTATATTAAAGTTATAATCATCACTGGTACTATAATGGTGCAAAACCAATTTTAATTCCATCGGTGCGATACCTTCCAAAATATCGTGCATAGGGTCAAAAACAAAATTATTTGTGCAATGAAAAAAACGAGAAGAATGTAATGCACAATTTTCTAGAATACCTGATTTTGTTTTAAAATTTTCAATTTCTTTTAACGTTTCTTGAGCATTTATTTCTTTTAATTGTTTCTCATATAGCTGTTTTGTACGTAAAGAAACTTCTAAATTTCTATTATTTTTGTAATCATCTCTGTTGATCATGCAAAGTCTACAAAAATATTTAGCAGCTGGACTTAAAAATCCTAATAACTGATGCGCGGCCAATCCATCAGCACAAACTGCAGCAATACTTGCTCTTAATACAAAGTGTGTTCCATTATATGTGACATTTACACCACTGTCACTTTCAAGTTTACTTAAATCCAGCAAAAATGGTTTAAGTATAGCTTTCATGCCATACTTTTGAATATCAGCAGTATGACACAAACAAAGAATATGAATCCCTCCTAAAAAAGAATTAATATATTGAGGTAAATTTTGAATTACAAAATAAAAAGCTCCAATTTTGTGAGGATGAACTTTAGAGCCCAATGGATTATTAACGACAACATCGTCATAGTACAGTTGTATTCTTAATGCGTCTGGAAAACGTTGAAAAAATGGATGTTGTTTATAACTAATTCCATCTTTAAAATTTAGAAGCAAATCATCTGAGCTGTTTTGTTCAGAACGAACATAATTGCGCATAAACGAGTGCGACATTACTAATTGCAACGTTTCGATAATTGAGACATACTGAAAGGTTTCATATATTCTTTTTTGTGTCCATATTTGATTTTCTCGATCAAAATATTGCTGCAATCTGAATCCAAGAGGTATTTCAACTGAATCTATATAATGATAAGTGCCCTTGACCGCGTTTATCTGATCTTGTAAAGAATCAGTTTTTTCAAATAAATTTTCAAAATTTAATTTATTTATTAATTCTTGAATATCGGGAGATTCTACGCTTATATTCTGTTTCTTACAAAAATTAAATATTTCTTCATGAATAAAATCAGAAATATCTAAAACTAAGCACTGTACTGTATTAATTATAGTAGATATACCTGTACCCGTAAAACCGGACGATATTCTTAAATTTGCAATAAATTTTCTTGCACTTTTAGAAAGACTCAACTTCTTTTGATGATTCTTGAAAATTATTACTATTATAATCTTTACTTTCATGTATCTCTTCTTTTAACAACTGCGTTTCTATTCTTTCTGAAGTATTATTATAAAATTTCATGGATGAGTAGATATCTGAATTGCATTTCTCATTAGAAACAACATGCCATTTTTTAAAATGACGAAGTAAAGAATCAAATCTTAAAAAATGTTTATCACAATTTTCTTGTTTGCAATAAAACCCTGATGAGTAAGATCTGCTAACCATAATAGCATGATGCCGACGGAAGTGTAAAGAATATTGTCTAATTGTGATAAATAACTTTTCACATTTGAAACATTTAAGTAAAGCCATTGTATTGTTGCGCCTCTGCCGACGTTCCGTGTCGGCGATTCGACTCGCAGCCTCGTGCGCGTGGACACTCACAGACACACACTCACACGCGACTCGCGCGGAAGAAAGGATGGAGACCGTCAATGAAAAGTAACACCAACTTTATTACTAAAGAATCGTTTACAAGTACCGGAACGCAACCTCCACGAACGGAGTCCAGCGTAAATCTGACAGGCGGCTTGTTTTTCAACAAGCACCCTAGCAACCATGGCTCTTCGTCCGCATGTTCGGATCTTGCGAACTTCACGGCCGATACAGACTCGCGCGGCCGAGGAGTATACCGGGCGGCCGCAGCTCGCAACACTGCCCTCCCTCTTCCAGATTGTCGTCCCGACAATCAAGGAGGCAGTTTGCAGCTTCTCCTGGGATTTTAATTCCCCGATGCCTTCCTGCCCTCCCCGATGCGAAGCTCTCGGGTTACCGGGCTGCATCCCTGCTAGGCACTCTTCAGCCTGGTTCGCCACCCGTGCTCCTCTTCCATCTTGAGCCTTGAGCGCTTGGCTCTTCAGACTTGCGAGCTTCTCACTTCTTTCTTCAGGCAAGGGGGGGGAAAGATGTGACTCTCCGTGGACCCTACGCCCTACGGACTCCCCAAGCCTCCGCCTTGGCATTCGCCCACAGTCCCGCGGAAAACCACGGATCAAAAACCGCAGGAAAGGCGGTCTTCTTAAAAATTAAAATTAATTTTCCCTCGAAGGAAGTGCGAAGGGCTAATCCGGCCGGTACCCGACTCGGAGTTGGTCCTCGTCCGCAGCCACCTCCCGAACTCCCCTCCTGGTCTTCCTTTCTCGGGCAAACTGGAAAACAAAACGAAACGCGTAAACACTGCAAACATTAATATAAGAAAATTATTTCCCTTCCCCCCCCTTTTGGGCTCCGCTAGGCTCCCTACACCCAGGCCTAAACCACATGTCTCTCTACGAAAGGAGAGCTAGCCTATCCGCATGTACAACTTTTTTCCTACTGCGGGGAGTTCTTTGTATGCAGAAAACCACATCGCTAAGCTTCTTGATAATCGAATAAGGGCCCTCCCAATTACTCTGAAGTTTAGGAGCCCTTCCTCTCTTCCTTTGGGGATTAAAGAACCAAGCCTTCTGTCCTTCCTTGAAAGAAATTGTCCTGGCCCCCTTGTCATATCAGGTTTTAGTTTTTGAAGATTTAAGTAACATCTTCTGTCTCACTTCAGAATGAATTTTACCTAATTTTTCTCTTAAGCCTTGGACGTAATTTCCAGAGGACTGGAATTCTTCCCCCGAAAATCCTGGGAAATTTCCCTGTAACAGGTCTAGAGGAAGCCTAAGATCTCTTGCAAAATACGACTCTGCCGGGGTAAGACCTGTGGTCTCATGTTTAGATGATCTATAGGCAAGGAGAAACATAGGGATCCATTTATCCCAGTCTTTTTGATTTTCACTAATATATTTCGCCAAAAAATTCGTTATGGTCTGGTGTTGACGTTCAACTTGGCCATCCGACTGAGGATGCAAAGGAGTAGTCCTAGTTTTCTTGATTCCAAGAAGGTCCATCAATTCCCGAAACAATTTGGACTCAAAATTCCTTCCTTGGTCAGTATGAATTTCCGAAGGTACTCCATGTCGGGAGATGACTTCATTAACAAAGATTTCGGCGATGGTCCTCGTTCTAATATTTTTTACTGGGAATGCTTCCACCCATTTAGTGAAACAATCAACAACCACGAGCAAATATCTGTTTCCAGAAGAAGTTCTCGGGAGGGGGCCAAGTATGTCCATCTGAACTCTCTGAAAAGGAGTACCCACGTTATAAATTTGAAGAGGAGATTTCCCTTTATTCGAGGGACCCCTCTTGGCTAAACAGACATGACAAGATCTGCACCAATCTTCTACGTCGCGCTTACAGGTAGCCCAAAAGAAACGTCGACGGATTTTACTTAAAGTTTTGTTAACTCCAAAATGCCCTCCGGAAAGAGAATCATGAGCTTCCCTCAAAGTTCTTGCTACTTGATTACAAGGAACCACCAACTGAAAACAGATAGATTTTAAATTAGGAGATTCCCACTTTTTATACAGAATACCATTTTTAATAAGAAGGGCATCCCAATATGACCAATAAATCTGAGAAGAAATATCTCTTGACATTATTTCAGAACGAGGGGGACGAACACCTACCTCCTTTGCTTGTAAAATAAAAGAAATCTCCGGATCCTGTCTTTGCTCCTTCCGCCAGAGCTCTAGACTTTCAGTTTCCAAAGAGATCCGAGCAACAGTTTCTTCTCGCTTCTCAGAAGATCTTCTTTCCACCTTTGCACAATATTGACAATTTTCTATCTCGCACAGTCGCCTCGATAAACCGTCGGCGTTCTTGTGAGAAATGCCTTTACGATGAACCACAGAAAATTCAAACTGTTGGAGCCTCTCCAACCAACGAGCCAATTGTCCCTCTAAATCCTTAAAGGACATTAACCACTTCAAGGAGACATGATCCGTACGAATCAAAAATTTCCGCCCCAAAAGGTAGTGACGAAAAGATTTCAAAGAGTCGACAATCGCTAAAAGTTCGCGGCGCGTCACACAATAATTCCTCTCTGCCCGATTTAAAACACGGCTATAATAAGCGATTACTTTTTCTTTTCCCGCCTGTCTTTGAGAAAGGACTGCACCAATCCCAACACCAGAAGCATCCGTGTCAACAATAAATTCTCCCTCCCCATCAGGAAAAGAAAGAATAGGGGAAGATGATAATGCAAATTTTAATTTTTCAAAAGCCTTTTGGCAATTTTCTTCCCATAAAAATTTTATTTTATCTTCTGTAAGAGTAAATAAAGGCTTAGCTATTGAAGAAAATCCTCTAATAAATTTCCTATAATAGGAGCAAAACCCGAGAAAACTCCTCAATTGCTTCTTCGTGTGAGGGACAGGCCAGTCTCTCACTGCAGAAATCTTTTCGGGATCTGTAGTAACGCCCTCGGAAGAAACTACATGTCCTAAATATTTTACGTTTCTCTCAAAAAGGACACATTTCTTAGGATTGATTTTCAAATTAGCAGTGTGTAATCAAAGAAAAACTTTTTTTAAATTTTCCACCATTTCATCAAAATTCTTTCCAAAAATAATTACGTCGTCAAGATAAACTAAACAGATTTTAAATAATAAACTATGAAGGACTTTTTCCATCAGACGTTGAAAAGTCGCGGGGGCGTTACACAGTCCGAATGGCATCACAGTGAACTGCCAAAGACCATTTTCGATAGAAAAGGCAGTCTTTTCTCTATCTTCGGGATGTATTTTCACTTGCCAATATCCGCTTTTAAGGTCGAGAGTAGAAAACCAAGTGTTACCTGCTAATTGGTCGAGGATATCGTCTATTCGTGGTAAAGGAAAGGAGTCTTTCAATGTTACATCGTTTAGTTTCCTATAATCCACGCAGAATCTAATCGATCCATCTTTTTTCTTTACCAAAACTGCAGGAGAGATCCAGGGACTTTGTGAAGGTTCGATGACTCCTTGTTCCTTCATTTCCTCAATTATCTTATTGACTTCCTCTCTCTTATGAAAAGGGATTCTGCGTGGTACCTGTTTAATTGGGAGAGAATCTACAACATTAATTACATGCCGAACTACATCGCAATTTCCGACGACAATTTCTTCCGAAAATACATCCCGATATTCACGAGTAAATTCAGCAAAAACCTCCTGTTGACTTTCAGAGAGATTCCTAGAATTTTTCGAAAGGAGTTCCCTCAAAAGGGGAGAGAACTCCTCGGAATTTTCGGTCTGGGCAATCCTTCGAATAACAGAAGGTGCCCTAAAAAAAGAATCGCAAACTCGACTGAAATCTGTCTTCTGGAGAAAATCCACTCCTAGAAGACAATCATCTGCAATTTCCGACACTAACATAGGGAGCTCTAGCGAATTCTCACCGAGCTCCACTTTGGCGAGAATCTCAAAATCAATCGTAACATTCTCTCCCGTGGGATACTTAAATTTTCGACCAAATGTCGGAAATTTCTGTTCCCCCTCACGAACGAATTTCTTATTCACTAAAGAGACATCGGAGCCAGTGTCTATTTTAAAAATACATTCTTTATTATTCAGAAAACCAGTGTAACAAAAATCTTTCAAAACTTTTTGTACTCTATTAACAAAAAAATAACGTTCCGTCGGGGATTTAACTATCCGAGTTGACCTCTCCCCGCCGAGATCAACTAAACCGCGTTTCCCTTTTTCCTTTGGTTCTTCCACACCAGGCTTAGCTTTCTCATATGAATCCCCATTTTTACCGAAGAATTTCCCGCTCTTATTTCTTTCTGAAAAACTTTCGCCCTGTATGGCTTTGACTGCCTTCGCCCTTTCCACTGCTACTTTCAACGAAGTGACACCTTCTAATTGTAAAGTCCTTTTTACAAATCCGTCCGTTAAAGCGGACACAAACTGCGAACAAGCAATTTTATCTCGCACGGCATAAGTACACTCGGGATAGGCCAGGCGCGAGAGTCTTTCGAGATCGGAGCCCAGCGCGGCAAAATCTTCCCCGAATTTCTGTTTTCGATTAGTAAAAAGTGAATAATAATTTTGTGAGAGGTGGCCCTCTCCGAAACGCAGCTCGAGTTTTTCGATGAGTTCCGCGAAAGTGAGGGATTCAATCCCATCTGCGCAAGATTCGAGAAGCGACCGCGCTTTTCCTCGCAGACACGACGCAAGCACGACCACCTTTTCTGCCTCGGTCCAAAAATTCGCGCGCGCAATCAACAAAAATTGCGCTAGAAATTCGCGAAGCGGCGCCGTTCCGTCAAACGTGTCCGGCTTCAACTTTAGCCCACGTGACGCGCGGTCCGTACACGCGCTCTCGCTCGCGCTCATCACACGCGGCGCCTCGACCGAATCCCCGCACGCAATGCGCCCCGCGCACGCACTCACTCCCGCGTCGCGCGCCCGTCCGAACGCGAAACTCGCGCCGCGCACACTGTCTCCGGACGGAATGTTTTGCACTCGCGTCTCACGTGCCGATTCAAACGCAAAAGCCGCGTTGCGCGCATTACTCCCGAGAGAAATATTATTGGAACCACTTATCTGGGCTTGAAGACGTAACAGCTCGACATCCCGCAAGCGCAGCGTTTCCTCGAAGCGATCCCGCATGCGCTCTCGCTCCTCACGCATCTCTTTAATTTCGTCCATGAGACTACGCAGGATCGTGTCCGAGGTAGGCTCCGACGTCTCAGCGGTGTGCTCTGACGTCTGCGTGGGCTGCCCGGATGTCGCCGCGCGCCTCAGCTTGGCCGCCGAGCGTGTCCTCTCCTCGGGAGCTGACGTTGTCTCCATTAGGATCTTTTCGCTCGTATCGCTCGAACCGTTGATCCCGGACGAGCCCCCAAAATGTTGCGCCTCTGCCGACGTTCCGTGTCGGCGATTCGACTCGCAGCCTCGTGCGCGTGGACACTCACAGACACACACTCACACGCGACTCGCGCGGAAGAAAGGATGGAGACCGTCAATGAAAAGTAACACCAACTTTATTACTAAAGAATCGTTTACAAGTACCGGAACGCAACCTCCACGAACGGAGTCCAGCGTAAATCTGACAGGCGGCTTGTTTTTCAACAAGCACCCTAGCAACCATGGCTCTTCGTCCGCATGTTCGGATCTTGCGAACTTCACGGCCGATACAGACTCGCGCGGCCGAGGAGTATACCGGGCGGCCGCAGCTCGCAACAGTATTATCGAATATTACGTTATTATGAATATTATGAATTTATAATATATTGCTATTAAAAATTATATGAAAAATTGTTCTCTTAAATTTAAAAGTAAAAATCAGAATTAGTATGTAAATATATTTTTATAAAAAGACTTTTTTTACTTTTTATCTTTAATCCACCTTGTTTGAGATAACTGTAATACAAATAAAAAATGCACGTGAGAAAATAAAAATAAAATAAAAATTATAGCAATATTATATAGTGTAATTGCGCACGCGCGCGCACATACATACACGACCAAGCACGCACGCACGCACGCCCCCACACATACACACGCACGCACGCCCCCACACATACACACGCACGCACACATGCTCACACAAAATAAACATATTAATTATATATCATATTTTGATTAACTGTAGTTCTATTCCAGTACGTTGTCTTTGTTACAAAGGCTTACCTTTTAAAACATTAACGGCATCCTCTGAAATTCCATTACTTAATAAAAATTCTTTTAATTTTTCGATATTATTTAGAGTTTCCTGGAAAGGAAAATTTATTATTTTAATGAACATAACTACAATCGAGATCTCACGGCACATGCTACGCACTTGCTAATCAACGACTGAGATAGAACATTATAATTATTATTTATTTATCGGTGCAAGTCAAATTTATGATGAATTTATGTAGCACGGCGAACCAGGTGCTGTGAGATCTATGTGAGATTTATACATAACCATTTTAAACATAACCTAACTAGATACACAATTTAGCTTACAAGATATTTTTTATCTAACACGCGTTTGGTAAAAAAAACAACATATATTCTTATAAAGACTTACCTCTGGAAGAAACGTTGACATTTCTATATTAATTTCAAGAATATCTCTTGTATCAAGTATATGCTAATCTGTATCTGAAGTACACACGGACGACTAACGTCGAGAAACAGCGCGACGGTAGTGACGATAGTATTTTTATGGCAAGTCCACGCGTGCTTTACTCACTCTTTACGTGAGTGAAAATATTCACTCTACACTACGTAGAGTGAAAATGTCACTCTACAAAATAGAGCACACACATATTCACTCCAATTCAAAGAGTGAATTTTTCACTGTACAACAAAAAAGAGAAGAATTCACTCTATATGAGTGAAAAGTCACTCAAATTCGAGTGATTCGACCAATCACTCAAGTTTTTGAGTGAATTATCGCTCTAAGAAATTTAGAGAGTAGTATATAGCATATAGATACATATGATACCGTGTATATAGTATATGATATAGAATATAGCGTGTATATAGTATATATAACATATGATATTGTGTAGTGTAACAAACATAATTTATTTATTTATTTATTTATCTTGTTGAGTTGAGAATCTTATATTGTCCACATTCTTTTAAAGATTTTGATCCCTTTGTTGGGCTGCCTCTGCCTCGTGCCGACTATAATTAATTATAATAGTATTCATTTGTCGGATATCCCCATGGATACATATAAAGGGAGGTCTGCTATTATGCACGTTGCTCTTGTAATTCCCCAGTATACATCGGAATAATCTTCTGGTAGAACACCATCAAACAATTCCATACTTTCCTGTTCCATCTAAAAAAATAAAAAAAAACAATTTAATATGCATGCACGACTCTAATAAAAAATATTAAATAAAAAAGAGTTACTTACTATTAATTGCGAGTTGTAGAGAAGATCACGCTGCGCAACTCTTAGTAGCCACACTTTGATTAATAAATAAAATGACTATTGCGCTTCCGTGCAATGGAGAACACTCTGCAGAAGGATTGAGATATATTTCTGGCGACGTTAGAAGAGCCTTATATAGGAATCAAAAAGGGTAAGGTAGGGGATATGCGTGATTTATCTTAAGGGGATGCTGGAGATAGGTCTGTTTTACCGATTGAACGCTATAATTTTTGTCACAAGATTTCGTATATAGTATATTACTTTTATAGATTTGAAAATCCTTTTCCAGAATTAAAGTATTTGTATTAATACCAGTCCGCAAAGTGGAATTTATCTAAAACGAAACAAATTTTTAATTCACATTTTCTTTATTATCACATTTATTAGTTCAATAATGGCGTCTGGAGCTGTCACGTTGTAACAATATTTGTTTGATATAAAAGCTGTACCATTTATACTCATGAAATTCTAGTTTACAGACACATAGATGACACAAACAAACACTGTCAAGTTCCAAAACTTAACTTTGATGCTTAATTCGATACGTATTTCTTTGACGAAAATTTGTGTACATTATAACATTACATTAGTTATTTTTTCACAATATTCTGATAAAGAAGCTTCGTAGTTTATTTTTGCGCTTTATTTTGTACTTTAATCCTGCAAAAGGATTTTGTATTCTGTAAAGCCAATTTGATAATTTATTATAATATAAGTTTAGAATTCCGGCCTACATTATCGATCTCGATCAAGTTCGAGCGTCACTCCAGCATCTCCTTAAGAATATTAATTTATGGTATATTTTAAACGAGAAGAAAATCAAAAGCAGCATCGTAAAAAAATTATATCTACTGCTGCGTTATGCAAATGTGGGAAGGATTCCCGCTCTGCGCTTCTGATGATATTATTTTACAGTTAACCGAGAAGAAACAGATAAAAAATTGACGGCAAGAATCTCAAAAGCAGCGTCATGAAAAATTATATCTACTGCTGTGACAGGCATATACGCGAGAATCTTAAAGAACTTACAATTAAAATGAGTTTTTCGGTAGGAGAAATAAAAAAAAATCGCCGATATATCTACTGATAATATGCATTTATTTTTTATGGTAGTGCCACCAATTGAACAGCTTGAATACATTTTGCAAAGCGCAATTCGATACATGTTTTTGACAACGTAAAGTATGTGTAGCGTCCAATTTCTGCAGAGATTCCATGTCTTCGTAATGCACGTCGATGCTCTCGACGTAGACATCCTCTCGCGCATCGTCTAGGAGCAAATTCTGCAACCATTCTCGTTTCTCGTTTCTCTTTACGTACACGATAGGCAATGTTTCATTCTCCGTCGCACTCATCACCGCCTTTGAAATCAAGTCTCTAGCCATGCTGTATCGAATCGTTCCATCATCCCATTGCAATGTGATGTTTCGTGATGTTTCGTTGTCAACCAGGATGCCCGCTATTTGTCCGCATTGCTGAGAAAATACCATGGTTCGGGACTTTCGAAAATATAATGAGAGAGAATATATCCCTCTCTGAGAGCGGCAAATTCCTTCACGACGAAGGAATTTACCGTTTCTGCCAACGATGAAACCTTGCAGATCCACGAACGTTGGTGTGGACATGACTGATTTTCGGCACGTCGAGAAGTGAACTGCGGGAGGATCGCGACACATGAATCTTATATTGCCGACATTGCAATTTACATGATCTTGCGCACTACATTGGACAATGGGCTGTATTCGATGACGCGATCGTGCAGGATGAGACAGTAGGCGGTAGTATTTGCCGGTACATTCTCTTTGCAATCAAATTCTATGCGCACATCCACAGTGACACTCTTGATAGACTCGTTCTGTCGCGCGCAATCGATGACTACAAAAGGTCCATTCGCCAAAAATGTGCTTACGTTGCAAAGCGTTTCATAACAGTTTCGTATCCATAATAAGCTTTACGAAAACGTGCATACATGTATAGCGTATCTATTTTTGTTAAAGTCTAAATTCAGGTCGTCATATGGATAAAATTCAGAGTTTAGATAAAGTTCCATGTTGGTCAGATTACAATCATCGAATATGCTCGCATCTTGAGACATGATATTCTTTCGGCCAGTCTGTAGAGTAAAAATAACGTATCGTGGTTTCTCTAACTGTGTTGCAGTTTTGATAGCCCACGAATGCTTGGTCGTGCTCTGCAATAGGGGATACTCGTACAGTTCCCATGATCGGAAACTCATACTCAGATATCGCCCTCTTTCCAAAGCTCGCAGCAGAGACTGTTTATTGACCTCATTCAACATAACGTGAGGCATTCGCCACTGTACTTTGAATAGCTCGATTTCTGGTTCCGTCTTCGAATCTCCATTGATACAATTGTTGTCGTTGCGCGCTCGTATCAAAATCAGTTCATGACGGGCGTTAACAACCACGCGTTTATAATCCTCGCAAAAGCCCAGAAGCATGTTGAGCGGTATGCAAAAATTAAAGTATCCTTCCGGTATGGTAGATGTAATGTCCCATCCTGCATTCCGCAAAATCAGCGCTTTATCATATACATAGCGATACATAGTTCTTGATAGTGCTGGTTATTCCAGCATTTCTGATGCGGTCAATCTCCACACCGTTGAGCTCGTATCGAATTTAGTCAAACATAAATGCCACGCAATTATTTGCAAGAAAAATCTCCGCATCATCGTTCTTCTCTGCATCATTGTTCTTCTTCTTCTTCAATTTTCCTTCGATGTAGAGTAAGCTTTCACACGGCAACGTATACAAATCCTGCTGTTGCATAGGTATTCTTATCTCATCACTATGTCTAAACGTCGTATTGGCATACGGATTGTATGTATGAGTTTCAATTTTGACAATACTATCGTCAAAAATTGGCTCGCGTCCAATGTTCAAGATATTAGCCATTTCGTACAATGAAACCCAATGATCTCAAAAATTCAATGTTCGACACAGTGAGTTTTTTTTTATCGGGCGATGGGATTTGTTTTCCTTTGATAAAACTTTTCGCCTGTTTCACTTCGTTCAACACTAGCATCTCCCGTTATCGTTGTCTCCTCCGCACATGCAATCTGACGATGATCTCATCTCCACGAAAATCGTGCAATTGACCGTCCTAATCCACGATACGAATCGTCAGATCCGTAATACTTCGTACGATGATCGGAAGATAAATGATCTGCGCGGGTATTTCCAATATCTTATATCCTGGTGGAACGCTCGGTGAAAACTCGTATATCGTATGCACGCATTTGTCATTGCTGTATGCACCCGCGGTCACATTGCACTCTATACGAATAATGTTTACGTTAATGATATTTATCGATACATCCGATTCGTGCCACTGTCACGACTCTAGCACACGATTCGTCGAAAATCCCAACAGCGATCCAATATTGTTAAGTTTTGTAAAATTTATCCTGTGAGCACACTTAATTTCACTTTTCATCGTATTGTTGTTAATTCGAATCGTCAGTGGGTACTCGTCATCATCTTCCCCGATGTCTTTTTTTCTCACATCTTTGGAACGAGATTGTAAAAGCGTGCGTTTCAGATACGTATCAATGTCGCGTAGTTCGTACGATCCTTCGAAAATGACAATTTCTTTGTCGTCAAAATAGAATTTATTGTTCGATGAATTTACATTCGGGACCGTGTAATAGGTTTCAAAGTCCGTCAGACCAAGTTCGTAATCACCATCGCCTAAATCCACAGCTGGAAAGTAGCTTACCGAGAGAATGCTACTCTTGCCGGTGAGTGTAAACGTCAGTGACATGTTTGACGTTGCACCATTTGACTGTGAGTTCAAATGGTGCAACGTCAGCCTTTAAATTAATCATCGACCTTTTGTAGAAACTGTAGACAAAGTTGTCCACAATTGCTCTGATCGTAACGCTGATAAGGCATGCGATTGTACTCGATTCGTGTCACGTCGTTTATTAGATATCGCACCAATTTCCTCGGCGGCCGAAGATTGCCAAAACTATCGAAATATATAACGCGATCTCCTCTCTTCGCATACGCCAGTGAGTACCCGGTCCCTCGGCATTGTCCAAATTTATGGACAAATGTTTTGACGTACTCCACCCGTTGGTAGGCTAGTACGCATAAATATATCTCTAAAATATGGAATGCATACGCTTTGCGAGTTGTTGTAATTGCGCATCAGTAGTTGCACCCGTTGAGATTTTTAACGTCTTTTTGACGTTTTTTTTTCTCATCGACATTCCTCGTCCACGTTTGTACGGAGCGAGATAAATTCCATGACCTTCCATGGCACGATTATTCCATGACGTTTCAGTTCTTCCAGCTGACGCTGCGCGACCTTATTATCGTTCACAGCCTTTGCGATTCCCGCCGCTCCACCGACCAATGAAGCGATAACACCCAGTAACGGTAGAATCGGCAGGATACCGCCACGTTTCGCTATCGAAAGTATTCGTTTCTTCGTTTTCAGGCCCATATCGAATTTTGTTTTGGCTTTCATAGCCGCCCAAACGACTGTAGCAGCTCTTTCCCCGAGAGTCGAATCCCTCGCAGTAATACGTTTTCGTGCTTTCGCGGCGAGTATATTGTCGGCAATGTGTCGTTCTGCGATATCGTTGCTATGCGAATAGGTTATATTGTGTTCGCGACACACTGCGTTCAACGCCTTAATACCTTGATCACCTCTCGCCAAACGTTTTTCCAAGTGAGTTCCCGGATTACAAAACTGGTAATCGGGAATATGTAATTCGATCGGAAGTGCGTTTATCGTACGATTTAACAAGCCTCTTCCAATCTTCGCTGACATTCGCTGCAATTTTTTATCAACGGCGGCGGACCGTCAATATACGTTCGATGGCACGGTAGATTATAATGCTCCAGGTAACGACGGTACTGCTGAACTTCTGAATCTGCCTTGATATGGTCGGGAAGTCTATCCCACACATAATCTATACAATTATAAAACTTTTGCAATAGAATAATCTTTGATATATACTACAATTGCTCGACGGTTAAATCGTATATATCACGGTTATCCAACAGAAGCAGAAACATTTCTGAGCGTTTCGGCAGAATGCTCTGCTATAAATAGGTGCAGCTCTCTCGATATCGTTTCACTTTTTTCGGAGATAACATGCGGTTCGTGCGACAATCGCCGCCAATCGCGGTGACTAATTTCGATGAAAGGTTAATGTCCGAGAAAGAGGTACGCAAACATAGAAACATGCTGCCAATTTCTATACGCGGTATTATTTGCGGTCCATCAAATTGCGGCAAGACAAATGTGGTGATTAGCCTGCTGGAAAGTCCGCACGGTATACGCTTCGAGAACGTATACGTGTACTCGAAATCGTTGCAACAACCGAAATATCGATACCTGGAAAATATATTGACATCGATAGAAGATATTGGTTACTTTACATTTTCGAATAACAGTGACGTCATCTCGCCGAGCGATGCACGTCCGAACTCGATTTTTGTTTTTGATGACGTGGCATGTGACAAGCAGGATACGATAAGAGAATACTTTGCGATGGGCAGACACGTGGACGTCGATTGCTTCTATCTTTGTCAGACGTATGCAAAGATACCGAAACATCTTATACGCGACAACGCGAACCTGCTGATCCTGTTCAAACAGGATGGTACCAACCTAAAACACATATACCTCGATCACGTAAACACTGATATGTCTTATGAAGATTTTTGTAAATTATGTCATATCTGTTGGCAGCAAAAGTATGGATTTGTAGTGATAGACGCGCGATTTCGAATGGTCGTTATAGGAAAGGATTTAACGACTTTGTGATATCATAACGCAATCAGTTAGCATCGATACGTCAATTAGGCAATATGGATGGCAGCATGGAGATTAGAGATCGCGAGAAGTTGGCAAAACAGATTGCGAAAACGAGTGATTCGATTCGCAAAAAATATCGTGCGTTGAAAACTGGTAAGATGGAGGAAGATATGACATTGGAGAGGCACTTTAAGCTCGTTGTTGAACCTCTAAAGCAAATTGTCGAAAACACAGTTGGTGAAGAATCTAATTTCATCAAGAGTGAAGCATTATCCTCGGGAGAGAGAGGGTATGCAGAACCTAAGCTTAAACGAAAACAATCAAACGCTTCGTTTGAAACATTATCCTCGGGAGAGGAAGAGGATGTGAAACCAAATTCTAAGCGAAAACGATCAAGCACTTCGTTTAGCAATTCTCTCATGGCTTCAACACCGATAAAAACAATATTGAAACGATCGAGCACCGTTCCAGCTACTTTGAATGAAACAGCCAAAATTTTATTAATTTTTTTATTTTACAACCGCGCGAATTTTCGTACGAACACGCGCTCTCCGTCGAAGAAGTTTTGGAAATCGCTAATGTACCTCTTGTGACGTCCGTTCGAGACTTGTTACACACGTCCGAGGGGCAAAAAATTTTAGAAACGAACCACGGTCCGTTAGGGCAAGAGTATTTAGGAGCTGTCTTAAGCGGTAAAAAAACGGTCAATATAGATAACGTTTACGGAGTTTATTTCATCAACGGTGGAACGATGATTGGTAACAAACGTGTTGACTTGAGCAAGAACGATGATATATTCATTGGTGGAAAAAGGTATCCAGGTACACGAGGTCTTTATGAACTGATTTTCAAAAAATTTCCAGAGGAAAATAGTTACACGAACTCTGATAAACGAAACTACAAAAGTATACTCTTAGCAACAAACGCACACAGGCGTGATTACAACGCGCATAATGCCGTAAAGAGTAACAAAGGACACAAGTATAAAAATATAATTGCACCCTTGCTAACAGGTGTTGGAGAAGGTATGCTGTGTGCCGTGACATTAAACAACAACAAGATCGATTACGTTCATTGGGATGATCCCAACGAGCTTGTAGATCGTTTTCGATTACTTGAGGCATCACGCCAAGCAGGTCACAATGCTCACGATAACGAAAGCATGTCGATCATCGAAGAACTCCGCGAGGCTGGACTTATTATAAATTAAACTGCGCGTGAGTTATTCAAACAATTGACATCGAAATGCCGATCAACAAGTTTGGAATATCGCTCGGAAGAAGCGGAACGGATACTATCAATATAGTTGTTTAATTAGAAACTACGTTCGGGATAATGCTCTTTGTGCGACCGCCACAGACTTTGACGCAAAGTCACGCAAGATTCGACGTGTAGCACCGCCTGTAGATGATGGCGATGCTGTCAACAAATGGTACATTCAACAGAACATGCAAATTTTGAAAGATCGACAGGATGAAATGGACAGTAAGATATTAACGTACCAAAATTTACAGATTATGATAAACGACCTTCACGAGATGATTCAGCATATGACTCATCGCACCGAGTAAAAATCTCTCCATTACGTGACACCGTTGCGTTCCCGATCGGCTCCCGTTCAACAAACATGCGTTTCCGTTGCGTTCCTGTTCAACGAACGTGCGTTTCCATTCAACGAACGTGCGTTCCTGTTGCGTTCCCGTTCGACAAACGTGCGTTCCTGTTGCGTTTCCGTTGCGTTCCCGTTCGACTTACAATCGCTCCCCGTTGCATTCCATTAACATCATAAATTCATTCACTCATGGCTGAGAAGAAAACCTCTGAGAAGCGACAGTTAGTGAAAGAACTGTACTCTGAACGCTCCGGCAAGAAGAAATTTTCCGCGAAGACGTGTCATAGTTCGTGGGTACGACGACCTGTGGCAAGCTGATGTTGTCGAGATGCGTCCTTACACGCGATTCAACAGAGGCAACCACTACATACTTATTGTTATCGATGTGCTGAGCAAGCATGCATGGACCGTACCGCTCAAGGCCAAGAGCGGATGTGAAGTTACTGCGGCAATCGCAAAGATAATTCGAATCGATGGAAGATATCCGAAGAATTTACAAACCGACAAGGGAAAGGAATTTTATAATGCGAATGTGCAAAAATTCTTGAAAAAACACAATAGTAACCATTATTCTACCTATTCCGTCATGAAGGCATCGGTCGTCGAACGATTCAATCGCAGGCTAAAGAACGAAATGTGGAAACTGTTTACGTTCAACGAAAACTATAGATGGATTGACGCGCTGCCGCGTCTCGTATCAGATTACAACGCGCGAAAGCATCGAACTATCGGTATGCGGCCCGTCGACGTCACGCTCGCGATCGCTGATAAACTCTTAACGACGGTGTACAATCGCATAAAGATTGCTGCACCCGCGCGATTCAGATTGGGTGACCCCGTACGTGTGAGTAAATTTAAGACCGTCTTTGAAAAAGGTTATACGCCAAATTGGTCGACAGAGGCGTTTAAAATCGTCAAAGTGCAGAAAACTAATCCCGTGACGTATATACTGCAGGATTCCTATGGAAAACCTATCGCTGGAAGATTTTATGAACATGAGTTGCATCGCGTAGCTAATCCCGATGTGTATCTCGTTGAGAAAGTGTTACGGAAAAGAGGAAATGAAGTTTACGTGAAATGGTTGGGACTCGATAAGTCGCACAATTCATGGATATGCAAGGACAATGTTTTGTAAACATACATTTATTATAATGTCTATGTTGATTATAATTCTTACAAATAAAAAAAAACATACATTTATTATGTACATAATGATTACACGTCATACAAATAAAATAAATTTATAAAATATTTACAATGGTATCTTATAATGTCCCCACACAATGTATCGCTTGTCATCGTACGGACTCAGAGCGATTTTATTTTTGGCTACGGTGTACACCTCGTGCAGTTTCGATCTTATACAAGTCTGCTGTCGCGTCATTTCAATCTCATCGTTAAGACACCGCGTGTAATCGTCAAACGTTATCGTTCGCGCTACCACGTTACTCTTTATACCTTTCGCCTTTTTAGTAATCCTCTTACCGTCTACCCTCAACGCGTACATCTTCGCTCTGAGCCCGACGAATTCCGTCATTATCGCGCCATTATTCTCATCCTTCATTAAACCCGACACTTTTTTTATTAACGAGCGGAATACCGTACTTGTTATCTGCATGATAATCACTCGTGTCAAATCTATGAATATCGCGTTTCATCGTCTCATACACATCCTCGCATTCGATGTGGTATATGAGACTGTCTGTGTCGGTGTACATGATCTTACATCTGTCGCGATATAAAGGTAGCATGTACCCGTGATGAAATTCGTACAAGCAGACCTTGGATATGTCGAGGATGCACATACCTACATAGATCGGTTTGTCGAATTTCACTTCGAGTTTGCGCAATTCAACGGCTATCAGATTTTTTGAGAAGATGATTCGGCTGTGGAAATTTGGTTTCGCGATCATTGCCTCCGCACCGTGTCGTCCTTCCCATTTAGTTATTAATTTCACATCGACGTAATTTCGTACATTTTCCATAGTTTTGCCAAATACCGCGTTATTCATCAATTTGTATAAATTTTTTTCGAAATCGTTTTTGGCAAGCATTCTAAATTGTGTATGTAGTTCAATGTAATCGCGGAGCCACGCGGATTGCGTGAATTGCAATATGCGATGTATCTTTGTGACACAAAGGCCATGACGTGCATTGCTACAGGTTGCGGTAGTGGATGACATAACGCTTCTTATCATATAGAGTCGCCAGAAGTTTAGCCTGCCGCTTGCCGGGTGGCTTATCGCGCGTCGGACAGAACGGTAGGTCAGTGTGCTCGTCGTGTATACTTTGTGGATATTCGAGATCGACCTCGAGAATATAACCAGTGGGTGAGTCTGAAGCGATCGCGCTAAAGTCAAAATCCGCGGCATCGTCGACCCATCGAAATTCGGCGTATGGCAACGGTTGATACATTGC
>OV788327.1:30725850-30765862 GCA_928718305.1 Tetramorium bicarinatum
CGCGGGACCTCTGTATCTCCCAGTCAAATGGCAATGATCGCGTACTCTATTGTCACCTGGTGCAAACGGTTTTTGACAAATGTGGCAATGCGTCGCGCTACGGTATGCCTCCCACTTCGGCAAATTTTCCATGGGGACATTAGCGGATAATACATCTTTTACGCGATATGATAGCGCTTTGAGTTGCTCAGCGAACGATGCGACACAATCTTTATCACGACGAAATTGGTACGTGGACAATGAGTCATCGTAGGAGCAACGCACGTAGTATCCGACACTGAATACCTGATGATGTTGGTACGCATATGTGGATGTTGCCGGGTCCTTATCCGTCTTCTCCAGTGTGCATTCCAAGTCAGCGTATACGACAAACGGCACCCGGTTCTTCCTGTCGTAATGTTTGAAGGTCAACCACTTGTCGTTATCGCTCGGTAATCGGGTCGCGCAGTCATTCATCTCTCCACAGTCTATAATGTGGGCTTCCAACCTTTGACTCGGACTGAAGTAATGCAGGCATCTGGAAAATTTATTTATATATAGACATAAATTATTATGTAATTAAAAATTATTTAATTATAAAATTATACATACCGGTCACAAAAGTATTTCCTGTGGTCTCTTTTGCTGAGTTGCGAGCTCGCGAGACGAGACATATTTTTTATCCATGTGAAATGTCCTACGTCGTTGTCACCTTGCAAGTACAACAAGTTGACATGCTTTTCCCTCTTCCGGGTGGTAAGTTGTATCGGCAGGATTTCCGTATTTTCAATGCAATATACGTTGATTGAGATATTGTTTGAATTTTCAAACTTTTTAATCTGTTTAAGTGTCACAGGAAACTCAATGTCTTGTAGATTTAGTACCGTCGTATAGTGTGGATACGACGATTCTCGTTCTGCGTGTCTTTCAGCCGGATGCAGAGCAGCTCACTACCGACCACGCGAAACATACATTATCCTTAGATTGAACATTGATAATCGCTCCTTTAAGGAGGTTCGAGAGTATTATGCGGGGATGTGAGAGGCGAGGGGGTCTTCCTATCTTTTAACATGAAAAAGAGTCAGTATTGACAACTTCAAGTGATGTAGCGCAAACATGTGATCAATAGTCTAAGAAAAATAACCTCTAAAATGACAGAGATTTCTATGTACACGATTACATAATCAATACTCAAAAGATGATTACACACTTTTATTTATATTTTCATATAAATTAATAGAGAAAAAATGCTAACTTTCAGCAGAATATATAGGTAGACCATAGTAGCTGACAGATCGCAAACATAGGTACAGACGGCGGAGGGTTGCACTATTGCCACTTCTCATCGACCATCGCAATTAATCAAGAAATTTATACTTATATGCGATAGAAAAGTGAACTTTTTTTTTAAAATTAGCGGTAATGTATCATTTACATATGAATTCATTTATATATGAAATCATTCGTTGATAAATTTTCTACTAGGGCGTATAAATCATTTTAATCTCTCTCATTTTTTAAATATTATTTTTATATAAAAGTCGAAGTATTACATATTTTCCATAAGAACATGTGCTAAAACGAGCTAATATCCAGAATGAATTTCTTAATAATATGACGGTAAAAAATGGAAAAAATTTATGAAGCTTTGTAACGCTATTAAGAATCATTCCAAAATTTTATAACATTCTCTCATTTTTTGTAATACTCCCGAACCTCCTTAAATTTGATCTCTTGCGGTAACTCGACGTAACACCCTGCGTGCAACAGATTATATTTGTTTACGTTAACGATTAAATTCAATATACGCGACAACGCCCACCCACTGTCGCGTTCCTAAAACTCTTCGAGAGACGCAAGGGTAGGCTCGATGACGCGTTGCTCGTACCACTCGTGCAAATCTGTCGTACGAAAAAGTTCGCAGTTTCGTGTGTTGATACTTTTATTTGCGCCTTTGTCACCCGTCACAAATTCGCCGTTGAATATGGTATTCACTTTTACGCTGTTGCGTCTTCTTAAAACGTCTTGCACTCGCTCGAGCACTACATCGCAAGGGTCTTCCAAAAATTGTCGCGGCTCGATATAGTCTGTGTTAATCACTGTGTTAATCACTGCACCAGTCAAAATACGATTTTCGAATGCGGTATTGATCTCTCGCCAAACGAGTCTCTCCGCGCCACAGTTCGCATAGCCACCGCCGATATGTATAAAGCGTCTCTCCAACAGAGTCTTTGCACCCACAAGTCGCGCGATGCTTGCCACCACAGATTGTCCGATCGAGGGCCGCGGACGCTTGATTCGACTATGCTCTTCGAACCGTTCCACACACTCGTCGCATCGTTGCATCCACGCGAAATTCGCCCAAGGTAGTGACTCGCCTGGATTGCTCCAGCAGATCGCGTTCGATTTGTTCCATGTTTTATATCACGTCACACTCTTCTTCACGAGAAATCATTGATACTGTCGACGTTGAAGAAAAAAATATCATCCTAATGTTGCATCGTTTTGCAGTATTTTTTTTCGCAAATGTTGCATTTTTATACGTGTTCGATGATCTCGCTGTTTCGAGATTGCATTTTTGACACATTCGACGATTTTATCTCGATTGTCCTTGAGAAATGGTATCATTGACTTATACATAATAATCTTTGTCATCGTAGCTGTACATTGATGCTATTCATACTTGCAAGATTCGCATTTCTGAAAATTATTTTTCATTTTATATCATCCTAATGTTGCATCGTATTGACACATATAGCATTTCTTGTCAAATGTTACATTTTTACACGTGTTCGGTGATCTCATTGTGACTGTTTTAAGATTACATTTTTGACATGTTCGGCAATTTGATTCCCGACTACCCTTGAGATCCGGGAGTCATAGCAGCCAAACATCGGCGCTATTCAAAATTGCAAAATTTGCATTTTTCTGAAATAAAGAGGCGGGGATATCCGTATTTAAACAAGATCTGATATATAAAATGTATCAGTCGCTTTCAATCTGTTATAAACACTGTTGGCGCTAACAAGATGAATTACTATGTTGCTAATGACTAAAAAGAAGCATGCAAGAAGCAGTATAATGAGTAAGTATTAATGAATCTTTTATACTTAATTTTTATACTTAATTACATTTTTTACTTACGTTTTATACTTAATTACATTTTTTCTATAGTTATTTGTATTTTTTCTAGTTGTGCTAAACTTCGTCATACGCCTCATATCCTAGGACGGAGATTTGCGCTGACTGCAACTGCCTATAAATATTTGGATATTGGAATCAACGTGGGACTGATATCACATATGGAAATCATTCTTGGTGATAACCGAGGAAATCAAGAAATATTGCCTCATGCAACGTGGACAGCGTTCATCGAAAAACGCGAGGTTGTGAAACAATTTCTACAGTCAAGTATCGCCTCGATTGTAGTATCGTTGTCGATTCGTGAGTTAATGATTGAGCGCGTTAAGATGTATGATGCTGACATTGTAAAATTAATATTACACAATACATGTATGTACCTGCAAACGTAAACTTTATTGTTTTTATTTGAAATTGAAACATGTGTAGAGCATGTATATTTCCAGTTATGTCAGAATACGTAAAACGTTAGCGAAAAATATAAAAATTTTGTAAATATTATAAAATCTAATTGTATTACTCATAAATGCGATGCAACTGAAATCTTGCATAAAGTTTCAGACAAAACTTCGCTCATTGATTGCGAATTATTAGCATATGCGATAAATAATTTTTTATATGATGTGTTAACATAATGAAAAATATATTTATTTAAAAACATTTATTCTGTTTTTTTCATTCTTAATCCTATTCCTCTCCGAAGATGCGATTCATAAAATATAATATTTATTCTAATAAAAAATCGATAAGTATTGATAAAATAGGCGCTGGATTGCGTGGGTGGGACAGAGAGATAACGCGAGCAAAGACGGAAACGCGAACGACAGATAACACGTGCGAAAATGAAAGCGCGCGAGAGAACGCGATGGTGGGAGAGAGAGAGAGAGAGAACGCGAGCGAAGATGGTGGCGCGAACGGGAGCGAGAGAGAAGGCGAACAGGAGCGCGCAAACGCTACCGCGAGCGAGTGATAACGCGTGCGAAAATGAAGATGCGCAAGAGAACGCGAGTGTGGGAGAGAGAGAACGCGAGCAAAGATGGTGGCGCGAACGAGAGCGAGAGAGAGAACGATAGTGGAAGCGAGAGAGAACGCGAACAGGAGCGCGCAAACGCTACTGCGAGCGAGTGATAGTGGGAAAGAGAGAAAGAGAACGCTAATGTGAATAGTTGTGGGAGCGACAGAGAACGCTAATGCGAGCGAATTGCCACTCCCCACGCCATAGTACTCGCGATCGTAGGACCCCTTCTCTCGCGATTCTATATTTCGTGGGACCTCTCTCGCGGTATCATATTTCAAGGTCATTCCGCGGTATCATATTTCAAGGTCATCTCGCAGTATCATATTTCAAGGTCAATCCTCACTCCTAGTGGTATCACATTTCAAGGTCATCCCCTCCCATGTGACGTCATTACCCCTCCCCCTGGGATGTCATACCCCTCTCGCCCGCGGGGTACCCCCCGCCCCGCTCCCCCCTCGGAGCCCCTGGGTCGAAACCGGTCTATCTATCCTACTAAGGATAAACATTATATTGCTCGTAATAACTATCATTTTCATCTTTCTGCGTTAACATTTCCACGCATTGAACGTCTATAAAGCTGACACAGCCACTTCGACACAATCGAGAAAAACCTACATAATTATTTAGTGCTCTTTTGTTGCTAATTAGTTGCTCTATTGCGAATTTTGTAGCTCCAGCCATTTCGAAAAAAACAGTGGCTGTACGGACTTAAGGCTAAACTCAGCACAGCCACATGAAAAAAAAAGATAAACAAAAATCAATTACGGATTTTTGCAGTACGAATTTGTGGCTAATTAGTTGCTCCATTGTCAAATCTCTTACTCCAATTAAAAAAAAAACGTAAAGTTGTGCTAACTTTAAACTCAGCACAGCCATACGAAAGAAAAAAATTAATTAATAAAAATTAAATAAATATTTCTTTAGTGTGTATTTGTGGCTAATTAGTTGTTCTACTTCTGTCTCAATTAAGCAACAAAATCTCTAAAAAAAAATTGTGAAAAGTATAAATACCTATCAGGACAAGAATAATGTATTCTAAAAGAATTTGTTACTTGGTCAGTTTCAGTACTACAACTGTTCTCGAATTTGTTTCTAGATAGATATGCAAGTTTCCAATTTGTTGCTCATTGTTTATTGCAATAAAAAGGCTGGGAGAGTGGCTGTGTTGAATCGCGCTCAAGAGTAAAGTACCGTTTCAGACTTTGTTGCTCAATCAAGAGGCACGGTAGTGTCTCGCGCGCCAAGTTACGCGCAGCGGGGCGCCGAGACACGGCCGTGCCTCTATTACGCGAAACGTCGTATTGAGAAATCCTTCGAATATCGGATCTAATTAACGACTGAAACGATCGAATTCTAAGTAGGTTTAATCGAAAGCTTAGGATCGAATTATATAATAAAAGTGTTTTCATTTTTATTTTATGTGAACTACGAGCGGAAATATCGCGATGTAAAGTTTAAAAAAATCGAAAATGGGAAATTTTTATTTAAGAAATGTCGTCTCCTCCGTCTCGGCTAGTGGTGGGAAAATGTCCAGGTTCGCATTTTTAACGCAAGTGCGCCACTGTTTCGCGGCATCTGCACTGAGCTGCACTGCTGAAATAGTGCAACTCAGTGCAGTTATATCGAGAACCGATCCTTATGCTGGATTCACACTACGTACGATGATATGATACTGTTGCGTCACGGGTTACCCAGAGTCGGTAACAATTCCGTACGCGCGCACGGCCCGGCTCCCTGACGCAGCCCGGGAGCGAGGCGCTGCCACAGCGAGGCGAGAAAGAGAGAGAGAGAGAGAGAGAGAGAGAGAGAGAGAGAGAGAGAGAGAGAGAGTTATACGCGGTCCTGGGACCACCCAAAGCACGTGCGCGACCGGGCACAGATCTCGCTGCGAGTCGGCACGTGTACTAGTGGTCGTAGTCGGCTCTGGCGACAGTAACCCGTTTTTAGTTTTGAGTGCGGTTATTGTCCCGTGGTTATTAAACCATTCGGCGGTGTTAATTCAGATAAGTGCGATATCTGCGATTATCGCCCCACACACATAACAATCATTCGTTTTTCTCGCGGCTGCGGCCCGCTTGCGCTCCTCGTGTAGAGGAGATACGATCATCCCTTTGATTATTACATGATTGTAGTACTACGCGGCAAGTGCCCGGACTAATAACTAGCGGCTGCGGCCCAGTGGAATGTCCGTGGCGGACTTAGTATCGTCGAGATCGGACGAGGACCCCGCAGCGTTCGAGTCACGGCCGGTGCGCCACAAGAAGGAAGCCATCCCCCTCGGCGAAGGGAAGACGACGACGGGAGCGGACCTGACGAGAGGACGATCGAATTGCAAGGGCAGGACAGCCCGTAACCCCCCCCCCTGGGGTTATCTACACATCTCGAATGAGTACCTCTACTCACGCCAGACATATCTATGTATTCGTCTCTTTGCTTTTAAGTATAAACGCCCGAGCGGCCCGTACTTTACCGCCATTTTGATAACGCGGCGCGCATGTCCTGCGTCGGACATGCCGGCTTTATAGTCTATTCGACATGTTACAAGTTGCATACTTCTGTCCAGTGTTGTAAGAGATACACTATTTAAAGTAACGAAATATAGTTACAGTTATTTAAAGAAAAATGTAACTAGGTATAGATACAGATACAATTTTCTATAAATAACTAGATAAAGATTTAGTTATTTTAAAAATAAATCTAGATACTATGTAGATACTATACAGATAATAATATGTATAATACAATAATATACAGTAATATGTATTTATTATAATTATTATACATATACATAATATATATACATTATATATATAATATATATATATAATATATATATATATATATATATATATATATATATAATATATATATATATATGTAGTGTCTGGATAGATAGGAGAATTGGGAGTGAGTTAAGTGAAAGTAAAGGGAGTGGGTGTGCTGGAAAGGTGAAGGAGGAAGAGAGGAAGATGAGCAATTGGAGGGAAGGTTGAGGAGCAAGGACAGGAGATGTGAGAAGGAGTTGAAGTTTCGGAGTAAGGTTGGGAAGGAAGCAAGAAGGAGGATGACACGAAGGATTGGAGAAACATAGAGGGTCGACCGAGAAGATCTCGCACCGGGATAAGTAGAGTGGAATAGATGGCGCAGAGAAGGAGAAGTGGCAATTGGCGGAGCGAGAATAGATCGACGGATCGGCGGGTGATCGATGGATCGAATGGAGAAATAGAGAGGATCGATCGGGAAGTTCTCGCTCCGGGACGTGTAGCATGGAGCAGATGATGCAAGAGAGAAGAAGTGGCGAATGGCGGTGCGAGGGCAGATCGACGGAGCGACGGTAGACTGGCGGATCGGTAGAGACGGAAGAGGGTGAGGAGAGGTTAGGAGGAAGTGAAAAGTGAGAAGCGGAAAGAAGGTGAGAGAGTAAAGAGGAGTGGAAGGAGTACGACAGCGGAGGGTGGACCGGGAGGAGAGCGGATGAGAACGATCGAGGTTCGAGAAGGAACGAGAGACTGACTCCGGAGGACACGAGGAAACGAAGAAAGCGGAGGTTGGAGAGTGGAGTGAGGAGAGCAATAGGGAGCGGACAAAGGGAAGGAGCGGGAAAGAAGGAGGAGCACCGGAAAGCGGAGGGAGCAACAGGAAGCGAACAAAGGGAAAGGAGCGGGAAGGCAGGAGAGCACCGGGAAGCAGAGGAGAGCGAGGAAGAGAAGAAGAAGGAAGGATGAAGAAGGAGGGGAGAGGAGGGTGGAAGGAGTGGAGAAAGAGGTGAGGAAGGAGGGAGGAGGAAGCAAGGAGGAGGAAGAGAGAGAGAGACGGCGCCAAGGGGCAGGAAGGAGATGGATTGGGGAATGAGAGATCGTTAAGGGCGGTAAGAAGATGGAGAGATAACCTTTTGGCAGCGTGGGGAAAGGGGGAGGGAACGTGGGAAGGGAGAGGGCGTTTAGTATGTAATGGCCAGCGAAGGTCAGGTGGGGAGATGAAGAAGGAAAGAAATGTACATACGTAAAAGCGGAAGTAGGTTTAAGAGAACGAGGTATGAGAGGGAGAGAGAGAATGGAGAGCGAGAAATGGATGAGGAGAGAGAGAAAAGGATGAGTGGAGTGGAGAGCGAAGGCGTAAGGTAGGGGAGAGGAAGAGGAGAGCGCAGTGAAAAAGGGAGAGGAGAGAGGGTGAGAGGAGTGCGGAGATAAGAGAGAGGGGAGGGAGAGGGTGCTTAGTATGTAATGGCCAGCGAAGGTCAGGTCGGGAGAAGGAGGAAAGAAAGGTATATATGTAGAGGCGGAAGTAGGTTTAAGAGAACGAAGTATGAGAGGGAGAGAGAGAATGGAGAGAAGTGAATGGGCGAGGAGTGAAAATGTAAAGGCGAAAGAGAGAGAGAGAGAGAGGTGTGAGTGAGAGAGAGAAAAGAGAGAGTGGTGAGAAAGGGATAGGAGAGGTGCGAAAAGGGAAAGGACCTTTAGAATGTATCGGCCAGAGAAGGTCAGGTCGGATAGAAAAGGAGAAAGAATGTAAAAATGTAAAGGCGAGAGTAGTGAGCGAAATATGAGAGAGAGAGGAATAGGAGAGAGAGAGAGAGAGAGAGAGAGAGAGAGAGAGAGAGAGAGAGAGAGAGAGAGAGAGAGAGAGAGAGAGAGAGAGAGAGAGAGAATAGTGTGGAGGAGCGAGGAAGGAAAGAAGAGATGAAACTGTAAAGGGAGCGGGAGTCCCTGTGTACCCCGAAAAGGGTTTAATAAACTACTACTACTACTACTAAATATAATATATATATATATATATATATATATATATACACACACATATATACAGGGTGAGCCATTTTAATTAACGCACGCAATTATTTCGGAAACAAAGCATTTTAGAGAAAAATGTTTCAGACAAAAGTTTTATGGTTTCGAATGGGCCATAAGATGGTATCATTGGTTTGACACTGAAGAGTCATTTGAAGGTTACGTGAAGGTTACTTCAATTTTTTTAAATTGCAATCCCTATTTTTTATTGCATATTCTTATAGCTTACCTCGAGAGCTTTCCGAAACACTATAGGCAAATGTCTTTTCGTGAAGTACTTTTCGAGTTATAAAGCTCCAAAGTTGCAATATTTTGATAAAAATACAAAATACCTCGTAAAATATTCACTTTCTGATAGTCTTATCTTACATTATTCGACCAATCAAGCAAGACCCAAGCATGGTCCAGTCAATCAAGGCAAGACCCGAGCATGATCCAGCCAGTCAAGGCAAGACCCGAGCATAGTCTAGCCAGTCAAGGCAAGACCCGAGCATAGTCCAGCCAGTCAAGGCAAGACCCGAGCATGATCTAGCCAGTCAAGGCAAGATCCGAGCATAGTCTAGCCAGTCAAGGCAAGACCCGAGCATGATCCAGCCAGTCAAGGCAAGATCCGAGCATTCTATTAACATCTATCGCAGAAATTGTTCAAAGTTGCCTCCGTTGATTTGAACACAAAATCTAATTCTCTTTGCGAAATGGTCGACCGTTTTAAGTAAGATGGCTTTTGGTATCGCTCTACAAGCAATTCGAATCCGTTCGATCATGTCTTCTCTTGTCGTCGGTTCTCATTCGTACACGATATTTTTTAAGTATCCCCACAAGTAAAAATCAAGAGAAGTCAAATCTGATGACCGAGCGGGCAACTGGACCACTTCGTTCGATCCACCTACCATTGAAGTTTTGATCCAGAAAATTCTTTACGATTTGTGCATAATGTGGTGTCGCACCATCCAGCTGAATCCACATTCTTCGCCTCGTCTCCAAATCGACTTCTTCGAGTAAAACAGGTAAATGATCCCAAATAGTAACTCCAAAAAGACATGTCTGTTCATATTCTCTTCAAAAAAATGTGGACCAATGAGATAACCGTTGACGATTCCACACCAAACCATTACGCTCCAACGATGTTGATTATCTACTTGTCTATGCCAATATGGATTGGCATCTGCCTAGTAATGACAATTATGTGTGTTCAATTCTCCGTTATTTTTAAATGTCGATTCATCAGAGAATAAAACATATTTGAAAAAATCTGCGTCATGCGCAATCATCCGTATGGCCCATCGACAAAATAGTACACGCTGTTGCATGTCATTTGGAGTTAGTGCTTGCGTTAGTGTAATATGGTATGGATATTTTCTTTTTCTCAAAATTCTCACGATTGTTCTCTGAGGTATACCGGTTTGTCTAGCTATCTGACGACTGCTAATATGAGGGTTAATGTTAATAGCCGCTAAGATAGCGAAAACACGTACATCGTCATCACCATATTCATGATTTACGCGACAACGGGTCAACTTACCTTGTTGGGCTCTTATCTTAAGACGCCGTATGACAGTACCATTTGGATGTCGTCTGTTTGAGTATCGATTTTGGTAAAGTCTCGCAGCTTGATGATAATTGCCAAAAGCTTCTCCCAAAACTAGTAAAATATCGATAATTTCTGAAGAAGTATAATCAGCCATCGTAAAAATTCATAAGCTTAATGGTTTGAATTAAAGTTGCTTATAATAATCAGCAGTAGTATCGGATTTTGACTAAATAGTTAGTTAGAAATATCAATATGTAATTCAGTGCAATATCATTCCTTAAAAAAGAAGTCAATGTAGTTATTGATATAAGCAACTGGGTTTGGGAAGCTGTGAAAACAACTGATTTTGAATAGTCGTGAAAACAACCGATTTTGAGTAGCTGTGAAAACAACTGATTTTGAATAGTCGCGAAAACAACTGATTTTGAATAGTCGTGAAAACAACTGATTTCAAGGGGTCGTGAAAACAACTGATTTTGAATAGTCGCGAAAACAACTGATTTCAAGGAATCGTGAAAACAACTGATTTTGAGTAGCCGTGAGAACAACTGGTTTTGACTAGCCATGAAAAACTTTCCTCTATCTTGCCTTAAATAGTTATTTTATTTATTTAAAAGGTATCATAAGAAATTTTAAATTATCCTAAAAATTTTTAATAAATAATCTTTATTAAAGAATTATTAAAAATTATGTAATTGCTTATTGCAAATTTTTTTAAAGAAAAACTATGTCTTTTTTAATGATTATTATGTGCTAAAAAGTATTATAGTAAGTAAAATCGAAAAATTAATATTTTACGAGGTATTTTGTATTTTTATCAAAATATTGCAACTTTGGAGCTTTATAACTCGAAAAGTGCTTCACGAAAAGACATTTGCCTATAGTGTTTCGGAAAGCTCTCGAGGTAAGCTATAAGAATATGCAATAAAAAATAGGGATTGCAATTTAAAAAAATTGAAGTGACCTTCATGTAACCTTTAAATGACTGTTCAGTGTCAAACCAATGATATCATCTTATGGCCCATTCGAAACCATAAAACTTTTGTCTGAAACATTTTTCTCTAAAATGCTTTGTTTCCGAAATAATTGCGTGCGTTAATTAAAATGGCTCACCCTGTATATATACAGGGTGTTCAAAAAGTCCCGGACCGGTTAAATAACTTGTAAAGTAGGCGTCGCACTGAAAAATGATCAAGATAAAAGTTGTAGGAAATGTCCCTGGCTATCCGATGGTGACCATGGCTGTGACCTTGACGTTGACCTTCAAGGTCATTTGAAGGTCAAGTCGATTTTTTTAAATGGAACCCCATATTTTTGATCCCGGAAACGAAAAGAGCGGAAAATTTCACGTTCAGATATGACCTTGACCATTTTTTTTAAATTTGACCTCTGATGGTTGACAAGGCTGACACCAATCCCAGCCTGTTAAGGCAGGGAAGGGTGATGCCCGGCCAATGAAGGCAAGGCTGACATCAATCCCAGCCGGCTAAGGCAAGGTTGGGTGATGCCCGGCCAGTGAAGGCAAGGCTGACATCAATCCCAGCCAGTTAAGGCAGGGAAGGGTGAAGCCAGGCATTGCAGTAAGTTGGAAGTTATTTATTAGAGCAAATGCTCAAAGTTTTCGCCCCCAGCTGTCTGGCAATACGCTATGCGGTTGTAAAATGCTGCAACCGCTTGGCGAATCATGTCTGCATCAATGGCAATGATTTCATCTCTTATTCTCTGTTGAAGTTCATCGAGGTTTGCTGGTTTCGTTCGATATACCCTATCTTTGAGGTAACCCCACAAAAAATAATCTAGTGGTGTAAGATCAGGGGATCTGGCTGGCCATTCTATAGCTCCTTTTCTCCCTATCCACCTTGCTGGAAATACTGTGTTTAAGTAGGTACGAACATCTCGGCCATAATGAGGAGCTGCACCATCTTGCTGAAACCACGTCTGGTGAAAATCATCGCCCACAATTGCCTGAATCGCCGGTATGATTCTATTTCGCAACATGTCTTCGTACTTCACCGCAGTAAGATTTCCGTCAATGAAGAAGGGCCCAACTATTCTGTTATTAATAATCCCGGCCCAGACATTCAATTTTTGAGGATATTGAGTATTGCGAGTATCAGACATCCATCTTGGGTTGTTATCGCTCCAGAACCTAAAATTATGCCTATTGACATTGCCATTAAGTTCAAACGTAGCTTCGTCTGAAAATAAAATTCTATTCAAGAAATTTCCATCAGCATCTATTTGGGCCATCATCAATTCACAAAACTGAAGGCGTCTATCGGAATCATCTTCAAACAGTTCATGTACAAGTTTAATTTTGTATGGATGGAACTTTAATTTTTTTTTCAAAATATTATGTGTAGATCCAACACTAATATCATGTTGCTGATATAATTTCCTAACCGTACGATGTTCAGTAACTGAGAGAGCAACATCCAGCTGTTTCTCTGGATTAGTTGCTGTAACAGGGCGACCCGATCTAGGAAGATCCTTTACACTTCCAGTCAAATTGAACCGTGCAATTGTCCTTTGTACAGTCGACTTGGATATATATATATATATTGCGACAGTAATTTCCGCGGGTCCGCCTGACCCCACGGAAGTCTGTCCAGATTTAATACCGATTCGTGAAATCCGCGATGAATCACTAAATTGCTGCGAGATACCAAATTGGGCGCCAGGCACGGTCTCCCGTGCCACACAATACAATTTTAATAAATCAGGCTAATTAATGAATACGCGATCAGGGAAGACGGGGAAGAGGCTAGTGAGTCGCAAATAATGAGAGTAGCGTCTTTAGAATAGACAAGAGAATATATATTTCGAGCACATACAGAACAACGGCGAATTTATTATTGAATCACGGCGATTCTACTGTGCGAGATCGATACAAATTTATGACGCAAAATCATAACGATCTTATACCAACAAAACGCGCACAAGAATTTACCATAATGGTGACGCGAGAATGACTCTACAACAACGAAAGCGCTCTTACAAGACGCATGTAATATGCGAATATGTTACAGAGTTACCATTCAAATCCACTACCGGAATTATAACGCGAATAGAAGAACGAAATTACAATAACAGAAAAAGAACGCGAGAGTTAATCGGCGATAACGAGAAGACACGAGAATAAAGTTACAATGACGACGTAAAAACGAATTTACACTTATTAAGACGCGGGAAATGAACGTAATAAAACGCGTGATCGAATTCATAATGCCGAGGACTCGATTACGAGACACATGTAAAACGGACATCTGCGAGCCTCTTTACAGCGCACACACGAGAACGCCTTTCCAACGCGAATACGAGCACGCATTTATAACGCGAAGACGAGCACGCCTTTACAGCGTGAATATACGAACGCATTTAGAACGACGACATTTTACGACTTTACTCGCGAATACGATGACTGCCCGTGAAACGTATTTCGGCGGGAAATCCCCCCCCCCCCCAAAGTAACAATCCCCGCAGTTAACACGTTCCTCGAGTCCGAAACTATTCCTCGACGGCGTCCGGTCCGGTGACCTTGGCCGTCGCTCGGTTACGGCCGTACATTCTTTCCCTGGACTCTACCACGAGGCTGCCGCTCCCGGTCTCGTTAATTTCCGCGACGCACTGGAGTGGCGGTCTTACAGGTTACGCCGAGGGTGTGGTCGCTGGACCGTCCTTCTGTTCCTCGAGTTGCGGCTTCGGCGAGGGCGATGCGGCACGCTGAATCGGAGTCGGTCCGCACTAGGCTGCATCTCACGCGACAGTGTCATCGGGACGCTCCTGGCGCAGCGTCGGGCCCTCCCTTTGCTTCCGCGCCATCCAGCGCCTAGCATCTTCTATCGATTATTATCCTTGGATCCTGGGCAGTCGATAAGGGCGGTCGATAATGGCGGTTGATAACTGTTCGATGTTGTATTTCGGTGACTCGCCCGCACACGCCCGTGCGTCCCGCTTGTCGCTCGTCAGGCGCGCTTCCTCGCGCGATCTCCCCGGCTGGCCGGGCCAGGGCTTGACACTCAGTTGTCGCCTCCCCGTCTCAGCGGCGGGCTTGCTCTCCATTAGTGGGGTCAGTCCGGAGCGTCCTCCGGCACGCGGCCCTCCACTCGCCCTTGCTCCGGTATCCCCGAGGAACGCTAGTCGCACAGAGAGAGGCTCCGCTCTGCGCCCTGAGTCCGCACTCTTCCGCTCTCGCTCTCCATCGCTCTGTCAACTTCGCTATTCCTTTGTTCTTTCTCGTCCTCGCTGATTCCGCCCTTCCTTCTCTCCTTTGCTACAACTATACGCTCGCGCGACCCACCACTCCAGCCGCCTCTTACTTCCCTGCAGAATAGAAAAATAATAAGCTCTCTAGATCTCAATCCGCAAGCGGGACCACAAGTACACGACACATGCGGATTAGGCGCCGCAACGCAACTAGATTGATCCGACAAGGGGAAATCGCCATTCTCCCGCCCCGCGGGAGCGACTCCGATCCCTTTCGGACCCCGTTCGGTCAGGCGAGCCCTTGTGACGGACTCTGTCACAGTAGATACATTTATGGATGTACATAGAATATTCTATGAATATACATAACATGTATATTCGAACGAGACTACTGCCTGTATATACATAGAATATATTTTATGTACATAAAATGTATATCAAATGTATATACGTATTATATATGCTGATGTAGATATATTTATGGATATAGTATATAGAATATTATATGAATATACATTACATGATTATGAATTATATTTGAACGAGACCGCTGTCTGTATATACCGCACCTAACAAAATTACCTTTTCAAAAAAGGTACAAAAATGCACCAAGAATACGCGCTCAAAAACCGCCTAAAAAATTACTCCTCAAAAAAGAATTCTTCTACTACGCCTAAAAAAAGAACTCTTGTATTAATTACTTTTGTACAAAAAAGATTTTTCCTACAAAAAATGTGATATCAAGGAAGTGCGCCAACTATAAAAATGGATAGTTTCATAATATTCTTTGGTTACTGTTTATAGTTTGTGAGAAATAAATTAGATAATATAAAGCAAACAAATAAGTATTTTTATACGAATAATTATTTTAATACAAATAAATATTTTAATATATAAATATTTAAATACTATATATAAATCTTTTATAAATAAATATTTGATCGCACGCATGCACGCACGCAGTGAGAGAGAGAAAGAGAAAGTTAGGCAATTAAGATATTTATTTGTTATGAAAGTTAATCATTTTAACACATAATTATTTGAATACAAATAAATTTTTTTTAAATACTTGGCGCCGCCAAACCAAATAGATTAATTGTCTAACCTTTTCTCTCTTAATGTGTTCGTGCGCAGATGTGCGTGCGTGCGCGCGCGCGTGTGCGTGCGCGTGCGCGTGTGTGTGTACGTGTGTGTGTCTTTCGTATTTTCCTCCTCCTGTTTATATGTATAAATTATTGTTATCACAGTTGATAAGTTAGTATGTAATTTAGTTTATAAAAAATGATTGTTAACATATTAAAACAATTAAGATGTTTATTCGGTTTGGCGGCGCCAAGTATTTAAAAAAAAGAATTTATTTGTATTCAAATAATTATGTGTTAAAATTATTACCTTTCATACCGAATAAATATCTTAATTGCCTAACTCTCTCTTTCTCTCTCTCACTGCGTGCGTGCGTGCGATCAAATATTTATTTATAAAAAACTTATGTATAGTATTTAAATATTTATATATTAAAATCCCGTGCAGGGTTACTAGTCCCCCATCGGGCGCCTCCCCACGGTGGCAGATTGGGGAATGCTCGCCGAATCTTCGGAGGGTACCGGGGAAATAAAATACCCGGGGTGGACCAAAACTAGAAAACTAGCAATGGATAAAACGATTAAGGATACTACCCCAAGTGGCAGCCCAGATTTTCGGGAAAATCCACCCTCTACGGAGGTAGGCCCCGTAGATTCTGGGGGGGGGGGGCAATCATTGCTTTGCAAAAATGATCTCAAGGAAAAAACTCATCGTTGCCGAACTAACAAACCAACATTTTAGCACCATCTAAATTAGGAGGGACAAATCAAACTTATCCTATAAATAGGCAGAGATCCTTCTCAACTAGCAACGTGTCTCCGACATGTAGGAATAAGATTCTTCCAAAAACAATATTCAGCAGAGATCTAAACTACAATCTCAAAGACCAACCGGCCACGTCAGAGGATAGATCATGGGAAGAAGTTACAGGTAAAAAAGGCCTAGAAAAAGCCCAGAAAGCCAAACAAGGAACTTAAAACAGGCAAAGTTAAACAACTACTGGTTAAGTGCTCCAATAACTACATCAAATAAATTTACTGCTCTTAGAAATGATGATCCCTGTGACGTGCTAAATGATATTGCCAAAGACAATTATGTGTTAAAAGTTCTGCGTGATGAGGAAATCAAGATCCAGACCAAAACCACCCACGATTACTCCATCATAATAAAAGAATTGCAAAAAAGGAAAACAGAGTTTCACACTTATAAGCTCAAATAAGACAAAAGCTTCAGGGTCGTATTAAAAAATATTCACAAATCCAGAAGATATCAAGCTAATAATTGAAGAAGAAGGTCATCAGATAACCAATATGTGGAACATAAAGAGCAGGATAACAAAAAACCCTCTGCTCATCTTTTTTTAGATCTAAAACCCGATCCAGGAAACAAACAAATTTATCAAATTAAATACCTTTTAAACTACAGAGTTGTATTCGAAGCCCCTAGACCAAAGATACAGGTCCCCCAATGTGCTACCTGTCAAAGGTATGGGCACACTCGGCTTTTGCCACCGTAAGCCCAGATGTGTAAAATGCGCGGGTGATCACGCTATGTCTGACTGTCAAAGGAAAACGAGATCCGACCAAGTTAGATGCGTTCTTTGCAACGGGAACCATACGGCAAACTATAAGGGATGCTCTGTTTACAAGGAACTCCAGAAAGTCAGATATCCTTCACTTAGACCCAGAAGCATTCTCACAGCTCATGCAGTCACTCAACCGCGTGCTACCTATGCTGAAGCAACAGAAATTGGTCTCCAACAAAGCAACTCTGGCTGTAATTCACTCTTTCAACCAGAACAAGAATTAAGCTCCCAGCCAATAAAAAATCCCAAAGATGTCTGTGCATTAATTCAAGATTTAATAAATCAAATGAAAGCCTTCATTAGTATGCTGGCAAATATAATGACTAAACTAACTCAAATTCAATAGTCTAAAGCTAGCCCTCTGAAATGCCAACATACTGAGGAACTTAAAGTCTTCCTTAATTCTCATAACATTGACGTAATGCTACTGCCCGAGACACACTTTACGGATAGAAGTTTCGCCAAATTCCCAAACTACTGCTTCTATCACACAACCCATCCCGACGGTACAGCCCACGGTGGCACGGCCGTTGTTATTAAAAATAAAATAAAGCACTTCCAGTCCTCTTCCTATCGAAAGGAACAGATTCAGGCCACCAGCATTGTCGTGGAGGATTGGACTGATCACTAACTCCTATCACTAACGCGGCTATCTACTGTCCACCGAAATATACGATTAAAGCAGAGTTCTTTAGCGGCTCATCAAAACTCTTGGAAATAAATTCATAGCTGGAGGTGATTTTAACGCAAAGCATGTTGATTGGGGGATCTCGATTCACTCTTCCCAAAGGTCGTGAGCTACTTAAGATGGTAGAAACCTCAAGCCTGAGAGTCATATCCACTGGCCACCCAACTTATTGGCCCACAGACAGAAATAAAATTCCTGACCTGATTGACTTCTTTATAATGAAAGGCTTCTCGGAGAACTATTTCGTAAGCTCCAGCTGTCTAGAGTTATCCTCAGATCATTCTCCAGTTCTAGCAACTCTGTCTAGCGAAATTATGCTCAAACCTAGGAAATGCTCTCTGCACAACAATAAGACTGATTGGAATCAATTCCGTGACCTTTTTACTACTACCCTAAACACAAAAATACCACTAAAATCTGAAGAAGATATAGAGGATGCTGTAAAATATTTTAACTCATCGATACAGAAAGCTGCTTGAGACTCACCCCCAACATACATAACCCACGATAGTAGACTGAGCTACTCAAACACAATACTAGAGAAAGTGGCTGCAAAGAGAAAACTAAGAAAACAGTGGCAACCCGTTGTCCTCAAATCAAAAGCAAATTAAACCGCCTGATAAAGAATTTTAGATGTCTGGAACCCGAAAGAAACCTCGGTGCAAAACTACCTACACCTTGACACTACGAAAGCCAGTGATTACTCTCTATGGAAGGCCACAAAAAAGCTAAAACAACCAAAAGCGGCATCTCCTCCTCTGCGTTGTGAGGACGGGAAGTGAGCCCGTAGCGATTCAGAAAAAGCTGCAACCTTCGCTGAACATCTGCGAAAAGTCTTCGCGCCCCACCCTTACGAAGAATCCCCAAAGCACAAAATGAATGTTCTTCGTTATCTGCAATCCCCAGATGCCTCTCATGGAACAATAAAGAGCTTTACTAAAACAAAAGTCCGGAATAGCATTAAGAGACTAAATTGCAAAAACAGCTCCTGGATATGACCTTATTATGGAAAAAATCTTGAAAGAACTACCTGACTCTGGTATTACTTACGTCACACAAATTTTCAATTCTGTATTAAGACTCAAAGCCTTTCCCTTCCAATGGAAAGTTGCCCAAGTCATAATGATACCTAAACCAGACAAGACTCCTGAGGACCCAAAATCGTACAGACCAATTAGTCTGTTACCTATTCCTGCCAAGACCTTGGAATCATTTCTGACTGCGAGATTATCACCTGTCATAAAGGAAAAAAACTTGATCCCAAATCACCAATTTGGGTTTAGACAGTCCCACTGTACAACTGAACAAGTACATAGACTAGTCTCCGAAATACATAAATCAATGGAAAACAAGGAATTCTGCTCAGTAACCTTCCTGGATGTCTCCCAGGCTTTTGACAGTTTGGCATGATGACTTCTTTATAAAATTAAAATCAACCTTCCAGATTTTCATCAAATCTTGAAGTCATATCTAAATAATAGGTACTTCCAAGTCACTTATGGAGAGTCAGTGACTAGTCTCTGTCGGATCTCTGTGGGGGTTCCGCAAGGCAGCGTACTGAATCCACTACTGTACTTACTTTACACGGCCGATCTTTCTACCAACCAAACAACCATGACAGGAACATTTACAGATGATACTGCAGTATTAGCTTCTCACTCAAACCCTGAAACAGCCTCTACTATCCTGTAAAACAATTTAAGCAAAATATCCACATGGATGAGGAACTGGAGGATCAAGGCTAACGAAGCCAAGTCGGTTCACGTCACCTTTACCACAAGACACGACACATGCCTTCCAATTAGGATTAAAAACACCGAAATTCCCCAAGCTGAGCATGTTAGGTACCTTGGAATCCACCTAGACAGACGGCTGAACTGGAGACACCATATCTTCATCAAGAGAAAGCAACTTAGCCTCCAATTGCGCAAAATGTATTAGATGGGACCCAGGTCGCAGTTAAGAATTGAAAACAAATTGCTTTTATACAAAGCTATACTAAATATGGACCTATGGTATCCAATTATGGGGCACAGCATCCCACTCAAATATCGAAATACAACAAAGGTTTCAATCTAAAATATTAAGGATCATAATAAATGCACCTTGGTTTGTTCCTAACGAAGTCTTGCATTGTGATTTAAATATGCCCACGGTGAAAGAAGAAATAGCAATAAAGATCAAACAATATAGAAACAGGATTCTGGATCACCCGAATCAACTGGCAAACCAACTTATGTCTGACAATACTACATCACGTAGATTAAAGAAGAAACTACCATATGATCTGTAGATTAAAGTATAACGTCATGAGTTACTGAATTTCGTCAGTGGACGAAATTCTGCAAACTCCAAACTTTCATACTATTTACTGAATGTCCAGTACAAAATGGACAGATTGTAATAAATATCGGAGTAAAAAAAAAATATATTAAAATATTTATTTATATTAAAATAATTATTTGTATAAAAATACTTATTTGTTTGCTTTATATTATCTTCTTTATTTCTTACAGACTATAAACACTAATCAAAGAGTATTATGAAACTGTCTATTTTTATAGTTGGCGCACTTCCTTGATATCACATTTTTTCTAGGAAAAATCTTTTTTGTACAAAGATAATTAATACAAGAGTTCTTTTTTTAGGCGTAGTTTTGTAGAAGAATTCTTTTTTGAGGAGTAATTTTTTAGGCGTTTTTTGAGCGCGTATACTTGACGCATTTTTGTACCTTTTTTTGAAAAGGTAATTTTCTTAGGATTTCACACATTTTGTAGTAATTATTACTATTTAAAAAATATGAATTCATGAATCTGATAATTGGCGACAAAAACAGTAATATCACGAATGCACATGAACTACGTGGCCAATGTACACGTTTGGGCTGAAGGGTAACGCGTATGTGCACAATTCTGGTTCTGTTCCGTGCTATGGTAAGACGGGGGGGATTGCCTGGCACGATCCTTACGCGTGCCCCGGTGCCGCCGACCCCGTTGGTTCTCGTGGCGGATCTCTACGTCGCGATTGTCGCAATCCGGACATCCCGGTTGATGGGAGTCATGTGGCACGGTCCCTACGCATGCCCCGGTGCTGCCGAATTCATTGATTCTCGTGGCGGATCCCTACGTCGCGATTTTCGCGGACATCCGATCCGGACATCCCGATTGACAGGAGTCGCGTGGCACGGTCTCTATGCATGCTCCGGGGTCGCCGAACCCGTTGGTTCTCGTGACGCATAAATTTATTATGACGAAAAATTTAGAAAACGTTTCAATTTCGATTTTAATTTAATTATGTTTGTTTACTAGTCAACGTAAAACTGTTTTAAAATCGAAAAATAACCACTGTGTAGTTCACAAAGTTGGAATTATTAAAAAATTCACACAGAATGTTACTTTGCTATTGAGTTCAGCATGATCAATGTAAATTTCTCTTATTCTAATGAAATACTATAATTTCGTAATAATTGTTACTAATTAGCTGTTATAAATACATCAAAAGTATAAACGCTAAAATAAAAGTGTTGTTATATATAATAGTAGAAAAAAATTGTTCAAAATATTTTAAATTTTATTTTATTATAAATATACTTACTACTTCGGCGTTTTTTTTCTGGTGTTTCTAACGATAATCTAATTATTGTAAAAGTAATAATAATATTTTATTATTACTTTTACTACAATTAGAATCACGAGATTTGGAAGAGCCAATTGAATGCCCAGAAAAATTTAGCATAACTGTTTTATTATCATCCTCATTATCGTCATCATAATCATTATCCTCTTCAGTGTCAAAAATAGCTTCAGTTTTAAAAATTTAGAAGTCGAGAAAACTTTGGAATATCTAATTCAAGAATTGATTGTCGATAATGTAATTTGTGTATACTCTTATCATGGCACATAAATTTTGCCAACTCTGTGATTTCCGACTCTGTAAGATAAGTGTGATACATTTTGTAGCAATATGTTTCCCTAATTTGGTGCCTCGTAAAGTATTTTGTTGCTTCACATTTTGAAGAAAAATCTAGCATAAATTGACACGCTCTTAAATGCTTATATTGATGTTTCTCATATCCAGGAATGCCAAAAAGAAAAGGATTTTGAAATTCTACTTTTGCATTCGATCTATGTTGCAATAATAATTTGATGCAATCTTGTAACTGTGAATGTAATAATACAGGTACATTACGACCTATTTTACCTCTAATATCAAATGTAACATATTTTCTAATTGCCTAATTTAGAAAACAGACACATAGAAAGTAAATTATTAAATAATATATGTAACAAATGTATATCAATTTTTACATTACAATTAATTAAAATGTAAGATGTTCTAATTTGAAGGAAGAAAAATATGAACTTTTAGACACAAAATAAATACAAAAAATTAATAATTGTTAAAAATTTCGATATTACCTCTTTCCCAATCTTAGATAATGAATTATACACTTCTGGATCTGGATCTTCTCCAATATCTTTGTCCAATACATTTGTAATCTTTTATTAAAACTTTTTCGATTTCACCTGCTCTTCTTCTGTTATAAACTTGAATAGAAGCAAGCGTTGCTTTTAATAATTTTAACCATGTACTGTAGTTGTAAGATTTCAACAGATCACTGTGTAACGATGCTCCCCGGAAAAGCATCGTTCCCGGTCGCGAACAGCCGGAAGCCACCGACGCAGGGCGGGGGGGGGGGGAAACAAGGCGCGGTGCGCCCTTTTTTAAACGCACGCAAACAAGTACGGAGAGGTAGCGAAGGGGGGACCACGGGCATGTCGAAACGAGATCGAGCAAGCTCCGCCGAGCAACCGAAGACCACCGAGCGTACCGATACAGTACAGACCGGATCCCCACGCTGCGGCACACCGACGGTGCCCGTGCGCCGACGCGCTCATTATTCCCGCCACGAAACGATTAGCACCAAGAAACACGTATAAAAAGGGGACGATTCGGGAAAAAAGGGCAGTCGTCGAGATCGCGCTGGCCGGAGGATCTAGTTCTCACGAGCTCGAGCACATCCCGTCGACTACGAGCGCCGACGACGACGCTTGCCCGGCTCGACCCGGTTCGAGCCCGGCAGTCAAGATCGGCCGCTCGTCGCCCGGTTCGCATTTGCGGCCGGGCTCGCCACGGGCATCGTCTCCGGCGCGGGACGGCCCGAGCAGGCACCCTTTCCCCAGTAACCGAGAGGTGAGAGCGTTCTCTGCTTCTGCTGCGGCAATTCCCAGCACTGCTGAATTCCCCTAACGATCCCGGACCCCACGACCAAGCACACGCCTCGAGGTAAGAGCGTTCTCTGCCCCGACTGGGAGTTTCCGGCCGCCGGTCGTCATCCACGCCGCGACCCGTTCGTCAGGGTATACCCGGGGAGTTCGACCGAAGGGATGGAACGGCACGCCGACGATACCATCGCGTTAATGTAACAGACACCCGACGGAAACCACCGTGCATTCCATTGTAAGGCCGTTCGATCTAGTGATACCGCGTTGCATTGTAAAGCTAAGACTCCATTTATGCGTTGAATTGCGGTAAAGGTGCGATTTCATTGACGCTAGAAACCAGCGGCAAATGGGGGTCACGTGACTTTTGGCGTCAAGAAAATGGGGGAACAAAGAAGTTCAGACCGTCTCAGCTTTTTCAGCGTGCTGCAAAATTCAAAGGTTATACAATTACAGTTATACAATAAATGACAACGAGAATGAAGTAAGTAATATATTAATATTATATGGTAGATTTGGAATATTTTGATTATTTGTACATAAATATGCTGCTTTTTAGGGTATTAATAAATTATAATATAGACGAGCGGCAAATTTAGTCACGTGACTATATTCGCCGCTAGTTTCTAGCGTCAATGAAATCGCAGCTTAACGCTTGCGGCAATGTACATGGACCAATCAGAAGCCTCAACGCAGGCTACCGCAAGTCGTCTGTCACGGCCTGCGTCTACCTGCGTTGAGATTAAAATATTTTGATTTTGCCGCAACGGCAAAATATCTTCGGCAATACTCGGAAGAGTTCGGAACCACGAAGTTACGGCAATGATATATTTATAGTTAACAGTAGATTGTAGATCAGTTTTTTAGGTTAATTAGACGATCTTTATGTCGAATCGATACTGTACATACAATAATTATAAATTAAAATCTTTTTTTTCTATTTTCTACTAACAAAGATTTTGATAATTATTTTGTGCAGCACCGATTCGACATCAAAATCCCGTAATTAATCTAAAATTTATATTGGTATATAACCTATACTTAACTGTAAATATAAATATATTGTCGTGGCTTCGTGGGTTCGTACAAAGTGATTTCGTGAGTGAAAGTCTTTTCTTAGTATTATACAAATATGAATGTTGAATACAACACAGAAAATTGTGAGATTGAAAGTGGCGAAGATTTTAATGAATTAATAATTCATTATGTGAGATCTCGTCCTGAACTATGGGACATGAAGAATAAATATTATAAAGATAGCATTATTAAAACAAACAAATGAAAGGAAATAGGTCGAGAGTTAAATGTACCTGGTAATTATATTGTTGAATTTCAATATATGTCTATATTATTTTTTTAAATTAAATGCAAACACTATCAGCTTTTGGAAATAAAGTAAAATGATAAAATAAATATTGATTTTGAAATTATTTAAACATGTTAATTTAACATTTGTAAGTTTAACATTTTATTTCAATTATTATGTTACTTTATATAACAGATAGTTTCGTAAAATCTCGCTGGCGGTCTATTCGAGATAGATATATGAAAAAGAAGAAAAAACTCAAAACCAAAAGTGGGCAAGCTACAATGATGTTACCAACTTGGTCACTAATGTCTCATCTGGAATTCTTAAGTGAGACAGTGGAACCACGACAGTAAGTTTCTTTATATTTTAATTTAATACTAATTTATTAATTAACTATATAATTTCAGAACAATTTCCAAGATCGTAATGTTTCTATGCTTCAATCCAATGCTACACCATTGATACAATCAATATCAACGCAAAATTCTGAAACAAGTACGTTTTTATTTTTTATAATGAATAAATACATATTTGTATTAAATTCAGTATTTACTATTACAATTTTTTCGGGATTTTTCAGACAGTGACATAAATATTTCAAATGTGAATTTTTTATTGCAACGAAGGCAACCGTTGATTTCATTAAATACAAATATGTTACGTAATGTCTCGCCAAGATCTTCAGATTCTCAAGATTTATCTCCATGTGCTTCAACATCAGCTAGCAACTCGTTTGATTTACCATCAATATTCCAACCTCCTTCAACCACAATCTCAGCATGTCCTCCATCGAGTTCAACTTCGCGATTTCAAAGAAACAAACGTTAGTTACTTTTAATTACTTTTCAGTATTTATATGTATGTACTTTCATTATTTAATTTTAATGCTACAAAGCATCCCAGCAAACACAATGTTACATGTAACATACATGTTATAATTTCCTACTCAATATATCTGTTATATAATATACATATTATATAATAGTTATATTGTTGAGTGGAAAATTACAACTAACATGTACGTTACATGTAATATTGTATTTGCTGTGATTATTATTTAATAGATTTAAATATACTTCTATTATTTTTAACATTATGTATTTACAATATTTCTTTTATTCCTTAGGTGAAGTTGAATTACTCGATAACGTTGACAAGGCAATTTTAAATCTGACGACTGAACCAAAGAAAAGTATAAGTTTTACAGATCAGATTATGCCAGACGATTTATTTTACCTGTCTGTAAGCCGTGATGCTCAATATTAAATTTTAGAGATAAAATGCGCTTAAAACAAGGTATTTTAAATTTGCTAACCGAATTATCAAATAGTACACCTAATCTACATTAAGCCAAATGCTAAAGCGAACAAAGGACCATTTTTTTTTGTGATTTACCGTGATTAATTTACATATACGTAAATGTTAAATTAATATACTTAAATAATTTCAAAATCAATATTTTACTTTATTTTCAAAAGCTGATAATGTTTGCATTCAATTTTCATATAAAATAAAACTTTTAGTTACATTATAGCAATATTGCTGCAAGATTACAATCTTGTTGTAACATTGCTATAATGTAACTGCAAGTTCTTTGGTGTATGACTTTTAAGAAATAATATAGATATATATTGAAATTGAACAATATAATCACAAAGAACATTCAACTCTCGACCTATTTCTTTTCACTTATTTGTTTTAATAATGTTATCTAATATTTGTTTTTCATGTCCCATATTTCGGGATGAGATCTCACATAATAAATTAATTTCTTTATTAATTTTATTATATAATTTTTAATTCTTAATTAAGATCTTCACCACTTCCAATTTTACAATTTTCTTGATTTACGTATATGTAAATTGTATGTATAAAAGTGCATTACTTGTTTTTACACTTTAATAAAGTATATTTAATATATTTAATCATTATTTTATATAATATATTTAATGTATATATTTCTTTTATGTATAACATATTATCAAATGTGCAATTTTATTTTACTATATAGAAGCAAAGATTGTAATGATATTATAATCTTAAGATGATATGCTTCAACAAATATTTTGAAATGGAACACTTTTGACTAAAATACTTTTTGTTAAATGCAAGAGTTTTGTAAACATTATTCATTTGATTTCATTTTAATTATTATCCACTTTTACTTACTTAATGTAAACCTAACATTTTTAATGATGTTATTTTAAATTTTATTTTACTGTATGGAACTAGAGATTATAATGGTGTTATGATCTTAAGATATGCTTCAATTTTGTAATGACTGAATTACTTCATATTAAATGCAAGAATTTTGTAAGCGTTTGCTTGATTTCGTCACTATTATCCATTCCATCACTTTATATGCCTAACATTTTTAATAAAATTATTTTTTAACAAATTAATATTTTATATTAAAGAAAAATTGCTGGATAGCAGAAACAATTAATTTTATTTACCAGTGAACTGATGCACAGATACATGCTTCGGGAGTGATTAAGTCAAAGGCCAGTCGAAAACGCTGTTAAATAGAATAAAGATTATCAGCAACTGATGTATTGCCATTTCTATAAGTGACAACATGACTTTTCCTCATCTCAAAGTTTTGATACATATATTTCGGGTATAGAAGATTGCTTTCATGCGCTAAATTCCGAATTTTCTTGAATTTTTTCTGCGAGTTTCTTAAAAGCAAGCAATTTTTTACTCAGGCTCAGCATTGCCTCTTGCTACTTCAAACTGAGATTGAGTATCGGAGACACTTGAATGTTAAACATGCCATTTTTATCACGCAAAAAGAATATAAACTATTGAACTGCAATAAAAAAAACATTAAAATTAAAATATTTAATAATTTTTATAAATAATTACTTTAATTTCGAAACAATTACTTTTTGAAAGTATATTTTATTATCTTACCATTTACTGTTCCTTGCAAATGACATTCTTCAAAATTTGGCACTTTTCTCCATTGCCTAGATATAGCGCCTTCCTCCATAAAATATTTTGTATATGCCTTTCTAATTTGTTTTGCTTCATTTGAAGAATTTCTGCTTGTAGTTGCAGCTGTAGAGCATTGCCATAAAGCTGGTTGCCCTTCTACTCTCCATGTCCCATCCTCCCTATAACCACAGCAATCTTCACGATCAACGAATCCAATCGGGATATATCTTCTATTAGCAGCTAGTATTTCAAGATCTTTATTTGTAAGCCAATTATGCAAAACAACACAAGCTTTAATGATATTTTCCACAGTTGGAATTGATGCAATAATTGGCTTTCGAAAGATTCGCCAACGTGATGATAATACTCCAAAAGTATTTTCAATTAATCTCCTAGCTCTACTGAGGCGGTAATTAAAAATGGTTTTATCTGCAGTCAAATTGCCTGGATATGGCCTCATCATATTCGTTAGAAGCGGAAATGCTGCATCTCCGACAAATACCATAGGTAGACAAGTATTTGTATTTGGAAGAATCTTTGGTGGGCGTAATGGTAACGTTCCATCTGCCAAGTGCTTTCCAAAATCCGTGTTTCAAAAAATACCACCGTCACTTTCTCTTCCAGCAGAACCAATGCTCACATAAGTGAATCTCAAATTGGCATCACATACTCCCAACAGTACTGTACTAAATTGACCTTTATAGTTATAAAAAGCTGATCCCGTATTTTTGAAGCACTGTACTTGAACGTGCTTACCATCAATGGCTCCGATGCAATTCGGAAAATTCCATTTTTCTTCAAAATCTATAGCAACTCTGACCCATGTGTCAGTCGTAAGTCGTGGAAGAACTATTGGCATAAGTGCCATCCAAATAGCGTTGGTTGTTTCTGTGATAATTTTTGGAATAGTGGATTTACCAATACAATACATATAATGCAAACTGACCATGCTGTCACCACATGCAAGATACCGTATAGTCAATGAAAGACGCAATCCAGCACTCAGAGGTTCCCTCGTTACATGCAGTTTTGTAATTTGATTTTCTATCATTGCTAACAATTCATCAAATTGATGGGTTGACATTCGATGATAATTAAAAAATCGCTCAGGATCATTTCGCAATTCTACAACCAAATTTTCACATGCATCTTGTTCAAATCTCTGTGAAATTATCGGGTGAATCCACCATCGAGCAATTCTTCGATTTTCTTCTGATTGAATCGCACGTTGTTTTTTCCTCCGAAGCCATAAAAATAAAGCAAGTTTTTGTCGTCTATCCATTCTTTAGTAATAACAATGTGTTTTAGGGCGATTTTTACCAGCTAGTTAACCTAATTGTTTTACGAAATTTTCTACCAATGTAGATTAAGTTTAGTCTTAGTTTAACTTATTTTTTAACCTTCTCTAATTGTTAGAACAAGAAAAAGATAAAAAGTAAGTTAAACTAAGATTAAAGTTACTCTACATTAGTAGAAAAGAATATTAGTAACCTATTAATAATTTCAAAAATAGCGGCACAGCAGTTGCTCAGTGTTGTTTAACGCATCTATGGAGTCAAACTCATTGCGTTGCCGCACTGCGTTACCGCAATTCAACGCATAAATGGAGTCTTAGCTTAATACGCGTCCGACGCGATCGTACCACGTTTTTTTTGTTATATGCGCACGATGCAACCATACCGCGTTTTACGGAAATACGCCAACCTACCACGCCGGGTAGGACGTACTTGCGCGATCAAATGTTCCATGATTGATTGGATCGAAACTGTTGTTCTTGTATTACTAAATTATAAGTTTTTTTTGTTTTGTTTTATATTGAATAAAAGCAGAATTAAGTACGTCAGAGTTAAGCGTGTTCTATCCTATTCCCACTACGCTGCCCCGAAACCCATCCGCGACGCGAGCACGCGCGAACAAGCCGCTAACGATTGCGGAGGCAGGTTGTTTTAACTGTATAGTTCACATCTTTTTTCTCTTAAATAATTATATAATTTCTGTATGTCCTCCATGTTTGGTAATTTAACTTTGTCATGATTTTATTGTGTTACAATTTCTTCTGCTACTTTACTGTCATTCCATAATATTCTTTTAAAAGTTTCAAGAAATTTTCTACACTCCTTAAAGCCTCATTATTATTTTTTAAATATATTCTGTACTTAATAAATTTCCTATTTTTTTTTTAAAGTATACCAATTCGTGTAGGGACGGATGGCATATTTTTAAATGTATTGCCAAATCAAATCGAGCTACATCTTTAGTAGCTAAAAGGCATGAGTCGTAACGTGGTTGATAAATTGTTGCAAAATCAGTGATATTTGGATTGAATTTTTTAATAGAAATTAAGTAACGACCCAAGAAGTCTTAATTCTGTTCATATCATGTCATGCTGACGCTGATTTCTAAATTTTCTGCATAATTTATTCGCACGAAGTATCATCAATTCGTCATATTTTATTATTCTGCATACAACATCGCCTCTTAAAATTGGAAAGATTACTTTCCTAACGGTATCACTGGCTTTATTATGTATCCGTGCTTGTACTTTTCTACCAAGCTATTTAGAACCTTTTTACCGATAACTTTTTGGTTACATTCTTTAAAATAATGCCTTACATTATTTTTTGTAAAAAAGCCCTTACACTTTGTGCAACAAGTGAAATCTAATGCAGGTTAATTAGCTTTTGATGGTCTACAAACTAATATTAACTTTCCGATATTATACAAGGCACTGGTATTATATATAAAACTACTTTCTTTTCTAATAGCATCTATAATAGTCTTTCTTTCTAAATTACCTAAAAAAAAGTGCAGTAATTTTTTAAATAAAATTCTGTGTAATACCCTGTCTAGATTGGAGACTGACATTGAGTTGAGGATAATATAAAATCTTTTATTGTTCAAACGATACTTATAATTTTTTATAGTAACAAATATTGCACAATCATAATATAATTTTAAAAATGCTAAAAAATTAAATAAGTAACATTTGAACAATAAGATTTTATATAATCCTCAAAGAGGCTCAGCTTCCAGTCTAGACAGTGCACAACACTTAATTTAAAAATGATGTGTACGTACATACATATATACATACACGTTATTTTAAATTTTATATTATACTTATACAACTTTATATTATATTTACCTTTAGGAAGCAAACTGAATTTTTTCACCTCTACTTCATTTTTGTGGACAGTCTCTAAATGTCTAGCAAATTTTGTTTATAATTTTTTGCGTTACTTGCAAAAATATTTTTTATTTGCTCCTTTTTTTCAGATTTAGAAACAATAAGGTTTGTGTCACACGTTTCAATTCCTTCATAATTGTACTTTGAGGAATCAAGACTGCTTTTAGAAGTGTTAGATTTATTAGTCTTATTAAAGTTTCATGAAGCAGTATTTGACTCGTCATCCGAATCTTTTGAATCTTTGAAATATTAGGACCTTCATAGTCTGGATCGTTGAGATCCTCACTGTCGTTAATATATTCTGAAATTAAAGTATGCTAATTAGTACAATGTAAAATGTATATACATATATTAAATTCTAATGCTAGTAATATTACATATAAAAAGGTACGAGAAATATAAGATTTATGTGTATTTATGTATTTAAATGTACTAAAAAGTATTAAAAAATAAGTTAAGAAATATTATATATGCACAATGTTACAATCTTACAAAGAGTTATTTTTTACAATTTAATCACAGTTGAAACTTTTTAATTATAATTGTATTTTTACGATTTGGACGGTTTCTTAACTTATTTATCATCATAAAGTAGACACATTGAGCTTTTAAAAAAGCTTAAGAAAATAAAGAATCAACACATATTACTTTCAAATAACTTTATATTTTTCAAAAATGTTTAATTTAAAAACTTGAATTTAATTTAAAGATTTCAAATGTTTTTAAAAATGTTTTCAAATAATTTACTTAAAAATATCGGAATATAAATTTTAAGGATAATACATAAATATTTTAAATTTCAAATATTATATTGCGACGTGAATTTCCGCGGGCCCGCCTGACCTTGCGGAATCCGCCCAGATTTAATACTAATCTTCCCGGAGAGTACTACTAAGTGGACGAATCACGATATATACTAAAATTAGGCGTCAGGCACGGTCTCCCGTGCCACATAATACGATCTTAATCAATCATACTAATTAATGAATACGTGATCTGGGAAGGGGGGGAGAGTCTAGCGCGTCGCAAATAATCAGAGTATCACCTTTAAAGAATATCAGAGAATATATTTCGAAGACATAAGGAACTTAGTGAATACGTCCGCAAACGGACAACGTGAATATAATAACGCCTTTACGACGCGACTACTGTAACTGTAATTTTACAACGTGAATTCTCTAACGAAAGTTCAACTCGAATCCCAGAACGGAATTGTAACGCGAATACAAGGACGGAATTATAACGCGAATACAGTTATGAAGTGACACGGCACTTTACACGCGAATGACGACGAGGTTACAAATCGAAATTATACGAAATTATAACGCCGATACAACGGCGGACATACCACCCGAGCTCAATGCTGGCCGTATAATACCATTACGAATATTCATTTCTTTAAGGCGAATACGACAACGGCCAGACGAATTTACAACAACTAAGACGCGAGAAATGGACTTACATTAATGAAGGCGTGGTAACGACTCTACCACGCACAGAACGATACCGGAAATGTTATAATAACGAAAGTTACAATAACGAAGTTACAATAACGAAAACCGCGAGAGTGAATTGACGATAACGCAGACACAAAAACGAACTTTTAATAACGGAGACGCGAAAACGAATTTATAGTGACGAAAACACGAGATCAAACGTATGATACCGGAAACGCGAGAATAAGCCTACATACGCAGACACAAGAGCGACTTTGCCAGCGAGCGAGGAATCGTTCTTGACTTAACGCAACGAGTAATGGCGACTCTACAATATAAGACCGGTAACGGATTTGCAATATAAATCCCACGACTGCCGGTGGGATGCGTGATCGGCGAGAGAATTCCCCCTATAATACTCGACGAGCCCGGGAGAGCGAGACTCCCCGCGAGACGACCTCCGGCCCGGTGGCCTTGGTCGCCGTACTATTCCGACGTAAGTCCTTTCCCGCGGACGTTATTGGGAGACTGCTGCGCTCGGTCTCGATAACGCGCAAGAGGCCGAAGTGATGGTTTTACAGGTTATTCCGATCTTGTCGTTGCTGGGTCGTCCTCGGGTCTCTCGTTGGTCGGGTCCGGGGAGGGCGATGCGGCACGCTGGATCGGATCCGCTCCACACTGCGCGGCAACCCACACGACAGTGACTTCGGGACGCTCCTAGCGCAGCGTCGGGACCTCCCTTCACTTCTGCGCCATCCTGCGCCTAACATCTCTTGCCAATTTTTCCCTTGGATCCCTGGCAGTCGATAAGGGCGGTCGACAATGGCGGTCGATAACTGCTCTGATTACTCCTTCGACTCGCCCGCACACGCCCGTGCGTCCTGTTTGCCGCTTATCAGGCGCGCTTCCTTGCGCGAATTCCCCGGCTGGCCGGGCCAGGGCTCGTCGGGAGGGTCCCGATAGCGCACGGTGCGATAGCACACATCCCGGTAGCACACATAAAATTTAACTCATTTCCCGATAGCTCACATCCCGATAGCACACGTCCCGATATCGCACAAGATAAAAAACACATTTTCTCGATAGCGCACAAAGAAAGAAACATGTTATCCCGACAGCACACATTCCCGAATACTCTTTATCCCGATAGCGCACGTCCCGATAGCGCACGTCCCGATAGCGCACGTCCCGATAGCGCACGTCCCGATAGCGCACGTTCCGATAGCGCACGTTCCGATAGCGCACGTCCCGAAAGCGCACGTCCCGATAGCGCACGTCCCGATAGCGCAGGTCCCGATAGCGCACATCCCGATAGGGACCGAGCCAGGCGACCCCCGTTAACCGTTGACGGAGGTCACCTGGCACGGTTTCTACGTGTGCCCCGGTGCCGCCGAACCCGTTGGTTCTCGTGGCGGATCCCTACGTCGTGATCTTTGCGACCTGGACGCCCCGGTTGACGGGAGTCACCTGGCACGATCCCTACGCGTGCCCCGGTGCTGCCGCACCCATTGATTCTCGTGGCACACCTCTGTGTCCTTCTTTCGGTGTGCAAATGCACGGTGCGCTTCTTTTCGTGTGCATCTTTTCCGTGCGCAAATGCACGATGTCCTTCTTTCGGTGTGCAAAAGCACGGTGCGTTTCTTCTCGTGTGCATCTTTTCCATGTCCAATTGAACCGTTCGCAAAATATCGTGTCTAATGTCTCTGTGTCCTTCAGCACCGTGTCTATTTGAACGGTGTCCAAGTGAATGCCACTCGTCACTCAGTCGCCGCCTCCCCTCCTCAGCGGCGGGCTCGCTCTTAGTCAGTGAGGTCAGTCCGGAGCGTCCTCCGGAGAGCATGCGGCCCTCCACTCGCCCTTGCTCTGGGATTCTTGAGGTATGCCAGTCGCTCAGGGAGAGGCCCCCGCCCTACGCCTCGTCCCGCATTCCACTGCTCTAGCTCTCCGCGGTCTCGCCAGCTCTACCGCTCCTCCGCTCTCGCCCTCGTCTCGCCGATTCTGCTGCTCCTCCGCCTTCCTCTCCTCCTCGACACATTTACTAAATTTGCGCGAACCACCACTCTGGTCGTCTCTAACTTCCCTACAGAATCGAAAAATCATAAGTATTCTAGATTCTTAATACGTGAACGGAATCACAAATACGATACATGCGGATTACGCGCCGCAACGCGACCAAATTTTTTCCGATAAGGAGGAATCGTCGCTCTCCCGCCCCGCGGGAGTGACTCCGATCCCTTTCGGACCCCGTTCGGTCAGGCGAGTTCTTGTGACGGACCCTGTCACGTCACTGTATAAAACAATCGTTTATACATGACGTGCAACAAATATTGACTACATTTAGGTTAGGTTGTGACCGGACACGACTCACTCGCCGAAGTATTAGGTCGCCACTTGGTTTGACCTCAATCCACCAAGAAGGTCCGCGGATAATCAAAGATCCACCTACCGTACCGACGCTGATTCCCTCTTTCTGCTTCGCAGCCTCCGGATGTCCGTGTGTGAGTCTCCTCCGTCGCCTGGCTGGTTGATTTGGACCGTCCTTGGATCCCCTGCCGACGTTCTGGGACTTGATGACTCCACCGCTTCGGGACCGTCGCTGACCGGTGTGCCGCCGGAATCTTGTACGCGCTCCGGGTAGGTATGAGTAAGTATTCACGTAGAATTTCTTATCTCGAGTAACAATGTCTTTATTTTATTTGCAGGTATGTACAGCAGTTTACCGGACACGGAGTCGTCGACGTGTTACATTTCGTTCGCGACATTCACTACCGCTCGCTCGACCGAGTACTTCCCGATATAAAGACCGATTGTATGTTTGATCGAATATCGCTTCGCCACGCGGGACTCGCGGGTTGTTTCAGAGCTCACTCGAGGCACGTCTGTGTACCTTGCCGGCTTCCCGACAAAGACCTCGCTTATAATTGGATTACGATAGACTTGAACGAATTTCGCGTCGCTACGCGGGACTCGCGGGTTGTTTCAAAGCTCGCTCGAGGCACGTCCGTGTACCTCTACGGCTTCCCGACGAAAGACCCTATTATATATATCAGACCGGATATCGCTTCGCTACGCGGGACTCGCGGGTTGTTTCAGAGCTCGCTCGAGGCACGTCCGCATACCTCGACGGCTCCCCGGCGAAAGACCTGGAGAGTTGTCCCCACTCTGGCTCGAGCCATCGGGCCTCCCCACCAATGTGTCGACGCATGCGCGTTGGCCTAACGCTCGCCTCTCCCCGGCTGGGGCCACTCCCCACCTCGCGCCACTCCCACCATGGCGCACGACCGTCGGTATGGTCGCGTGGGCGTGTGTCCTATGTCGTTGACGCACCTCCACCACGTGAGCTCGATCTCTCACGCGCGAAACGAAACGAGATATCGGCGAGACAGCCCGTCGCGGGATCGATTCCCATAACAGAAATAAGCGAGCATGCCATCATGGCGGCTATGGTACAACATACACACTCGCATCCATCGATTCCAATCGAGCAAGGGCAGCCAACTTAAATACATGAAGCGGACCGCGATGTCCGCTGCCCAAAAAGAAAGAAAATCAACCCGCCGCTCGACATCTGGCGCAATGACAAATCACTTCGGACAACCGGATCTCGGAGTCCGGCGCAAAGGAAAATAAATCGCGATTTTTAATTAGCCGGCACATTCGTCCTACGCGAACTGCACCCGCAAACGAAACTTGACAAATGTATATCTGACGCGACCTATCTATAAACGAAAAGGAACTCGGGATACGCGTATGATGCGATCCATATATATATCAACAAAAAAGAAATCGGGATACGCATAAAAAAATAAAACCAAACTACGTACAATGCGACGCGCAAAACCAAAGAAAACAACAAAAGCAAATAATAACCTTAATTATTGACACACCAGAAAGCGAAAACTAAATCATTGCGAGTGCCTCGGGCACATCTGGTGTGACACGCGCGCGTCGCTCCGCCGCGTTCCGGACCCCTCACGCGGTGGTCCCCGGAACTTGGGCCCCCTCGGTCGGGCCCCCGGTATGGTTCCTGGGTGGTGCTCTCGGGCTCCCCTGGACCTCGTCCTGACCGTCGCCGCTCGCCTGCGGCGCTCCGATCGCCGGATCGCTGGACCGCAGCCGCGTCTCCGCCGTGGTCCTCTCCGCCACGGTCCCGTGCCGCACAGCGCCGCGCCCGCCGGTCTCGTTGACCCTGGCTACCGGCACCACGACCTCCATCGCCGTGATAGTGGGCCCTGATGGCACCCGTGCCTCCGGCCGGTCCCACTGGCTCGGGTCGGTGCAACATGACGGCTGCAAGGTTGTTATCGAACTAAGTGATATTAGTCAACAGTATTTATAAATTTCTTACTTTTAGGCCTATAGGGCCGCTGGTCGCCACTTGCTCTCCCAAGCAAGAAGGTATTCTTCGGTTACAATGGCACGTTCCCGACGATATTTGTAACACAGGATGTCGATCTCCATATATCTCTCCTCTAGGATTAGGAAAAAGTCCGTTGCTGGATTCAATATATATTTGGCTGAATAAACACACTTTATTTTCCATAATAAACTCATCGTACAATTCACCATGGAACATACAGTATTTGGCGCTCATTCCACACGCACGTATTACAGTCAATGTTCTTGTATATATTGTTATTTTACGATTTACGCGCTTCCGCGGAATCACAATAGAGTCGGGTGTTCGTACTTAACGCCGTATACTTTTACTTTCACACACACGCACTCGCACATTCGTTCGGTCGTTTATCTTGATTCTCGATCAAGATTATACGCTCGTATTTAGATACTCGCGTTCTCTATCGCTCGAACCTTTGTTCGTCGATAGTATTAACGCCGCCGTATAATTACGAAATGACGCGCACACTTGAATATTTCGACGTGAAATTTGACCGAAACCCGTGTCGATGGCTCTCGTAACGACTCGTTGCGTTCGCCGATTTTCCGTGACTCTCGAATATTCCGAACTCGGATACGAAACAATGCCTGATTCGTATATTTCTTTTTCCGATCCGTACCGTGAGCCGTTCTAATTGTGACTAAAGACCTCTCGCCTTTCCCTTGAGAAATCGTCGTTCGTTGCGCGACGCTCCCTTCCTTCGGTCTTTCAGCCAATCTCTGCCATTCTCGCGATCACGCGATCTCCTCTCACTCATACAACGCTCGCTCTCACTTTATCTTACGGACGTTACTAAGCCGCAGTTGTCGCTATCCGGCCGGTCTTTCTCCATGGTCCGCGCTTCCGACTTACGCTTTTCTTACACTAATTTTTCACTAAGCCTAATGCTTAAGCCTACTTTTATAAATCATACATTTCTTTATAATCTCGATACATATGAGATAATTGTTACAAAGTACAAAATATATATTTATTAAAATCTTAAATTTATATAAAATACATGTTTCGGCTTAGGCCTACTTTAAGCCTACTTTAGACCTAATGGTTTAAACTTAAAATCTTTACCTTTTCGAGTCGCCGTTACTATCTTTCCTCCCTTACTATCTTTCCTCATATATAAAATAAAATCTTTCACTCAACAAACTAAATTACATGCTTTAGGCTTGTGCCTACTTTAAACCTATCTTAAGCCTACTTTAGGCCTAATACTTATAATATCACTTTTTCTTTTACCGGTTGTCGCTGCTAACCCTCGATTTCAGGTACTCTCATGCAGGTAAGTATTAAGACTTAAAATGAAATATCTCTTAATCCTTTCTTTTTTGATTATAGGTTTTACAGATGTCCCGCCGGATCCTCTGTATATCGTGCTGCTCGAAAGTTTTACGCATCTTAATTTATCTTTTCAACGCGTTTAGGCCTAAGGTCTATTTTAAGCCTAATGTACTCTCAAATGCTGTTATCACATCTAGGCTAAGCCTATCCGTTAGTCCTATTTTTATGTATTATCTCTATTCGAGTTTTTTGATTTTTATCTATTCTTTTATGCGATTTCACACATGCGTCTTGCTTAATATCGCGATCTTTATTTGCACTCTTGTTATTTTAATATTTCTACTTTACGCCTTTTCTTTTGTAGGCTTTAATAAAATAAAATAAAATAAAATTCACAATAAAATATAAAAAATTATAAAACGATTAACATTCATATCAGTCGCTTTCTTATCTTTACGCTGGGACTCTCTTAAGCCTAATAGGCTTTCGTCTCGGACTCGTTAATCTCCTCAGCCTTCCTTTGACTCGCTTCCTTGCCCTCTCGGTCCGTCGCTTTTGCCGCTGCGTCCAGGCTTCGCCCGGGTGTTCTTGGCCTCGCGTTCGGATCCTGCCCGCTGCTGCTGCTATTCGGTCCTCGCTCGTCCTCATTGTCTCGCATCGTTTGTGATGCCGGAATCTCCGCGTCGTGTATTTCGTTTAGGCCTTGCTCGCTCGCCCTTCTGCTGTTCGCCGGCGCATCGCTCAGCCTAACGCTTCTGTTTCCTCGCAATCGCTTTACCATGATCACTGGAAGTTTGACGTGCTGCACCGACAAAACAGTCAGTTGCAAGGTTACACTCCTATATAATGAGACTCAGTTAAGGCCGTACCCATACATGTTGTACTTACTTTTATTTCGCTAGCTGAACTCGAGAATCCTTGAAAACCTTGTGGCGATATTAGTGTTTCTATTATTTCATTTTAAATCCAAAAAACTGTTGTGTATCTGCGTTGATCCTACCTTAAGCAGGTTCTACAATACGTCGCATGACGCGGTCGGATATCGTATCGTAAGGGTGAAACACACGATACGGGAATCAGCGTGCGGGACAGAGAATGCGTGATTCGAACAGCCAATTATGTGAGATAGAAAAATGCGGAAAAGCGCTGATTGGCTGTTTGAATCACGCATCCTCTATCCCGCACACTGATTCCCGTGTCGTGTGATTTCACCATAAGGTTGCAATTGGTTCCAATAATAGTCAAACCTCATGAAAACGCTTTGATTGTAATTGATTACAGTCTTAAGCGGGAAGCACAGACTTTTGCATAACGTTTGCGTCACGTATAATACGTTCACGTATAATAAATATGATCTCTATATCGTTCGGCTACGGTTTAGAGATCATATTTATTATAGACGAATGCAAAGTCGGTTAAAATATAATCAAAAAGCAGATGAAATATATATAAAATAACGTCAAATATATCAACTTAATATTATAAACAAACGTGCTCAAAAACGAAAAAATTATTATAAAAATATAATTAATAAATGTGCCAAAAAGAGAGAAAATTATAATAGTCGACAAAGTCTGCAAATGAACTTATTGCTTCTGATCCCGTTTCCGTGTCGAGATATATGGAAAATAAATTTAACGCTATCCTCGATTTCATATGTTCGAGTGATCATCCAATTGAAGAAGTAACACATAACTTTTGGAGACGTGAATATCAAGGCAGAGGTACACAACACTTTCATCTATTAATATGGATTAAAAGTGTTCCTATAATCGGTGAATCTTCAAATGAAGAAATAAGTAATTTTCTATTGAAACATGTTCGTTGCCTGATAAAAACATTTCACTTTTATTATATCATAGAGTAAATACGCATCAACGTCATGCTCATAACTGCCTACTGCCTACGAACAAAAAATGTAAAAATAATGTTACACGTGTCTGTCGATTTGGATTTACACGTCCAGTCACAGATACATTAATCTTGAAGAATTTAATATCCTCGATTGTTGGTAGAAAAAATTTGAAAGCAAAAAGCAGATTGTACGATCTTCCACGTAAAGAAACAGAAAAAGATAAACGATTACAACCCTACAATTCTTACTGCATGGGAAGGTAACATGGATTTACAATTTATTGGGGAAAAGTCAGCTTTATTAAATTGGTACTGCACAAAATATACAACAAAATCTGAATCTAGTTACGCAAATGACACATTCGAGGAAAG